>PVJL010000824.1:28600-303834 GCA_004026885.1 Lyroderma lyra
CCTCCCTGCAGCGGCCCCATCTCCGCCCCTGGCGCTCTGCCCCCCCCCCCTCGCGGCTATGGCCCGTCAGTCTAGCCGACTGCCCTGGTTCCAGCTCGCTCCTCCCGCCGCCTCCGCCGCTCCCCGACTCGCTCTTCCCGGGCCAATGTGTTCCACCGAACACGCGCTCCCTCCATCTCGCTCACTCGCCAGCCCACTCGCCAGGTCCTGCGCAGCGCAAAGCCTGCCCTCTGGGGAGCTTCAGCGCCCAGCGCACACGGTCACTTCACGGGCGGGCGTATAGCCCGGAGCGCGAACTCGGCCCTGGTCTCCCCCGCCCAGCTCGGCTCTCGGAAGCCGCGTGGGACGCAGGCGGCCGTCAGAAGTGTTTTGGGGACGGGCCGGCGTCGGCGCCTCCTGCAGCCGAGGCCTTGTAAGCGCGCCCTGGGTAGACGCGGCGACTCCACCTCCCGGGATGGCTCCTCCGGGCTCGTGCCCCAAACCTGTGCCAGTGGCGCACAGTTGGGATGTGCACCTAAAGGAACCGGGGAGGCGAGGGCCAATGACACGTCCCGGTCACCCACGGAGAAAGGGCGAGCCAATGCTGGGCGCCTCAGGCCCCAACTCCTGACCCAGGTCTCCCCACCACGCCACGCAGAGCAAGGTTGTCTTTGGTCCTTTGTATGTACCCTGCGCGCGCACGCGTGCGCGCGCGCGCGGAGAGCTGGAATTACACGCTCAATCCAGGGTGGGAGGCGCGGCTCAAGTGAGCAGAAAAGCCAGACACATGCCAATAGGCACTTTTAAAATAAGGCTATTAGAGAATGCCCAAGTTTACTGTGTTTCCTCGCCTGAACCTCTTCTCTCAAGCTCTTAATCTTACTGTTTACCCACCAGACTGGAAGCTCTTCGAAGGGGGCCCTGTGTGTCACTATGGTTCGCTCAATGCATCCTTTGTGATTGGTGGACAAGTGTATTTATTTGTTAACTCCCCGCCTTTGGAATCTGTGTCATCATTGTGTGATTTAAGGTTGTAAACTCGGGAGGGTCAGAACTGGGTTGCGATTACTAGCTCGTGCCAGGCACAGCATGATGCCCAAAGGGATGGGCCATCTATGTTTTCTGATGCTGATGTAGCTAATTATGCAGAAGGCAGATGCCTACCTCTTCTTGGTCCCTAGAACTCGCAGCTCCAAAGCTGGATATACTCAGTGAGGAAGAAAAGAGCTGCCTGGCTCTTTCCCAATCTGAGGCCCACTTGCTGGGGCCAGATCTGGCTGCGCTCACCATCTGAACACTAGGTGATGTGACTTTCTAGTACTAGGAATGGGTTTGCAGGGAGCCCTATACTCCCCACTTTAACTCCCATCAGTTGGTAACTGGAGTTGGGAGGAAGTAGCCAGTTTTTTCTGTGTGAAGCAAAGTGCCCAATATAAACATCAGCCCTGTAGCTCTTCATCCATTTACCCTAAGGTCGAGCTGAACCCTAATGTGTTAGAGGAAGGAAGCTGCAAATAAAGGGGATCCAGTCAACGGCAGTTAACACCAGGGGAGGAGGGACGGTAGAAGTAAGATTACCCTGTACTTTGCAGCTACTCGTTTGTAACCTGGCCACTTTAGAGTTCATTCCAGCTCCCTGCCCACCTCACATCCCTACCCCCAATGGGATGTTTCCTCTCTGTCTTTCCTCAGTCCTCCACTGTCTTTACCCAAGCCAGCCTGCTCTAAATGGACAAGGTCAGCAATCCAAGCAGAAACCAAACAGTAACAATCGGACAGTGTCAAGAGACTCAGGCAGAGATGCCTCGGAGCTCCCAGCCTCCTCTGCCTTGGCACAGATGTTCTTATTGTTCTGGAAAGAAATACGAAATTCCCTCCCCAAGCATAGCAGGGGGGCTCTCCAGGACTTAGCCCCTAAAGACAGAGTTGCGGGCCCAGCATAGCCTTTCTGCCCCCTAATTATTCAGAATGGGAGTGTCACCATATCTCTTCCCCATCCAAGCCAAGGCTGGGATCCCTGGACCATTTGTTCCCCCCCCCCAACCACCCAACAAGATTAAGGGGAGTGTAGGTGGAGCTGCATAAGATTACTAAACTGTTCCGCAGTCCTCTTTAGGATCCTTTAGCACATCGAAATACATATTTGGGAAAAGCTCAGAATTAACACTGGGAGAAAAACATTAAACACAGAGTTACTTTGCCAGGTTCAACAGTTTTGTTTTGTTTTGTTTTGTTTAAATGCTAATGGCCTCAAATGGGGAGCAGCATCCATCAGTTAAATAAACAAGCCATTAGACCGAGACTAGAAGTGTCAACACATGACTAATCTACTAATTGGGAGAACGAATTGCTAGTGAGGAGTGAGGCAGCAAAGCATGCTGTAGACTGTGGAGCAGACTGCTGAAGCACATGGGATGTGGGTGTTGCACCCACCAAGACCTGAGTTTGAATCTTGCTTTTATCAGTTCTTAGCTATGTGACCTTCAGTGAGTTATTCAAGTTCTTTACTTCCCTGAACCTCTGTTTTCCATTCTGGAAGATGGGTACAAAAACAGTACTTACAGGGCTGTTGTGGGGATGAACAGATAATGCATGTTATGTTCTTACTTAGCCTGCCACATCGTTAAGTGTTTGATGCCTGTTAGATATTATTGATATTGATAAAGCACTAGCACATGGTAGACACAAAAAATGTCAGCAATGAAAATGAAAAAGCAGTGATTATGGTTGCTAGTTAATAGCCATAAAAATTGAACATAGACCCCATGAATACATCTGGCAAAGGGATGCTTTGGGTTGGTGAATTCCAACTTCTTAAGGCTTTCCCTTTAACCTGGTTTTAGCTCCAGCCCTTAAGGATCACAGTACTGTCCCAGGGTTGCTGTATTCTGGGGCCTTCTCTCCTGGCACCTGCCTAAGAAGTTTGAGTTAAGTTGGCCCTCACAGGTAGAGGCCAACGTGGCAGCATCCTGGGCACCCTTCCCCAGCCATCCAGACCCATCTTATAGAGAATATTTTGTGCTGTTCTTGGTTGCCTCCTTCCTATTGTGTGTGGAGACAGGTGGGGATCACAGTATTGAGAGGGGCCAGAGTGAGGAGGAAGAGGGGCAGAGAGGGGCACACAGAATTCCCAGGAGAAATAACTGTGACCTAGACAAGGTTGTTGGTCTTTGCTGCCTTGCACCACCATCTTCTTTTGTAGCCCACTGTCCTCCCTGTCACCTGCCAAGTTCTGTCGTCAGCCAAATGGATTCTCTCTCTTGACTTGCCAGCCCTGTTCTCCTCCATTGACATTCCCCTCTCTCTCCCCTTCCCTGTTTGTTCCAGGAGAGTCTTGCTCCCATCTGAAAGATTGGTAAGTACTGGTTTAGAGAAGTCCCTCCACACAGGTAAGGAGTTAAGCTATTAGTGGCCCCCAGATCTTGTAATTGCATAGGAGCCTCTTGAAAAAACATCGTCAAGATACCTAGAAAAGAATGAAAACAGATGACAGGGGATTTCTGGCCCTTCAACAGGCTGAGGTGGTATGGGCAGGAGAAAATTTTACCCTTCATTGTCCACCATGGTCTGTTTTTGCCTCCTTGTTAGTTCTGCCTTGAACTCAGGGCCCTGAACAAACGTACTTGGCTCCACCAGGCACTCTCCTCTCCAGTTCTAAACCTGGAGTACCCCACACAAAACGCACACACCCCAACAACCAGCTTAGTTATCAAGCTCCATTCTCCATCCACATCTCCCAGCTGAGCCCCAACATAGGACTCCTCCAGGCTCTGCAGTTAACTAGCAAAGAGCCAGTTAACCTGATCAATTTAGCCCTCTCCACAACTGTTTATTGAATGCTCCGCGATTCTCCCTTCTGCCACACCCAACTGAACTGAATTCTCAAAGCTGTTACAACTATTCTATGAGCCTGGAGCACTGTAACCAGGCCCCCAATGCTATTTTCTGCAAATCAAATTATCTTTCTCAAAGGACCACCAGAACTGCCCCTGCCTCCAGAAAGCTGCCCCAGTGCTGCAGGTGAAGTCATTTCCCCCACCCTCATGGATTTACAATGCTTTGAAATCCCTCTTGGAGGGCCTCCTTGCACATTCTGCCTGGCATAAAAATTAGTTGCAGGCTTGCTTCTCCCCTAAGGGATACATGTAACCTTCTTGTGGACAAGAAGTACTTCTGCTTATTTTTAGTTTGTTTGGGTCTAAAACCTACACAAAGAAAGGGCTAATACAATGAACCTCCATCACTTAGGTTCCATAACTATTGAATTTGTCACACTTGTTTCTGCTTCTTGTTTGTATCCCACTTCCACACAAACAGTGCCTAGCACTGCCTTAAACAGCATTTTCGATGGATCTTGGGCTTGGGAGGAAATAGTGAGCATTTAAGCTTTCACTGCAGGCTCCTGGGAATGACATGGGCTGGGGGAGTAGGGCACCAATATAAAAAGTTATCTATACTGAGTATTATGAGCTAGGTGCTTTACAGTTTATCTCATTCCATCGTCACTACCCTGTGAGGTAGGTACTGTTATCCCCATTTCACAGACAAGAAAATTAGGCTCATAGAGGTGAAGGAATGGTGGTGGGCAATGGCAGTCTAATTTGAATCCAAGCCCTGTGCCCTTCTCCCTGTGCCTTGCAGCCTGCCTCAAAGGGGACCAAACAGGCTGCCTCCTGCTCTATTTCAGCTTTAAACAATGCAAGACATGCTTTGTGTGTGCCCCTGCAGAGGAGGATGCATGCAAATATGAACATCAACACAGCGACCTGTAGTAGGTTCAGAATAGGATTGTAAAAATCATTGCACTGATTTTTGTCTGTGAGATCAGTCTCCTCGTCCTGAAGTCGCCCCTTAGCCCTGCAAGCTTGGCGGGAAGGGGTTCCATGGGGCAAATGGCTGAGCCTGTGGGGGATTTGAGGGAATTGAGGAAACCACCCCCATGGTCTCCTGGGGCCACGTTGTTCTCAAAGGGGAAACAAAGTCTCTTTCCTTGCTCCCACCAGTAAAGTACATTCTCTTTTAGATCTGTACAATGACCTTGCAACCGGAACCCTCCTCAGCCATGCTGCCTTCCTCAACCAACATTACTCTTTGCAGCCTTTGTTCTTTTGCACCATTCCCAACCCCCCATAGATTCGTGGGTTTGCTCTAGCTTGGGATACCCTCCCCAGCACTCTCCATACCTAAATTCTCCAAGTCAAGGTTCAAGACTCACCTCCTCCCAGAAGTCTTCTCTCATTCTGAACACTTCTCAACTTTTCCAAGTGGTATGATTCTGCTTGTGTGTTTTACCTGGACCTTGATGCTCTGTATTTCACCTTGTTCTCTAATTGTTTTTTGTAAGCTTTCCTGGACCTCACTGTAAGCCCCTTGAGCTCAGTTTTGGCAACAGAGAAATAAAGGAAAGTCTTTGAAGAAAGACGTGTGGTCATCTTCCCTTTTCTTCCCTTTTCTTTCCATGGTGCTCTTGCTTCCTCCATGTTGTCGTTTGAGTTTCTAGCTTTACTGCCACTGGCATCTTTTCTACAAAGATCATGAGGTAAGAAAAGAGATTCAGATGTTTACCTTAATCTGTCCTTTTTACTTTTTCATTCTTGTCTCTCATTTGCCCAGGTGGATAACTGAGTTCTTAAAAACCTTAAAGAAAATTCACCCTGAAGCTACTCTCCATCTTTCCACGTCTTTTTGTCTAAGCATTTGTGGGAGAGAAGACAATCTATTGGACATGTTAATGTCTGTCTGCACTATTACCTCCCACTTTCTGCCTGTTTATCTACCTCTCCCCTTTCTTTCCCCAACTCTGCAAAAATAACAACAACAAAAATAGCAGAAAATAAACCCCCCAACAGTTACAGCTAGGAAGAGACAGCCCATTTTACAGATTTCAACACAGACTCAGAGATGGGGCCACCTTATGCTACCAATGGAATTCTTTCCACTTGGCAAAATTCTGAGCATTATGGGGTCATCTTAATCTTTGAGCAGTGACAGTTGGAATAGGTCTTCCTTGCCAGGCCAGGAAGATAAAGCACCAAGGTTTGAGCACCCTTCCCACCCCTGAAATTTAAGTAGGGAGGCAAGGAGCAGTATTCTAGCCCTAAAATGTCCTGGGTCAACCGCCCAGCCTTCCAGTCCCGTCAGTAAAGGCACCAAAATTGCTTGCAACTCTCTGTGTTCTATGCTTCTCAGCTAGGCCGGAAAGTAGAGATATGTCAAGAATGTTGTATCCAATTCTGTCTTAAGGCATTCTCACATATTCCCCACCACACCTCAAAGAAGCTTGGACTAGGAAAGCTGTTGCTGCCCCATTGTACAGATGGGGAGAACTGAGGGAGACGTGACTGGCCCAGTTATCTCACAGGGAAATTCCTTTCCAGTTTTGGGGACCTCCTTATCCTTGGGGCAGTGCCAGTCACCTCCTCTGGAGTTCCCAGCATATAGGAGTTCTGACAGAGCTTCCAGGAATGGAGGTAAAAGGGGATGATCCACCCCTTTCTGTCTCTCCAGTTTCTTTAAGCAGGCCTCAAGGGTCGCATCTTCCTCCCCCTCCCCCTACATCCCTCAGCAGTGATCTTTTCTGGCACTCCTCCAGCAGCTGTCAACACTCACTGCCCCTGTGCCTCGCCCCTGTTTCCCTGTTGTGCAAAGGCCTTTCAAGAACCGCCCTATGCCAGGCCACTCCCTCCCTTCAGCTAAGTCCAGTACGGAGGGAAAGGCCTTTGGGCCTGGCCCTTCTGATCTAGCAGGCTGATATCCTCAAATGACCACATGCACTAACTACTGAGAGGGATGTTCTCAAGAAAGCCAGCCTCTCCCCAAGTTAAAACACTGATTCTGAGCATTCTCCATTGTTGCTGTGGACTTGCCCTTGCACTTCTAGTCAAAAGGTGCCTGCCTGCCTGCCTGCAAGAAAGTGTTGCCTCTGACCCTTGAGGGGAAAAGATTGTATCGATTCACACATAACCTACCTATGTCCCCCTTTCACTATACAGATTTGTATGATGGAGGATGAGAATGGGGGCGGAAATGGAGAAAGTGTTCATTGTGCAACACATATCAGAATTCAGACTTTGGCCAGGGGTTGGGGAGATTGGTCTGTGTGTGTGGAGTTGAGGGGTCCATTGCTGCCTAGATTAGTGGGGTGGGGGATTTCAATCAATGGCCAGGATTAGAGCCAGGAATAGAAGTCAAGGCAGTTGTCTCACCTTTGAGGCATCCTAGTCAAGAATGTCTAGTCATGGTCCCTATCAGGAACTGGGTTTAACCAGTATCCCTTATTCTAAGAGGCAGAGAAAGGTCCCTAAACTTGGCCTGGGAGGAGGCTTAACTTCCAGTTCTGGCTCTGACACTCATTTTCTTTGTGTCTGGTGTAAAGCAAGTCACTTCCTCTCTGACTCTCAGTTTCTTCATCTAAACAATGGATAATCTCTCTTAATCTCTAAAATTCGATCTAGTTCTAAGAATCTGTGATTTTGAGTCTTTGCGAATATAAAAGCATCTCTTCTATTGATGTTGTAGGGTTAGAAAAAAGACAATGTAAAGAGAAAGAATCTGAAAAAAATGCTAAGTACCAAAGAGAAATTAAATACTATTTGGCTCCATTAAAAATATTGTAAAAGTATCACATGCTCATTGTAGAAATTTTGAAAGTACAAGAAACTATAAACATCATAAAAATCATTTATCATCCTACTGCATAGTTTACCATTGTTAACATCCCAGTCTTTTATTTACAGTTATTATATATCTTAAATAAAAATGAAATTATGCTGTATATAACTGGTTTGTAACCTTCATTTTTCTCATAAAATGTATACTGCATTTTTCAATGTCATTAACTATTATTTGAAAACATGATTTTTGAAGACTTCATAGTATTCAATGTAATGAATGTGCCATAATTTATTTACCCAATCTTTTGTTGGGCATTTATATTATTTACCCTTTTTCCATTATTATATATGTAATTTCTTATGAACATCATTTCTGCATATCTGATTTTAGGAACAACTGGATCAAGAAATATGTGTATTAAAATGTTACTATGGAAACTTTCAAACACATACAAAAGTAAAATAGTACAAGCCCTCATGTACCCATCTCCTAGTTTCAATAACTATCAACTGATGGCCAATCTTGTTTCACCTACACCCTCACCTACTTCTTCCTGTCAGTATATTCTTTTTTATATAAATCCTAGACATCATGTAATTATGGAAAGCATATTTTTAATATTTTGACACAAGGTGCCAAATTGATGTATTAAAAAATTTTACTAGTTTACGTTTCCACCATACCAGCTTTGTTCACAACAGCCCAGTTGCCACAAACTGGAAACAACCCAAATGACTATCACCATGTGAATGAATTTAAAAATGGTATATTTATTACAACGAAATGCTACTCAGCAATACAAAGGAATAGACTACTTACACATGCAACAACATGAATGAATCTCAAAAATATGATAGTGAGTAAGAGAAACCAGACTACAGTACTATATACTATATACTATATAATCCCATAGCATAAAATTCGAGAAAATACAAATGAAATTATAATGACTGGAATCAGATAGATGGTTACCTCTTGGGGAAAGAGGTGAAGGAAGAGGCATGAGCAAAGTTTTGGGGGTGATGGATATGTTCTGTATCTTAAATGTGGCAGTGGTTTCATGTGTGGATATAGATATATACAGGGTTCAGCAGAAGTAGTGCTCAGAATTGAGTTATGATTTTTTTACAAAATTATAGCCATACATGCTTATTATTTTGTCATAAAAGATTTGGTATAGATTACCAGCTCATAAAAAAGGGGTGTTATTTGGGTCAGACTCTGTTCATCAAAATTCATTAAATTGTACAATGTAAATGCCTGCAGCTAATTGCAGCTGAATTATCCTTCAATAAAGCTGATTTTTAAAATATGCTTTCTTAAACTTTTACTGACAAATTATTAAATAAATACATATTATTAAAATAAGTAAAAATGTATACATATATCTGCCAACTTGATGGGTAAAAAATTGTATGTCCATATCTCAATATTCAAATTTGTGCTTCTTTAATAATACTGAATATTTTTTCTAGTTTATTGGCCATTAGTAGTTCTTGTTTTTTGAATTGCCAATTCAGGTCCTTTGCTTAGTTTTCTAATGAGGTGTTTTTTCTTGTGGATTTGTAAGACTTCTTTATATATCAGAGATACACTTTGTCATATATTTCAAATATTCCTTGCCCATAGGTGTTTTAATTTTGCTTGCAATGTTATCATTTGTAAATTACAGAAAGTTTTTTTTAAGTCAGACAAAGAAAAACAAATACCTTATGATATTTCTTATATATGGATTTTTTTTAAAAGCTCATAGATAAAGAGAACAGATTGATGGTTGCCAAAGGTTGGAAGATGGGAGAAATGGGTAAAGAGGTTAAAAACACATAAGTTTGACATTTGTACATAACTAAATCTATATTTTCATGTCCTTTATTCTTTCTTCATTTACTTTTATGCTTAAAAAGACTTTCCCTATTCTTAATACCAGAGGAATACTCACCTATTTTCTTCTAGGTTGCTTATGCCCTTATTGTTTGCCATTGTTGACCATTCTGGAGCAGAGTGGATAAGTTCAAGTTTCCACTTTGGAGCTATATGAGCTGGGACCAAATCTCAGTTCCACTCCTTACTTACCAATTGTGTGACCAAAGGCATCTTTCAGCTTCATTCTATACAAAATGGTGATAATAATAATTTCCAATTTACAGGTTTGTTTTCTGGATTAAATTAAGTAATATATGTAAAACACTTTACCTAGCACATAGCTAGTGCCCAAAAAACATGAGCAACTGTAACTGGATTTTTTGGTTTAGACTGCTCAATAGTGAAACACCGTGATGATTTGAAGCAAATCCTGAGAGACTTGGAGGCAAATATTCTCTTTCCCTATTTGCCCACAGTTAGGTAGCAGGGATGTGGCCTGGGGTTTGCCTATCAGATACCTCTCCCTGGACTTTGGAACTTGAGCATTACAGCAATGGAGGGAAGAGAAGCAGTTATTCCTGGAGGTCTCAGCAGCCAGGCATCCAGAAGCACAGCTGCAAGTTTCTGGAGTAGACTGCAGTCAAGGCATCTTGAGCAAGCCAGTCCTATGATATGATCCTGACTGTGCCTTCTTCCTTTGAATCCTACCCTTTTCCTAAAGCTGGTTCTTTATATTTTCAGTTACAGTGAGATCCCCCTTAGCCTTCCAACAAACACCTTTTTCGCTTCAGTTAGGTAGAATCAGATTCTATGGTTTGCAAACAAGAACCTAACTGATCAGGTACAATTTAATTCTGAAATTTATTTTGGCAGATGATATGTGTTATTTTTCTCCCAAATAATCAGGTACCCCCAAATCATTCATTAAGCAATTCATTATTTTCCCAATGATTTAAGATTAGTGACATTTTCCATTGAATGAGCTCTTGCCTTTGGGATTGTTCCATTGACTAGAATCCCATGCCTCTCCTAGAACCCCAGAGAGGTTTTTAATTCTCTCCTCCCCAAGGAAAGTCTCATGTTCTAGAACCACAGGCTGCCCTCTGGACATCTAAGGATGTCCTTATCTCGAAGGTGGAGGATTGCATTCAAAAACATGTCTGCTGACTTTCGGTCTGCCCATAGCAAGCCATCTATTTGACAATTCCAGCACCAATGTGGAGAATCTCAGAGTGGTTAGAGTCATTTACCTGATGAAAAAAGAAATGACTCAAAACAAGCACCCACTCTCACTTCACTCCCCTCACTGGCTCCCTGTTTAGGCTGACCTGACCTACTGTTTTAAACCTAACAGAAAACAACAGTAGTATCCCATTTCAAACAGTATGTATGGTCGGCCTAGTCTCACTGGGCTAAAATCAAGGTGTAAGTAGGCTGACCATACACACCGTTAGAAACGGGATAGTACCATTGTTTTCTGTCTGGTTTAAAATGGTACCTTTGGTCAGCCTACCTATTCTGTAATCTTCACGCTCACCTATGACAACACTCAGGCAAGAGTGTTATTAACCTTCCTCCAGACACAAGAGCTTGATCTGGCCCTCCTGAGACCTACCAGTCTCTATAGCGCTTGCTTCCTGGCCTACTTTCTTGGTGACATCAAAACGGAGTTTGTAAAGCAGTGAAGTTGCCGTCACTGACTGGAAGGTTGGAAATGGAACTGGCATCCATAGAGTCCTTGAGGAACCCTGAGCCCAAGCTTAGAGGTCAGTCCAAGAAGTGCAGAGGCAAAGATGGCCAGGGGAAGGAAGAGAGGGTCATGCGAGGCAGGGGTTGTGTTGTTATAACATGGTACCATCAGTTCTGAGAATGTCTTGGCTGCCATTGAGTGTACAGAAGGGAAGACACTTGTGGAAATGACTAAGTGAAAGGAACAATCCTGATCAATGTCTCAGGAAATAATTAGATCTACATGTGCAGGGTGGGGACAGGTGGTTCCATAATTGTTTTCTGCAGAGACCTGGTACAGCTAGGGTGGTCAGAAGTAAAGGATAAAGGAAACAGTAGGCCTGGGAGCTTTTACTCTTTATTTATTTTCCAGCTTTATTGAGATATATTTGACATATAACCTAGGAGCTTTAAATTGCAACAAGAGTCTACACAATGGACTAGTATGTGGCCATTAAAATGTTTATTTACAAGGATCTTTTTAAATAACATGAGGAAATTCTTGTTATAATTTTAAATAAAAATGTAAAAGTCTAGCTATAAAATAGTATATTGAATTGAATCACAAACTACATGGGAAATATGCATTTTAAAATGACAGGAAATGTACCAAAATTTTAACAGCAATTGATTCTTTTGGATAGTAGTTATGTAACAATACTAGGTACCTGAGAAATAGAACCTATTCCAGGTTCTGTGCTTGGCATTTTATGTACATAAATGATCACATGTGTTTGCAAAACGACTCTGTGAGGCATTATTCTCACTTTACAGGTAAGAATACTGAGGTTCTCAAAGGCTAACTAAAATCCACACAGCTCCGAAGTGGCATAATTTAAAATTATTGATTAAAACTTATGTTTCTGCTTTTCTCTATTTTCTAGAGTTTTGACAATGAACCTGGGCTTTCTGCCTTTACCTAACTGTCTGTTTGTCCCTTTCTGTGTCTAATTAATCCTTCTTGGATTAGGAACAAAGAAAATCATTCTCTCTTGCTTAGAATTTGTGATCACTTTCTCAGTAGAGCAGGACTATATTTTGTAAGCTAAAAAGGATAGCAGATAAAGGAATTCATGTGATTAAAATGCCAATAAGAAGGCCAGGATGGCCAAGGAACACTGGCCTGCTCACAGGGACCAGAAATCTGGATTTAGAATCCCTGCCCAGTGATGCCAATAGCAAAGCCATGCTTGTGATGAGAAGGGAGGGCAGGGTCAAGCAAACCTTTTGGTGCCCCTGATCCATGCTCACTGAGTAGGTGGCCACCTCCTATCCCTGTGGGGCAGGGGTACAGGGGACAGGATACTGATTTCATATTCTCTTGGTCACGGCTTCCACAAAGGAAAAAGTGGGCTGAGGAAAATTTTCATTGAACTTTGGAAAATTATAGCTGATAACCAGTAATCAGCACCAACAAGGGGCCAGCCGTAGGACCTGCAATTAGATAAAGAAAAATAGTGATGTTTACAATTTAATTTGTTTTGAAACAACAGATTTGCCTTTCTAATTATGAACCAGTGCAGGTTCCTGCTACAAGGAAATGGCCAGTGCTCCAGTCCTAGTACCCAGAATAATCTTTCCACCTGCAACTGAACCCCAGCCCTCAAGGCCTTGTTCAAATCCTACTTCCTCCAAAAAAACTTTTGGTTCCTCAGTCATTTCTCCTTCCTCCATGTGCCCTTTAGCACTTTCTTAGCATTGGGTAGAGCCTCTTTCAAGGTCAGCTGTGTCTGTGTCTGCCTGTCTGTAACCTCCTGTCCATATATAGTGGAAGCTGCCAGAAGTGAGGTCATAGCCTTTCACCTGTGTTGTCCATTATGCTGCTGCATTGACCTAACACAGTGCCTCTTTTACCTGAGCTTCAGTTGTTGTTGCCAATGGTCTGGATTCCCCTAGTCTGGGCCCCGACTTCCAGCAGACTTGGGGTGGGGACAGCTCCAAGGTCAGCGAGATTCCCTTTCGCAGGGCCCTGGGGAAGCCCCGTGCAGATAAAAGGGAGTTGCCCTTACTTTGCAAGATACGGAGGAATATTTACCAGGCTCAATTACAGCTGACTTTCTCGGTCCAGGAGTGGGGAAGTGGCCCGCCAATCTGCAGGGGCAGAGTGAGCCAGCGAGGATAAAGGGTTCCTCTGACAGGAGAATGGGGTCTCCAGCTCCCATTCGGTCACTGCCCCCGCCCTTCATGTGAAACCAGAGAGTTAAGGCTGGGGAGGATCAGGAAAAGGGGGTTGGCGGGGGCGCTGAGCTCCTCGCTCTCACACTTCTTTTCTCTTGAGTTCCCCGCCGGCCACCCTTTTGAGCTCTTTGTCGTTCAGTCTGTCTGTTGGCTTTCTGCTGATTCTCCGGGTGACTCGCGATCGCTCGCTCTCTCTCTCTCGCTCTCTCGCTCTCTCTCTCTCTCTCTCTCTCGATCTCGCTCTCCTCAGGTCACGTGACTGCCTGCCCTCAACGGCTCCGATCACCTCTTCCTCAGGCAACACCTTCAGTTGGTAACAGGAGACATTCGGGTGTTGGGGGCAGGATGGGCTTACTTCCTCCTCATTTTCCTCCTCGCCTCCTCAGGCAGCTCCTGCAGCTCCAGCCGATCCTCGGTCTCGGCCTGGGGCCCGCCACCCGTCTGGCCCCTCCCAACCCCCACAGTGCTCGCTGCCCTCCTCTCCCCTCCCTTTCTAACCCTCCCCTCACCCAGTCCCAGCCTCCGTCCTACCCCGCTGCCAGCCCTATTTGGGGAGGGGCCTTTGGCGCGGGGGACAGACAAAAGGTCTCGGACGAATTCGGAGGCACCCTCTAAGGCGACCTGTCATGTGGTCCTTCCCTCCGCGGACGGGGTGTAGCTCTCCCCTCCCCAACTGGAGGTCTGAGGAGTTAGGGCCCCGAGGCCTCGACCTTTCTGGGCGTCGTTCGCGCCACTCGTTCAGCTGTGGGTGCTGAGCCGCTGGGCGCCTCAAATACCAAAGAATGCATGGGACGCGGGTGGGTGAGACGTTCCGAGAACTAAGGCCGCTCTCTCGGTTCCCAGCCTGGGCACCGGCCAGACCAACGTGGGGAGACTCGGCCCTCGCTGTCAGAAGGTGCCCAACCCCAAGAAGCCAGAGTTTGATGGGAGAGACTCAGTCATCTTCCCCCTTGCAGTACAAACTCAGTAAAAGAAGACAAATCCAAAAGTGTGCTGAAAAGTCCCTGCCAAAGCAGAGCTGGACCTACATATTATTAACTTTTATCAGAATCAGATTGTTTCCCAGACCATCTTGCCCAGCACTTATTGACCTACTGCTCCCAAGCCTACCAAGCCCCGATGTCAAATTTTGGAATTAGAAGTGAACTCTCATTCCGTACCAGGGTAAATTTTTCAGCAAAGGCCATTTAAGGTAGAAGTTATCAAGTGAATCAGACAAAACATTTTCAAAGCTGCGTCACTGTAAGTGCACACTTAGCTAGCTAGTATCTATAGCCAGAGTACTAGCCTGGTCCTAGACACCATGAGTATGTCTATGGAGGGATAGTTTCCCTGAACCCCCTAGCTGAGCACTTAAAAACATTTTTGGCAATGAAACTAAATTCCCTCAGGGGATATTGCCTGTAGCTAGAGCCGTACTTGCTGTACCTTTAGCATACCCCAGGCCAATCCTAATTACACATTACCCAAATGCTGAGAAAGGAGGGGTGCCAGAAGAATTTCATTTCTCCAGGACCTCAGGAAGGGACTTGGGCTGAGAAACGCTCCAGGCTTGACAGGTACCAGGCAAAACAATTCGTGCTTGCAATGAAACCTAAGAAGAATGGTTACCACAACTAGAATTTATTGAGCACTTACAAAGTGTCAAGTACATAGTACATATCATATTTAATCCCAATAAGTCTCATGTAGTAGGCACTATTATTATCTCCCTTTAACAGATAAGGAAATTATGGCTCAGAGATGGTAACTTGAAGAGGTGATGAAGCTGGTTAATGGCAGAGATAGGTTTGGAATCCAGGTCTGGCCATAGCCCAAGTCCAGGTCTTCAACCACTATATTATCCTATCTCTTTCCCACAGAGACTGATTCTAAAACTCTCCCAGAAAGAAGGAGGACAATCATGGGTCAGGGAACGATCTTGCTGGAAATGAGCTGTTTACCAAAATGTGGAGGGGTCAACAGGGGCCCAAAGTCATCCTATTGTCTTTGTAAATGCCACAGACTCCGAAATAAAAGTCCAGATTCCTAGATTCCTAACCTAGAATCCAAAGAACATGACCTATCTGCCCACCCCCACAGAAGTCATCCTATTTCCAGTTTCTGTTGTTTCTGAGTAATGGCCAGATTTGCAGGAATCCAGGCCATGAATGAGCTTCTTGGAAGCAATGTTATGGGGGAGGTTGAGGAGGTGGGTTTGATAATGGACCCACACTTCCTTACCTCCAGTCTTCCCTGGAGGGAGGACAAATAGGTCCATTGATTCAAAACTCTCCCAGAGGGCATTAGAGTAATGAATCTGGACTGTATGATGCCTATACCACCTTTGACCTACCCTCTGACCCCTGCCCTGAGAGGTTCCAAAGGCCACAAATCTCCATTGCTTGTAAGCCATGTGGTTTGTGGCTGTTTGTAGTTTTGGAGGGGAGGGGGAAGCGGCAGGGGTAGGGAACACTGATTCTCACTGTGCTGGCTTCCTGAGAGAACTAGAAAGAGGCAGGTAGGGCCCCTTCCAAACCCTGCCAATACACACTGCAACTACTGATATGGGCTTCATCATTTATTTTTGAAAGCAGCAGCACTTTGGGTTCATTTGCATAAATGTCTTCACTGCCTGCTATATTTTGGTTCCAGAGAAGGGCACCAGGGCACAGACCATACATAACAAGTTTGTAACTGGGCAGCTCCAGCCTGCCCCTGGCTAGGTGAGCTAACCGGCCAGCTAACGATGGCCCCTCACACTCTATGTCAACTTTTGAAAGCCACTCTAAGTGCAGAGTCCAGAACCAAGATACATGACAATAGCAGTCTTGCCTCTAAAGGGGTACTTCTAAGCCAGGTGTGTAGGTGAATGGGCAGATAAGGCAGCATTTTAACTTGAAAATGCCTGGGAGTCTGGATTCCTGCTTTCTGCTGTTGAATAGGTTAACCAGAGGTACCATTTTAAATGGGACAGAAAACAACAGTACTGTCCCAGTCCACTGGTCCATATGATCAGCCTAGTCTCACTGGGCTAAATTCAAGGTGTCAATAGGCTGACTATATGTACCATGTAAAATGGGACAGTTGTTTTCTGTTCCATTTAAAATGGTATGTCTGGTCAGCCTATCAATAAAGAAACATTTATTGAGTGTCATCTATATGCCAGACAATTAACTAGACACTGAGATAACATAATAAATATCAAGACCCTGTGTCCATCATTGAGGCACTCGTCGTCTAGCATAGGTGACAGAAACATAATCAAATAACCCTAGTGTCGTGTGCCATCAGAGAGAGGATAAGAAAGGATTGCTAAATAGTGTTCACCTAATGCGGGGCAGAGCCTGGAGAGATTTAGTGGGGGGGTGCAATTGCTCAGTATGAGTCTTAAGCATCAACCCTCCCCATCTCCAAGCTTCATTTTAACCTCTAACACAGCCAACTCCCTGTGTGAGCTCAGCCAATATGTAAGCTCTCCGGGCTGCTTCAGTCTCTTTATATTCAAAATGGGAGCAATAATCTGGGAAATGGGCCCCTGTATGTCCTGCGTGCCCTACCTACCATCTTTCCTGGTCCTATATCCAACATCGACCCCAGAGTAAGAGCATACTTTCCAGTTTATTCAAAAATGTCATGCAAACATGTGGCAGAGCCAGAGAGTAGAGAGTATTGAGAGGTGGTGGGAGTGGAAAAAAGATGCAGTTAAATGCAGGAGGTGTCGACCCAAAGGAACGTGAGGTAGAGGTGTGGATTAACCTTCTATTCTAATGTAATCATCTTTATGTACCTAAGTAGCTGAATCGGGGAGGAGAGTAGTGCTGCTGAGGAGAAGGCAGCTCAAAACTAGCAGTCAAGTGTTGCCTGCGTCAGCCACCCCCTGCTCCATGCATTCCATCTTGAGGAGAGAGGAACTGAGGGACCGGTTTTCCTTTCCAAATTCCACCCCTCAGAGATTGGGATCCCCTTAAGTTTCTCTCCGGAGTAGAGTATTTGTCCGCACTTTATTATTATTATTTTTTATTCTAAATCTGGCCCATCTTTGGGGAGGGAGTCACCAGTTCCGTTACGTTTTGCCCATGCTGAGTAAAGAAGAACTTAGGGTTTGATGAGGGGCTCGGGAGCTCGGGGGCCGGGCCAGGGCTGAACCGGCAGCACTGTCCCTCCAGGATTTCCTGCACTCAGAGCGCCGAGGTCTGCTCGAACTTCTGCCTCCAAGGAAGGCGACGAGGCTTCCCTTTAAACTGCAACAACTCCGGGCCCCCGGCCCCGTCCCCGCCCCCGCATTTTGGGCCACCTCCTCCCCTTCCCCTCCGCCCCCGCCCCGGCTAAGGCTCCGCCCCGAGCCCTCATCGTGGGGGCCTCCCTGCCACCTGCCCGCTGCCCATCTGACATGCAAAGCGTGACCTCCCGGATAGGTGGCCGCGCGCGCCCACACCGGTCCCGCGCCGCGGCGACCTCCAGCAGCTCGCCTATACCCGCCGTCTGCGCTTACCCAGCATGCACTTGCACGCCCCGAGCTATCTCTGAGCTGCAGCCCCGGGGTCAGAGCGGCCAGAAGAAACAGGAAGTTTGGGACGGTCCTAGTTGTGAGGCCGGGAGCCTTAAACTGCAGGCCCTGCAATCGGCGCTGCCTCTCCCTGTCCCCACCCCCGCGGACTTCCCTGGGGTCTGTTTTGAGGGATGGTCTGAACTCCAAAAATCCAGATGTGTTTGGGGGTCATTCAAAGCACACTCCCAGGGTTCCCTTCGCCATTAGCATCTCCAGGCTTTATGGATCGAGGGGTATGAAGAGAGGAGTGCTCCCGCCCTGGTGGGGTGGTAGACCCCTGAATTGTTTGTCTTCTACCCGCGGAGAGGAAGAAAGACGCTAGATTGGGTGGAGGATGAAAGCTAGAGATTAGTCTCCCTGGTCCATCTCTTAGGCAGGAAGGGCACGAGTTGGAACCTGGTGCTGATTCCAGGGTTATTGTCTCTCCCCCTGTCTGCCAGTTAGCTTGGCTCTCATTCTGCCCTCCACACTGACTCGGGATGCCTCATTATTCTCAGCAATCATCTCACTAAGGGGCACTGCTCTTCACCAGGGGCATAGGGCAAGGAGAGGGGATGATTAATGCAGTCGTACTCCTTGCGCAGAAAAACGCAAAGGGCATGCCATGTTCAAGGTGTTCTCTATCGGCACACCTCTTTGGCCAGGCAGGAAGGACTAGAGTCTCAATTCCCTTGGCCTCCTTCTCAATCTCCATCCCTACCCCAAGGTGAGCTAAATCAGTGTTGCAGGTATCCTCAACTATCCCCACTTGAGCCACTCCCTGGCTTATACCTGAGAGGGGCATGGGTCATATTTGGATCCCGGTGGTCGGCTGATCCTAGCATGGCACTTGGACAATCCTTTTCAGGTTGTGCAGACAGGCCCTTTGCGTGGACATGCTCATTCTCTTCCCAAAGCCTTAGATTCCCAGCCAGGGATCTTTCACTTCCAGCTCACTAGAGGCTTTTAAGTTCTGGTGGCCTTGACTGTGCAGCTTCCTAGATTTCTCAAGAAGGGGCGGGGATGAGCAGAACAAGAATGAGTATTTTGAAAGTGGGAAATTGAAGCTAAAAACTCATTGACTATAGAGAGATGTGAGACTGTTGCAGATATGGTTTTTGTCCCAGACACCCCTAGGCAAAATTAACTGGTCTTTCCTCTGTGCTCCCATAGCATAGAATCTATACCTCTATTATCACATTATATTGTAATTGTTTGTTTACATGCTTCTCCTCCCCGCTAGACAGTGAGCTCCTGGAAGGCAGAAACTATGCCTTATTTATCTGTGCAGCTCCCTGCACAGATCCTGGATCACAAAAGGGCTATAGGATAAATGAACGAGAAATAGAAGTAATTCAATTAGATGACCTCTAGGATCTCATTCAGCTCCAATATTCTGTGATGCAATTTAAATATGTATCCATAGATGCACTCACATATATGTAAACACACAAACAGAGCAAGAGCAAAAGAACAAACATCATCACACCATAGTCTGGTGTCTGTGTAAGACTGCTCCTAAGAAAGTTAACAAATGTTATGTGATTCCAAATACCTGGCCTTTGGAAAGTTGAATCTCCAAACCTAAACATCTGAAGTGTAGATAGCCAATGTTACAACTGGTTTGGCTGACGTTACCCCCCCCCACACACACTGTCCTGACTTTTAAAGCAGCCACAGCCATACATGTAGAATCATTGAACATTCGAGCTGAAAGGGCCCTCTGAGAAGCTGTGATGTCTTCATTTTACAGATGAGAAGGTCTGAAGTCAGACAGGAGCAGAAATGTCAGTCCTGCATTCTTGCCACTTGGAGCATGCACATGTATGACACATGTTTGTATGCAGACACCTGCCTAGACCTGCACACATGGCTGCTGAGATGCATAGCCATGGGTGCATCCCTGCAACATGTGCCACCAGGAAACCTGGGCACACCCTCTGCCCCCAACAACCCCCTAGCAAATGAAGACAGTTCCACCCCACATGGTTGCTGATCAGGGAAGGGAAGGCAGGGGTCACCTGGGCCTGGGCAGCCCTTACCAGCATGTGAAGAAGACAGAGAAGCCTACAGATTTGCAGCTGTCATTCAATTTAACATCCTTAGTTTGCCCAGCTCCCCTCCACATGCATCCGTCTGCAGAAGGCAAGGGGAGAAGACATTCTGGGCTCATTCCAGTGAGCCTTGTGCACGCTGCAGGCGTGGTATGCGAGTAAGCGGTCCACTTCCAGCTGCTGCCTTACGCTTCAAGGTCTGACAGACAACTCCCTTCTCCCAAACAAAACTCCCTACCCACAGCTGGCTTCTCTTCACATGGGCATGATCAAGGCAATCAGGACTGTTGCAACCCCCTTCTCAAAAAGAGAAATTAGGGTATTTTCTCACCTCGCTTGCCTACCTTTTCCTAGGGGATCTCCTCTCTCAGACTCACCTCTAACTGGAAGCCAAGGCTGATTTCATACCCCACCCACCTCTGGTCACCCATTACATCATGCTCCTTTAATGCTCCCCTGGCTAGTTTGCACACTAATAATTGGTGTCTAGTCATTGTTCCCCAGCAGGGTCCTCCTCTCCCACCTCCACTCCACTTAGCATGAGCATCCTATCCTTTCCTTTGTAGAGTGCTTTATAGCTCTCAAAGTGCTTTCCCACACACGTCTTATTTCACCTTCACCACAACATAGTGAGGCAAGTATCAATGGCTTCATGTTACACACCAAGAGACTGAAGCTCAGAGAAGATAAGACAGCTGCCCAAAGTCACACAGATTATACATGGGGATGGGGCTGGCACTTCCATCTTTTACTACAAAAGTGCAGGCTTTTGCCCATGTGGCCATCCTAATGTTCAATTGATGTCCAACTCCCCCAAAATAGGAAGCTATCTTTCAGCTTCTTTTGTACCTCCAGGGTACCTGATGTAGGACTGGCTCTGCACACAACAGGCATTCGGAGGCCTGAGTAGACAGACAGACAGATGATACAACCAGCTAGCAAATCCTGGAAGCTCCAGGAAGGGAGAGGCACTTGCAGACTAACACTGTGGTGTACCACCAGAGTCTTTCCAGAAGCCTCCACCCCTTATGTCTCTTCTCTGTCCTTAATGGCTCAGAGAAAACAGTGCTAAGGCCAGAGAGGAGAGCATTACTATGGTAGACCCTGGCTCTCTCCTTCCCATCTCCTTTGGGCCTTCGGAGTGTTCAGAGCTCATGAATAAAGCAAATATTGGAACTAGTCTTATGCTAGTCAGAGAGGGGCTGTTGTCCAGATCCTTTAACAGTGGTTCTCAACCTTCCTAATGCTGCGACCCTTAAATACAGTTCCTCATGTTGTGGTGACCCCCATAAAATTATTTTCGTTGCTACTTCATAACTGTAATTTTGCTGCTGTTATGAATCGTAATGTAAATACCTGATATGTGTTTTCCGATGGTCTTAGGCGACCCCTGTGAAAGGGTCGATCGACCCCCAAAGGGGTCGTGACCCACAGGTTGAGAAACACTGCTTTACAAGGACGAGGGATTATACCAATAGAATGCTTGAGGCCCCACCTCTTTCATGTAGGCTGGCTCGAACTGAGAGCGCCAGCCCCCCCAACCCCTCCCTTTTATAAGAGCTGATTTCCCTTGAGGGCGGCCCCACTGGTAGCCCCCACACACAAACCAATCGGACTCCCACACAGTACCTGGGCCCCGCCCCGATTGTCCTCAGAGGCGGGGCCAGCCGTAGGGCAAGCTGGGGCAGGAAGTGGTTGCAATTACACACTCCCGCCCTGCACTGGCTGCCACTGCTAGAGCACAATGCTAACTTGGCTGGCCCCAAACGCCAGGTTGGGGTCTGGAAGAGGACTCAGCCGCATGCTCCTAGACTAGAATAAAGCACCTTTTCTAAAGGGAGTTTCCAAAGGCTGGGCTAGGCTTGAAGCCTCAATTGACTGCTGGTTACATCCCTGAAGAAAGGAGGGGGTCGTGGGTCTCTGTCCCCACCCCAGCATGGCAGCCACTCAGCAATGTTATATCTTTTTAGCCTGGCCACTAGCTAAAAGCAGCTTTTCCCTGCTGTTTGGGCCCCCTGCTCTCAACTGCCAGGACAGCCCGCCTGACCCCTCCTACCTGGAGAGAACAGGCTTTGATCCTTTGCTACTGTAAGCCACCAGAGCACAGTGGCTTTATACTCCACCATTCCTGCCTAGTTTCTTGGATATTACCATGGGGGCTGACTCTGGGGCAGGTGGAGGGTGTGACTGGTGTGGTCACAACTACAGGCTAAGGGCAAAGTACCATTAGATAGAGGGATGGGGGAGTTTGAGAATGTTTGACTGGGATGGCTTCAAAACTCTCTGGGGTGGGCTTTCACTGAAAGCACCTTTAGCTCAGAACATTGGGGCTACATTAGAGGAATGGAGGTAGAAGGGGGCTCAGTGAAGAGACTGGAACAATGAAGAAGATATGGGAGTATGGGAGGGAATGGGATAAATGACACAGTTAACAACAACAACAAAACAAAAACCTAGAACCTAGTGGGTACAAAGGAGCTTCTCTTGGCCCTTCACCAGCATCTTCTCCAGCAAGCCCCAGGTTCCTTGGGCATGTCTGCACCCTACAAAGACCACACTCAGTGGTTGCTTCCCCAGCTTCAGAGCCCCATTTCGTATCCTACTATAAAAGTTTCACATCACCCTCCTTTCTTGTCCTATTGACAGTGCTTTTCTTCTAAGCCAGGCCTGCCCAGTCTGCTAAGGTTGTCTGGGGCTCACTTTGGGGCTACCCAAAGAGGAGGATTTCTCCTCCCCATCCTGCCCATCCAGGAGCCAAAGACTTTTTGGCCCAGCTAGGGGTGGGAAGGGGGTACTAATCAGCAGCCCCTTTCTCTGGGGTTTCAGGCTCCTGGGAGACTGGGGAACTGAGTCATGGGCAACATAGAGCTTCACAGACAGCATAACAAGAGAAAGAGGGAATTAAAAAAAGAAAAGGTGCAAAAAGACAAACCCACCATGATTTTTGTTACCAAGGAACTGGAGGGACTCTTAACCTTGCCTTAGTCTTGCTTCACTAAATAATGAAGATCACAATCAGAAGATTGTCTTTACATATGAAAAATGATGACAGGACATAGGATCAAATAAAGGAACAGGGATGGAAGTGATTTGTAAAACCATTAAGTTATGTACAGATTGTGAGGGATTACTATTATTACTATGTATTACAAATTTTCATTTTCATCTCATGGATCTGGTTTAGTCAATGCTCTCATTAATAGGGGAGCACAATGAAGCCAGATTGTTCTGATGTTTTTGAGGTCCTGAGTGAAGTTTGTACAAAGGCTGTCTGGAAAAAAAATCCAGCCACAAATGCCTCTGTTTTTGAAATTACATGGCTGGATACTTTCTGGGTAGTCCTTGTGTGTTGTGTTTTGTGTGTGTGTGCGTGCATGCGCGCGCGCGTGTGTGTGTGTGAGAGAGAGAGATTCAGAGAGACAGAGAGGGAGGAATGGAAGGGAATGATTAGGTGGAAACACTTCCCTCAATATTTGTCCCCTGGAAAAATGGGGTTATAATGAACAAGGGGAGAAGACCTAACATATGTGTCAGATAGGTCTAAGAGACAAGTCTCATTCTCTCTGTACCCTCAATACCCAGAATAAACTGTGGTGGGGGGAGGATCTGGAGTCCTAATGTCCATCTGCCCAGTGAATAACTGATGGCACAAAATGAGGGAGGGGCGCTCCAATCCTTCTGCTTCCACTGCTGCCACTGCAGTGCTGATTATGTGCAGATGAGTCTCAGCTCCTTGCAGCTGCAGGAGTCACGTCCTACCAGCCCAGTCCCCTAAGTGTTGGTATGTCCCTGCAAGTCTGTGTCAACAAGTCACTACAAGGGCTGTCTGAAAAGTACCCAGCCATGTAATATAAAAATACAGGCATTTATGGCTGATTTTTTTCGGACAGCCCTCATATACCCCTGATGTCTCTGCCACAACGAGAGGCCAGGTGTTCAGAGGCCCAGCAACAGCCAAAGTCACTTGCACATCTCATGTCACTGCTGTTTGATTCTTCACAAGGCCCTACAGGTTCTTGCAAAGCCTCTGAGCAGTTCTGAACATCAATCAACAAACAAATGGGATCACGGATGGGGAAACACTTGGTGACTTACAAAGGCACATACGAATGTAAGGGATTATTGCATTGCATTGCAAAAAGAGATTCAAATTCTTTGAGGGTTGTGGTTATTTGGATTTTGGCAAACAGAAATTTACTGTGTTATAAAAATTACTATGTGTGGAGAGTGTCTGCGTACATGTGTGTTCAGTGATAAGACCCATAGATAGAAACCTACCTAGCCAAATGGCATGGACAACGACTCATTAGACCAGGCAAAACCAATATTGGTAAGTTAACAAGAAGTCCCTGGTCCTCTTTTTCAATATGGTTTTATATAGATGCTCTCATCATAGTCTTCTCACAACACTATGCCACTGTTAAATCCCTCTGACTTGAGTTCAGTGGAATAAAGCATACAGTGAGCTTGGAGGAATCTACTTTAGAGACGTGAGGGATCTGCAAACTTTGCCTGGGAGAAATTTGCAGGCACAGAAAAACATGGTCTATGTAGATCCTGGCAGGGTGCTCCAGACCCATACCAACTTCCATCTATCCTCTGTCCCTACAGAGCAGCTCTACAATGTCTCCATAATGACCTCCAGAACAAAAAGAAGGCTCCCTCTCATTTAGTCATTCAAACAACAAACATGTTTTGAGTGTTTTCCTATTGGTGGCAGGCTTTCTGCTAGGCCCCAGGACTACAAAAGTTAAGAAGCCTTCATCACTCACCATTCACCTCTCACTTCCCAGATGTGTTTTGTGGCATCTCTTCCCCTTCAAGTCTTCCCTTGATGTTCATTTTATTCTGCAGAGTGAAGCCAACATGAATGGCTTTGAATCCAGCCTGGTTGTTTTGTCTCTGATGGGGCAACAAGGGACCACTTTCAAGATGGCAGTGCTCAGAACATCAAATGAGGCTCTCAGATATGGGAAGCAAGTATTACAAACCTCCAGAGGAGATGCAAGCAAGCCTAATCATTTTTTGTCCACCCCCTTGAAAAGTCACAAGAAAAATCATGCTATCAGTGTTGTGTTGGAAAAACATTCTTACCTTAGGTTCTGTCAGAGCAAACACTTTGGGTGTGGAAGGCCTCTCTGGAAAGTCCAGCTTGGGCTGTCATCTTTGTGGGGAATAGTTAAAGGGCTGTCATTGGTCCCTAGTACATGGCCATGCAAATCCTTGGTGGGGAAACTCTAGTTAGTTAACTAGAATGTTTAGAAGAATGACTTCCTGCATTTTGGAATTTTCTAATTTCTTGAAGGTTCACCTTCAACTCCTTTCTTATTTGGCTGCTTGGCATGGAAGATCTTTCTAACATGCATGAATCCACTTTCTGGATTGTCAATAGAGCCTACTGAGCAACTTGATGGAATCTGTCTTTGTTGACTGGGTGTCTTGCAATGGTTTGCAGTCAGTGGATGTTAACTAGAGTCCCTGAACCCATAAAAGTCTGGGAGAGAGTCTATGAATTATATCTATATTTCATAAAACTTAGTGAAATGTACCCACGTGAGGCTGCAGAGGTTAACTACATGATCAAGTGTTTTTGGCTTAGGCTGGAATTAAATTACCTCTGTGTGGCTTTCCTAGGCAGATCTGAAGTTCTGGTACAGTTTTGTATATATCTGATATATTTTAAATGGCAAATTATTACTTGAAAATATATCCTGTTTAGGTAGGTAAGTATTTTGAACACAAAGGGTTAAGAGCACACACCCTAGAACAGGACTGCCTGGATTCAGATACCAACTTGAAAATTTACTAGCTGGGAATGAGCAAACAAATTATAGTACATCCATATGATGGAACATTATTCAGGCATAAAAAGGTATAAAGTACTGATACATGCTACAATGCAGATGAACCTTGAAAACATCATGCTAAGAAAGAAGCCAGAAACAAAAAGCCACATATTGTTTATTTCACCTAAACAAAATATTTGGAATAGGTAAATCCATAGAAACAAAAAACAGATAGGTGGTTGCCACAGTCTTGGGGGAGGGGTTAAATCGGAGCAATTGTTTAATGGATATGGAGTTTCAATTTTGGATGATGAAAACGTTTTGAAACTAGGTAGAGGTAGTAGCTGCACAACATTGTCAATGTACTAAATGCCACTGAATTGTTAACATTAAAATGGTTAATTTTATGTTACGGGAATTTGACCCCAGTTAAAAAAAATACTAGCTGGGCAACTTTGAGCAAGTCGCTGAAATTCTGTATCTCAATGTTTTCATCTGTAAAAGGGGAAAATAATAGCACTTACCTAATGGGGTTGTTATGAGTATTAAGTGAGTTATTATTTGTAAAATCCTTAGGACAGTGTCTGGTACATACTAAGTGACATATAACTGTGTGTTAAATTGAGTCTATGAGGGGAAAGAAACAATAAAAACTTTGTAATGAAAAGTTTGAGGAAATCTGGTGAAGATGAAAATGGAAAAAGTACTAAATGTCTTTTAAGGTGTAGTCCAAGAGTCCCTGGTTCCAAATTCCTGGTAGAGATTGCTAGAAATTCAGAGTATGAGGTACCACCCCACACCTATTCAATAAGACCCCGGGTAGGAGGGTGCCTTGGCATCAGACTTTTAACAAGCTCTGCATGCCCAATGCTTCTTATGTATATTAAGGTTTGAGAAAATTTGGTGTGAGGGTTTAGACTCTGAAGGCAGAATACTGGCTCCCTGGATTTTTAAAAAATCTAAATCCCAGGTTTTGACATGTTTTTTAATCATTTTGTGACTTTCTTCCTGAAATGAACAATTCTTCCTCTGGAGCCCTTTGCAGTTTAATAAGCAAGAACAGACACACAAGGATACATAAAAACACACACAGCAGAAATAAGAATGGTACCTTCACTGAGTTATCTATAGTAGCAAAACTATGCACTTACTCTATTCTGTTCATGTCGGAAGTGGTATGTTGGGTTGCATGAAGGACACAGTAAAATATGCTCCTTGCTTCCAGATACTTACAGATTCTAAGAAACAAAATGGCTACTGAAAAGGCTGGTTGATTTGAGAAGTGTGGTGTATGGGGGAACAGAAGGGTGGGCAGGACTTGAGGGAACTGAGATCCCCACTGAATGCCTACTGTCAATCAATCCCAAAGTATTCATGGAGTGCTGTCTGTTCAAACACTGCCAGACACTGGGGACATACCACTTCTATGGCAAGGTGCCTGCCCAAAGATGGGGAAGTAGAACTAAGGCACAGAACACAGAAAAGCACTAAGTACTACCTTGTGCAGTACTTACCCAGAGGGCCAAGATTTCAGAGGCAAAAGCACCCAGAGAAAGCTTTGTGGAGGTGGGGCTTGAAGTACTCGGCCAGGTAGGGGAGAACTCAAGTGTAGGCACATGGATAGTAGTGAGAATAGTATATGTGGTTTCAGGAGGGCACCTCAGTCCCGTGCCAACATCCTTAAGCCTACACAACATCCCTAAACCACCATAGCCAGAGGAATTCAGCTGCTCCAGGAACTGGAATTAGGTGAGCACCCATTGAACTGGGTGCTATTCTCAATATTCTTTAGCCTATTTGGAGGAAGAAGTAATAATTTTATTGAAAGGTCTTGCTAAAATTTTCCCATTCCCCTTGCCAAAGGCTTGTTTCTTTATGCTTAGACTATGGCTTTTATTCCCAGGCTTGAATTAAGCAGGTGCTCCCAAGTTCTGAACTCTTTAAAAACTCCTCAAGTTTTGGTGTTTGTTTTTTAACTACTATGGGGCATCCATTAGATGTCGGGCCCTGTTCTAAGTGCTTAACATGCAAGAACTCATTTGATCCTTGTAACATTTTCAGGAGGTTGTTATTAGTTACCATTTTATAAATGAGGAAACTGAGGCTCAGAGAGAAGTAAAGTGTCTACAGTGATATCTTCAGGATTCAAACCACCATGTCTGTCTAACTTCAGAGACTGTGTGTAACCATTAAATGGGAAGAAAAAGACAAAGAGACCAAGAATTCAAACTGAGTCTAACTTGCAAGAAGGGAAGCCAAGTGTGGGTCCCAGATTCTCCACTATAAAATAAGGGATTGATTAGATCATCCATTCATTCATTGACTTAATAACTGCATGCAGAGGGCCAGGGTGGGGGACATTGGTTGGAGAGGAAGGAGACTGTGAGACACATATGAGAAATACTTTGTCCCTTCAATACAAGGAAGTGAAAAATCTAGTTAGAGAAACAGAAGGCAGAGCATAGAAGAGCTAAATAACGCACCAAGCTCAGTGCTATTGGGTACCTGGAAGAGCAGTTAGCTTCCATGAAAGCTGGCTGGAGTAATGATTGAGTGTGATCTCAACAAGCCCAGAAGGACATAGAAAAGGCTGATGGAGCAGTCAAGAAAAGCACTTGTCCAAGGAATGACCAGAGTGGCAGTTGGGTAAGAACAGAGGCCTTGTGAGGGGCATGAAAGGAAAGGAGATTGGAACCAGATCAGGAGGGCCGTGAAAACTAGGTGAAGGTGCATGGACTTGATTTTGTCTGTGAGCAGAGCCACTGACAGGTTTTCAGAAGGGTAGATGATTTCCTATAGTCCCTTCCACTTCTAACACTGTCTGATTGATTAAGAACCTTATTAAGTGTTTGTGAGTTTTAGGGAAGGTAGGCTTGACCTGGAAGAGGCCTCCGTGGTGATTTTAGCCCCTTTCCTCATTTTTTGTCCTGTGGCTATAAAATCTGGAAAGGTTGTTGGTTGTTTACAGAGTTAAGTTTAACCAGACATGCTCTCTCCCCATCTGGACCTGGGGTTCTGAGAAGTCAGAGACCAGGCATTCCACAGTACTCAGTGGGCTGCTGGAACGCCTCTCCAACTGCAACCTGCTGCATTAGGGTTTGTGCATTTGAGATTTAGGAATAGCCAGTAGAGACAATGAATTCTTTCTCTGGGCCCCTCTCAGGACATAAAGTGAAACACTGGAGAGCATGTAGTATCTATAACTCATGGTCAGCCTTGCTGACTTAGTACCTTCCCAGAGTTTGAAAGGCTCTTTCTCTGCTCCTAACTTCTCTGCTCTCCTTTCAACTGGGGTCTTAGAATGAATCCTTTGGCAGTCCTGAGACCCTGAGTTCCAAAACTGACTTCATCTTCAACTGACTGGAGTGCAGGAGATGAAGGGACGGCCAGAAACTTCAAATTTGCTTCATTCTGATACTCTAAATATCTAAACCACTGGAATTTTGTTGTTATTATCATCATCATAGGGCTGAGGTGTTTTGCCAGATAGACACGACCTATGATTGCAGAACAAAGCAGAGAATTGAAGTAACTATCTTATGAATTTAGTCAGAGGTTGGTTTGGGGCCCAAATTACCCTTGGACCCTCAAATGCTGTTTTGTCTTGTAAACTTCGGGAGGGCAGGGCCCAAGCAGGTGTTACCCATATGTCTCTGTGCCACATCTAGGGAGGCTGGGGATGCTGATACTGATGATAATAACTTCTGCATGAGTCCAGTTTACAGTATACAAAATTCTTTCCCATCTATTATCTCGTTTGATGCTCAATGGTGTCCCTGTGAAGGAGGTAGGATAGGTACATTGATTTGCATATTTTAGAGTCGGAGGGAAGACTCAAAACACAGTACTTGGCATCAGGCTGACACTACTCAAATGTAAGGGCTTGCTTAACAGACGTCCCACTGCTAGCTATTGACAAGACTAGGATCTGATTCTTAGAACTCCCCAGACAATCTTCTTTCCATTATATCAAACTGCCTCTCTGAGAGTCCAGATCCAGCCAGTAGCTATTATTGATGGGAGAAACAGAAAAAAATCTGCCTGAAATGAAATATTTTGGCATCAGATGAAGATGTACCATATTGAAAAGATATTTGGATGTGGAGTCAGGACCATTGTGGCTGAGTCTTAGCTCTGGAGCTCACTAGCCATGTGACGTTGAGCAAGCCACTCGCAGATGTTCATAGACTCAGTTTCCTTAATTACAAAATTGAGAGTTGTAGGGAGAAACAAATGACATGACACAAGTGAAAGAGCTTTGTACACTTTGACGGTAAGACATTGTTATTATGATTATGTTGTGGCTCTAACCTCAAATAAAATTATTATTATTAAGCACATTCTCTACAAGTTTTCCTACAGCTCTCTCCACCCTGCTCCTTGAATTTCCATGGTCTCCTGTAGGGCAAAAAGTGTGGCACCCCAAAAGGAAAGAGCTCAGAGAAGCTAGAGCTTCAGCCAGGAAACAATCATCTTGCCCCAACCTTCATTTCACCAGATAAATGATGAAGCCAAATGGTGAGACACAGATGACTGGGAACCAAGGGTTCCAGAACCCATTTCAGCCTCAAACCAAGGAGCAAAGTAGCCCTAAGGCCCAAATGGCCTTAAGAGAAATGGAGATTTAGTAACTACCAAATTAATTAAAAATCAGTGAAGATAGCCAACCCAAATCAAAGTAGAATTGGTGGGACTTGCATTATCAGGCTCAGGGGACTCCCCTTAATAATGCAATTTTGAGTTCACATGTCAATTAGTTTAAACAAATCATTTCCAAATCTTCACCTTCCCTTGGTACAACTTAGGCCAATACCTTTTTAAGGTGTGTGTGTGTGTGTAGCGGGGGTGCATTGCAGGGTGAGAGTGATAAAGTGAAACAGAGGTTCCCAAAACAAAGTAAAAAGACAAGTGTTAAATTCACCTTATTGGCAATAGATCTGAGGGTGATGAGGACAGCAAGCAGAGTCACTGAACACCAGGTCTCAGACAACAGAAAAGCTACTGCAGCCTTAGTGACTTGCCATACTCTACAATACTCACACACATTCTTCAAACCAGGAAAGGAAGACATCCCAGGCAAGACTCTATTGCCATCTTTAAAGTCCTTCCAAAGGAAAGAAGAGACCCCATAGCTTAGAGGTGTAACTTCTGGGCCTAGGACAGGGGAGGGGGGCAGGGATGAGGAGGAAGACATTAATCCAGCAGGGTTTCCTTCTAGTCCAAATGACCTTATGGCTTCCTTATTATAGATAAATATATAATAAATAATATCAACATATCTGCACATAAAGATTTTTTTCAAATTCCTGCTGTTCATTTCACATTCCATTTACAAAGCCCTGAACTTTCCAGGAACTGCTGGGCACCTCCCCTAATACCTTCTAGGCTGAAGTGATGTCTTTGAAGTCCCCACCAATGGTTCAGGGTTGGAGCTGCTAAAAAATACCCTAAGACTGAAAGCAAGCATGCCATCAGCTTCAGCTCCTTCGCAAGCTGCTCTCCTCGAAGCTAACGTGAAGTCATCTGAGGAGTTCCAATGTAGACCACAGGCTTCTCAGTCCTTCAGTCCATGGGATGAATGGTCTGGGATGTAAACACACAGGAGGATTTTTGCCTTTGAACAGGCAGGGAGTAGTTAGGGTAAAGGGTAAGGGTCAAGGGACTCGGTTTGGTGACTGAGGAGCCCAGGGAAAGGAGGCAGAAGCTGAGTCCTCTCCTAGTCACGTTTTTGGCCCCAAGTCCTGCAAGCGCCCCTTCCCCCGCCTGCCCCCGCCCTCATTTACAGACCTTTCGTCCCTCTTCTCCTTCTTCCTCCCTTGGGCCACTGGCTCCCGCCCCCCCCCCCCCCCCGCTACGCGCAGGCCGGGGGCTGCCCTTTGAGGGCTGCCCAGGGGTTTTGCAGCCCCGGAGGTTGCCACGAAGGGTGGGCCGCCCGTCAGATGCGAGGCAAGGCAGCAAGCCCCGGCATTTTCCCTTCCCCAGCACCTGTCCCACTTCAGCGCCGGGGCTGGGACTGCGCCCGCGGGGTGCCTTGGTGCCTGAGCGCCAGAGCCAGGCGTCGTGGTCGCCCGGGTTAGTGAAGTGGGGGGCCGGGAGTGGGGCGGGGCATCCGGCAGGGGCATACTCCCCTGCATGCAAGACCCTATTCCCCATACACTAAGTCTAAACGGAGAGAGAGAATCACATATAAAGCACTAGCGAAAACGCTCGCACTCCGAATCCGAGCGGCGTTGCTCGCCCCCCCCCCCCTTCCTGGAGCGGGGAGCTAGCCAGGGAAGGTGGGTCTGTTCTTCCCCAGTGGCCAGTGTGGGGTCTGCGGCTGCCCGGCGAGGTTCCGGCTTCCCCGGGGCTAGCAGGGGGAGCCCCGAGAACTGCAGGCCCGCCCCCCCTTCCTCCTCCTCCTCCTTCCCCTCCTCCCCCACGTGTCCTCCTGGAGCCCAGCGGCCTGATCCCAGCACCCCCGCCACCTCCCTTCTCCTCCCGCTTCGCCCGCTTCCCTGGCGGCGTGGAGAGGAGCAAAGTTGCGACAGTGGCAGGGGGCTCTGCCCAGGTGAAGGGGGCGCTGTGGGGGGGTGGGGGGACGGTGCGGCCCTGCGGCGGGGGCGGGGGGAAGATAAAGAAACTTGCTTTTCGCGGCCCCCACCCTGCGCGGGTTTGGATCTTGCGTGGACCGAGCCCTCGTGGCGAGACGCGGCAACACCACCGGGACCGAGGCCAGCACCGGGACCCGGACCTGGACCGCGCTCCTGGGCCGGATCGGCGGGCTCAGGCAGCGGGCCAGGCCAGCACCCAGGCAAGGGTAGGGTGGGTGGCCGTACACCGGACCGAACCCGGGACTCCCGTGGCCTGGGCGCGGGCTGAACCCGGACCTAGCCGAGTAGGGTGGTGAAGTAGGACGTGGATTCGGGGGCGGGGCGCGGCGGGTGGGGGAAACCAGGCCCGGCCCGACTGGCCTGGACGTGGGGGCGGGGGGCGAGTTCGGGGCACTTGCTGGGCTCAGGACCGAGCGGTAGGGCGGGGCGGCGATAGGGGCTGGGCTGGACCCGCGAAGAGAGGGCGAGGGGAGGGGGAGCCGGGGGTGGAGTAGGGGCGTGGAGTTGCGAGCGGGGTCTGGCCTCGGCCGGGGGCGAAGGTAGATCCGCGGGGCCGCCAGTGGAGGGAGGGAGGCCCGCGGCAGCGCGGCGGCGGGGAAGGCCAGCTTCCGCGGAGTTTGCGCCCGGGCTTCCCGGGCTTCGGCCGCCTCTTGAGCACAAATAGGGTAGGGGACTGACTGGTAAGTAACTACGAGTGTTAGAAGGTGTTCAGCAGGGATTCCGGGAAAAGCGAGGAAAGACACCGTCTGCAATTATGCCGAAACCCCCACCCACTTCTTAGCATCTGGATTCTGCTCTCAGGGGGCCGTGAACCCTCTTCGCCAGAACCCTTTGACTCTCCAGCACTCCCACAGCCTGCCCTCCTTCGTCGGCCCTCTGACTCTTCCAGGGGTATGGGTTTGGGGTGGATGACGGCAGAGGGGTATACTTTACCTCCCGCCAAGGCAGCCTAGTTTGTATCTTACTCCTACATGTAGCGTCGCTTCGAATCGCATGGACATTGAGATTTAGATAATCCCTTACCCACTACCCACCTACTCCCAAAGTGATTTGATGGATTTTAAGGAAAGGGTCGAACCCCTGGATTTCCATGCCTGGGATGAGGTTTGAGGATTGGGATTCACTCCTAGTTTACTTCCACTACCAATCCCTCTTTCCTTGTAAGCCATTTCCACGGGAATCCGAACTTGGGTAGGGGGAAACAGGAGTATTAATGTGCTTTTCTATCTCTACACAGGTTTGGCGTGACCCAGGACGGCTAGTCTCAGAGGGAAAGTAGTCACCGGTCCAAGTCGGGTCGCCCCCACTACTACCTCGGTGAGGGGGGCAACGCTAAGAAGGGGATACTGGTGCGTAGGGGACCAGCATAAGAGGGAGGGTTGGGTAGTCGCCCTCAGAGAGACTCCTTTCTTAGCGGGGAGGGAGACAGGAGCTTAGACTTCAGGGGATGGGGTCCAGGGAGGGAGATAGGGGATGACGACGATGGGAGGGTGGCTGGAAGAAAGGGGGAGTCTCACCCTGTCAGCAAGGGGAGCCTCCCTCAGGCCTCTGCTCCGTGATGCCCAGCAGGGAAGACCTGAGGTCCCTGAATTTGCACACTGGATCTGGCACCAATGGCCTGAGAAAGTCAGGTCGGGGCATAAGGTGAAGAGCATTGGAAGAAAGAGAAGCCCCAGGCCTTGGTGCACTGATTTTCCCCTTCCCCAGCCTCCTCCTCGGAGGGGCGTCGAGGTGTGTGTGTGTGGTGGGGGGGCTCTTGCAGCCTCTCGGATTGAGCGCCCCCGCCTCTTTTGGGAGTCTAGCTTTTTGCCCTACTTGCTGCAGCCACCGCAGCCTCGCTCTCTGGAATCCGCTGGGTCCTCACAGTGATCCCCTCCTCCTCTGCCCCCTTCCAGTGTCACCGGGGCTGCTTGGCTCTGCCCCCTTCGCCGCCGCTTGCTCCCTGCTTTCGTCCCTCCCTCTCTCCTTCGATCCCTCCCTTCGCCTCCCCCTCCCCATTCCCCCCGGACAGGCGGAATTCTGGGAGTTGTAGTCCCATCGAGCGGGGGCTGGCACCTCCCGTGAACCCGGCCGGACTCCACTTCCCATCGAGCCCTGCGACCGGCACCCACTCCACCAGGCTTCGCTCTCACACACAGACACACATACACACACACACACGCGCGCGCGCGCGCGCGCGCACACACACACAGACACACACACACACACACAGACACACACACACACACACACACACACACACACACACACAGACACACACAGACGCACACACACCGCTCTCCCCCTCACTCTTTCGCTCGCCGCGGCTGCTGCCAGTGTGTGGCTCTGTCTCTCCTCCGCTTTGCTGAGCCCTCCCTTCTTCCTCTCAGTTCCTAGAGTCCGACCGCCGCCGCCGCCGCCGAGAGAGAGGAGAAGGAGGTCGGTAGCAATAAGGGGTGGAGGGGGGCACAAGATCCGGGCAGTATGAAGCGGGTGGCGGTACTGAGGGGCTAAGAGAGAGCCCGGGTGGCGGCCTGAACCTCTCCGCGGAGCCGACTCGGGAACAGGTGCGTCTTTTTTTTCTCTCCTCCAACCCCTACACCCCTTTTGACTCCCCGGCTTTCTCGTACCCCCCCGCTTCTTTCTATCTTAAGCCTTTCCCCAACCCTGTCCCATCTTCGCCCCGCGGCTGCTTTGCTTGCCCCCCGGGGCGCCGTCCTCTTCTTGTCCCCGGACATAGCGCTCCCTGGAGCTCCCTCTGTTCTCGCCCCTCCCTGCAGGACAGCTCCCCTCCTCTTCCCACCTTCGTACCCCATCCCTGCCCTACCCTACCTCACCCTCCTCTCCCTCAGCCAGGTGAGACCTGTTCGCCACGATTCGAGAGAGTCTTCTCCCGGCTGGGCGGGGGTCTCCATGGAAACAGGGGTCTGGTTGATCCTGGGGGGGAGGACTATTGGAATTACCCCATTCCTCGGAAAAGGAGGTAGAGGCTATGGTCTTGTTAACTACCTAGCCCCAAACCCCCATCTAGGGATCCGGCGATCGGAAGGGAGGCTGGCCAGCAGCGCAGGGCGAGAAAGGGCTTGTTTTTTTTTGGAGGGGGGGGTGCTGTCCGTGATGAAGTCTTGAAAAGATGGGAGAAAATACCCTCCAACCTCAGAGGGGAGGTTCGACGGGTGCTTTTCAGGGGTGCGTCCTCCCTGGTGTTGGGGTGCAGGAACCATAGGGTAAGGGGTACCCTTAGGTGGCGGCGGGGCCTGGGTTCGGGAGTGGGAGTGCTGTGATGGGGGAAGGGGCAATTATCCGAGTCCCTGGAAAAAAGGCGGGGGACGACTTCGGAGCGCCCTGGCTCCAGTGCCCTCTCTCTAGGGGCGGGGGCCGCCAGGCCGGGCGCGGCGGGGAGGGGGCCTAAATTGAAGGAGGATGAGATCGGGGGCAATTCCTACTAGCCCCGGCAAGGCAGCGGGGAAGACTGGCGAGCACGCTCTCCACCCGCTTCGCGCCAGGCCTGGAGGCAAGGGGTCTGAGAGCGAAGCCGAAGGCTGGGAGGAGGGAGGCTCCGGTTACGGGGCCGGGTTTCGGGATCAGGGGCAATCCCCCAGCCTTTGGAGAAGGAGGGCGAGGGATGGCCGCGAACCCCAGGGCTCCCCCACCCGGGTCCTAAGGGGCGTGAGAAACAGACAGCAGGCCCAGCGGAGCTGGATTCGAGCGGATCGCGACTGGGGTGTCGGTGAGGCTTAGTGGTGGGCTTCGGGGGGAGCAGTCCAGTTGCGGGGCGGGCGGGCGGGGCGTGGGGCTCCGGCGGGCGGCGGGGCGGGGCTGGGGCGGCTGGGCTGGGGTGGCGCTGTTGCCGCCGCCGCCGCCGCCACTGCCCCTGCTCCTGCTTCTGCTGGGGCCGCGGCAGCCCTTGCCGCCGCCGCCGCCGCTTCTGGGCGGGGAACGGAGGCCAAAGAGAGTCCCGTGCCGGGGCTGAGGGCGCAGGCAGCGAGCTGTGGGGAGGGGGCCGTCCTGGGGGCGGGGGAAGGCGGGGGGTGGAGCCCCGACGGGGGCGGTACTAGCCGGGACAACGACGACGAAGAGCCCCGGGGGCCGGTGCATGGAGGACGAGGTGCTGGGAAAAGGAAGGTGGGGTGGGTCCCGCGACGGGCCTCGTGGGCTTGGCTCCTAGAGCTTCTGTTTTGGGACAGAGACCTGCAGGGGCTCCCAGAAACCCGGGAAGGGACAGGGAGGTGACCTGGACGGTGGAGGGGGCCCTCCTTGTCAGGGTCCCGCCGAGAGGAAGGCTGGGCCAGAGGGACGTCCGGGGCAAGGCTGGGAGGAGCCGACCGCACCTCGGCTGGGGATTTCGCGTTATGGAGGTGCGGGAGATTGTTGTAGGGAAAGATATGGTTGAGGAGAAAGGTGGGAGGGAAGTACAGTGTAAATCCGAGAGGCCAACAGCACAGGCCGGTGGGGGTGCCCTTCTAATCCTCCCACACTTGCCCCCTCCCCCAGTGGAAGCACTGTGTTTTTGTTTTATTGTTTTGAAATGGTCAACGTTGGTTGTACTAAGCTGTCGATGTGGTGATACATATTCATTCTTGGTTTCTGCTAGAGAAGACAGTAAGGAAAAGCGTCCTTTGGCGAGGACGCATCTAGCACAGGGTTTAGTACCTCTTCAGGCGAGTGTGAGAAGGGGCCTTGGTAACTTCGTGGACAGCTGAATATTTTCAAGGCAGTTTGGAGGTCGTCTCTGTGGCACAGAGGTGGAGTACTATTGCAAAAATATTTGGCAATACTTCTGGGGGTGCAGTTGTAGATTAGTGTTACCCTGATAACCCTATGGTTCTTTCAACTTAGAAGACTAATTCTCAAAGTCACGCTGCTGAAACGTTGTTGTTGTTTTGTGTGTGCAAATGAAGGGAGATATATTTGGGGAGTGGATTTGGTTGATAATAAAATTACAAGATTGAAGGGACTTGAAAGGTCATCTAGTTCTCTGTTTGCCTGTCTTATTCTTGAATCTTGGGATACAAGAAGGTTTATTTGGAGCAGGAGGATGATAGGCAGCACGATGAAGCAGAGTTTAGTTTAGTACTAGAGTACTCAAATTGGATGGTGATGTCACCATGTAGTACCAAAAAGGATACTATGTAGGAAAGAAATTTGGGGAATTCCACTAGAGAGTAAATGGGGTAACCTAATCCTGAAAATCACCCAGAGCCTCCAAACAAATAAAAGATTGGAGGAGGAACCTATAAAATGTCGATGGAGAAGCAAAGTTAGTAGGAAAGACAGGGGGAGCTAGGAGGAGCAGGGGGTTTGGTGACTCAAATTCAGAGAATCTGAAGTTGATAGAGTTTAGGAAGAACATAGCCATCTTGACTAAGCCATGTGTGTATTGATAGGGAGACTTATTTTTTGATAGGGCACTAGGGCAGTTGCCCTTGGGGTGGATGTAGGGGACTGAGAAGCACAAGTTGTGAGGCACAGGGCCTTACTCATATTGGCTTTTAAGATAGCTGACCCTGTTATCAGCTTTGCAACAAAGGTAGGTAGGTTTATTTCCATTTTGGCTCTGAGAAGTCATTGATGGAAGAAGAGGAGGGAGATTCTAATGTCTGGGTTAAGGAGGACTAGTTTTCTAGACTAGGCTAACAAGGAAAAAAGGGTAAATTGTTGGGAAAGGGCAGAGGAAAGCTAAGTCCCTGGCAGGCTCTGCTATTGGAGTATGGATTGGGCATAGAGGGGAGTTCCAGGAGAAATGGTAGCTGCACAAAGGACACTTACAGAGCTGACTGTTTTGATTTATAATACCAGGAGAGGGGAGAGTGGGAGGATTCCTTTCTTTCCTAGTGGTATAGACTTGCTTGCGAAGCAAAGGGTGTTCCTCCAGTAGTCTCTTTGCTTTAGTCATGCTGCAGTTCACTATATAGGAAAAAAAAATGTTTTGTACAGGTGGCAGAGTATCTCAGGATGATTCTGGATGATAGGTTTTGGAGAGGTACTTCTTATGGGGGAACAGAATTATGGAAGAAAAGGACTTGAATACTGGAAAGAAGAGAGGTAAAAGGAAAAGTCAGGGAGAGGGTTGGTTGTGCAGTGAAAGAAGATGAAAGGTTATCATCACTATTCCCATTTAGGGCCAACTAACATGGGAAAAAGTAAAAAAAGTGGAACCTTGACATCTTCAGGATTGTGTTTTTCAAAGCCAAGTTTGAAGAACCTTTAAGGCTCTTGATACTTTCATAATAGAATTATAAGGTTGGGGCAAGATAGAAGGGTCAGCTTGTATAAAAATAGGGTTGGGAAGAAAGTGCCATGTAGGAAGAAATATAAAAGTATTTACCCATAAGGAAATAGAGAAGCTAGAGATAATATACAGGCAAAAAAATGCAGAATGTGAGAGAAAGAGGGTAGAATAACTAGCCAAAAGAGGAAGATGTGTATTCAGGTGTCATCTGGAACTGGTGTTGGAGAAGGTAAAAGTTTGCCTCTTCCTGGGGAGAGCCCAGGTAGCAAGGTTAAGTGAAATCTAGGGCTTACAAGTCTAAGCATTAATTAGAAAATCTAGACAAAATAAGGATAGTGAGTGAGGGAAAGAATTCATGGTCCTAAATAGAATGGTCTTAAAAGAAGGAGAAAGCAGGACTATGCCAGTTTTTCCAGTCTGCAAGTGGGAGGACTTCTAGATATAGGGAGACAAATGATAGAAATTCTAGAGTGAAATAGGATAAGGAACTGTATAGCTGAGAGCCTTGGACCAGAATTGGAGGGTGGGGTGGGAGCATGGAGGAGAGGCACTAATCAGGGGTTGGACATCTGGAGTGGCCCATTGATTCTAGGTTAAGTTTGAGAAGGAATAGAATGGCCATAGCGTAGGGAGCTGTTTTCCAAAGCCAACCAACATCTGGTATTGAGAGAAGAAGAGTTCATGGTTGAGTTGGGTGGGAAAGTGAACACTAAAGTGGAACAGAGAAAGTCAGAAAAAGTGGAATTTATTGATTCAATAATAGACTGGAAAGGGGAAAAGGCACTGATGATTATGTAGAAGGAAGGAAGACTTGAGTTTTCAAAAAGAAAGACAATTTCTTAATGCTGGAGTTCCAGTTAGGTGTGTTTCTATGCTTGCCAGAATGTTTAGCTACACTACTGCCAAAGTGGGAGGTAATAAGAGGTAATCTACCTTTTGGCCACTAGGATGCTAGTACAGTATATAATCTCACATTGTATATAATCTCACATGCAAACTAGGCTTTATTAACGTCAGTTTTTAAATGGTCATCCCTTAAATAATATAGACACTGTTCTGTTTCTAAATCTATATTTTCCCAATGTTTATAACTTAAAAGCAGTCTTTTATGATGAAAACTTTCTTTGGTGCACTGAAGTTGAATTCTGATAGAGTAAAATTTTTTATCCCCATAATTCAAATATGTTGTTCTGTTTTCCTCTTTTTTTTTTTAAAGCAGAAGCCACCCTTTCCCCATAAACCATGAAAAAATGGATAATTGTTTAAAAAGTGACTGCTGGCTGCATGTCAAGGTCATACTTTCTCCGGTCAATGAATTGTGATGGATTTGAAGAGAGATTATTTATTATTTATTTGTAAAATATGATAATTTTCAGATTTATTTATGAGAGTATGTGAGCCAGTATATGTCTTTATTTGGATTAAGAAAACCTTAAGTTAGGTGTCCATGAAGAATTAATAGTACTGAGGGGCAGGCAAAGCTTTGTGTTTCGAGCTTCTTTACTGACTGTTAAGAATCAAAATTTGGTTACCTCATTACTAAGATATACCTAGAAATTTTAGTGTTAGTGCCATTTAAGGGTACAGTTGAGTTTTGTTATAATGCTGGTGTCCAGGGACAAGGAGAACAAGCAGATTTTTGTTTTTCCAATTTCTATAGAGAAGTGCACTGTATGTGACTGTGATTCCTGGGGGAAGACAGTATACTCTATATTTGGATCCATGAGGTGCTTAGGTATCTTATGATGATGAGGCTTTACTTGGTTTAACTTGGTCACACCATATGCAGGTTAATACCTTGCAGTGGTTCTCAAACTTTAGCATGCATCAGAATTACCTTTGGAGACATACAGCCTTAGGTTAGAGTTTTTGCTCTCCTACTTCCTTGCTGGGTGGCAGGAAGCAAGTCACTTAACTTTCTTGAATCTCAGTTTGTTCATCTATAAAATGGAGATGATAATTCCAATCTCTCAAGGCTGTGAGAATTACATGAGATAATACATACATGGTTCCAGGTCCATAGCAGGTGCCCAATAAATGGCATCGCTTATTATATTATAAACTAGTTATTCTTATTCAGTTATGTCCAATGACAGTACTTTTATATTATACTATGGTAAACTTTGTGACAGAATAAAAACTGTTAATAGCTCCTGAGCATTCTCCTTATATCTTGATTTTCTGAGCTTTTTCTATATTCCTGTTGTATTTGTACACATTTAGCATTTACAATGTGGTAGGAAGAAATAAGTTGGCTCATCACTGCACTATTGCATATCCACCTTTGAGGTCAAAGTAACAGCTTCTTCAACAGCTGTGCTGTAACACTGTTCAATATTTCACGACAGGAACTGAAGAGTGTATATCCAGTTGAAACTTAAGGGGACATTTTGGGCCATGTTTAAAAAAATGACCCAAGCTTAGTTTCCTGAGGTGACATTTAAAAAAAAAAAAACAACCCAAACATTGCTTTCTGAAAAAGGCTGCTGTGTTTAATTATGACTGGTTGGGCTTTACAGATGTCTCTGACATCTGAAAATTCTACAAAAGCTGGTATATAGAGCTCTGGCCTAGTATGGCTCTTGACAAGGCTGTCCATCAGCAATTGGATGGGAGAGAATAACATCTCAGCTCAGGTATCGCCAAACCAAACTTTTGAGAAGAGAAAACGAGATAGGGTATAAAATAGAGTTCCTCTCTACATCCATTATTGACTTTGATGCCAACAATCAGTTATGGTGGTATAAGGAGAGAGTGATATCAGAACAATTTAAAACAGTAAATCAGTTAATAAATTACAGTTGACCCTAGCACAACATGGGGTTAGGGGAACTGACGCTGCACAGTTGAAAGTTTGTATATAACTTTTGACTCCCCCAAAACTTAATTATAGTTGTCCCTCAGTGTCCTCAGGGGATTGATTTCAGGATTACTAAAATCCATGGATGCTCAAGTCCCTTAATATAAAATGGCATAGAACAGGCATGTTCAATCTTTTGGCTTCCATGGGCCACATTGGAAGAAGAATTGTCTTGGACCACACATAAAATACACTAACAATAGCTGATGGGTTAAAAAAAAAAAAGGTCACAAAAGAGTCCCATAATGTTTTAAGAAAGTTTACGAATTTGTGTTGGGCTGCATTCAAAGCCATCCTGGGCTGCATGCGGCCGGTGGGCCATGGGTTGGACAAGCTTGGCATAGAACAATGCACACAGTCAAGCCCTCTGCATCCAGATTCCCAACCTCGGATTGAAACTCTTCAATCCACAGTTAGTTGAATACTTGGATATGAAACCCAGGGATATGGACAGATACCTATATCGTGTATAAGTGGATCTGCTTAGTTCAAACCTGTGGTATTCAAGGGTCAACTATGATATTTTCTATTTGACCTTGGAAATGCATTATTATTCTCTACCTGCCCCCCTCCCCAGCAGATTTAACTTTTTTTTTATATTCTGGTTAGACAAATATTAAAACAAGTTGTTCCCTGAGCACAAATCTACTGTAAGTGGCAGAAAGCAGTCCATAAGTTAGCTGGGTTTAGAAATTAACTGTGGCTAAACCACACTCAAATAATTTGATTTTATTGTTTTGCCCAACTTAATTTTATTTTATTTTTATGATTATCTTTATTGTGGAAGTAAAGAAAAGAAAGAAGAGAAAGTTTATGTGAGAGCAAGGGGAGTAAAAGGAATCCATAGATGCAATGTTTTAGCTTGAAAGAAACCACAGGATTCTTGGTTTCTATATGACATTGAGAGGATTTCAGTTTTTCCAGTAGTTTAGCAAGTACTCATTGAGTGCATATTGTGTGTCTTGTATCATGCTACACACTATTGGGAGGGTGATTAACCCATTTCCCATTTAGAAAAAAAGGGCAGCTCACTGTTGTGTTCATTTTAATTTTACATAAACACATTCTTTGAAGCTGAAGCAAATCTGACTGGTTTTCAGTGTGAAGATATAAAATCTGTTCTTTGAGTTCTTTCTAAACAGAACTGGTCTCTAATCCTAATGTAACAGAAATGTATATGATGATCAGTAATTAATAATATTTTGTTGTGTGGTGAATTTCAAAGCACAGAACTTTGGGAGTAATGTTAGGACTGTAATCTGTCAATTATCTCAGGGTAAACATTGTAGCTGCAAGCACCACTGGTGAGTATTCTTGAGGCAAACAGGAAATGGGTTAAAAGAAGTATGAAATATTCTTTCTACCTTTGATGAACCTGTAGACTGGTAGCATGTTGAGCCAATACTGAGAATCTGAAATTTTTTGAGCTAATTGTGTGTGTGTGTGTGTGTGTGTGTGTGAGTGTACATGCATGTGTACCTTTACATGAATAACATATATAATGAGTTGAGCTCATGGTTTTGGGTGAGAGAATAGAAAAAATAACCTGATAATATTTGTGTAGAAGGTCCAGGAGACTTAAAAAAGAACAAAGACCAAAGTTTGGTGAAGAGGAAGAATCTTTTTTAGATACAAAAAAAAAAAAATCCATAACACAAATACAGTATATTGAAATGGAGATGGCCGGTAGCCACTGTCACAGTCCATGGCAGAGAGGACACAGAAGCATCACAAAAGGGATTCAAGTCTCAGATTACAATGAGTCAAATTTGGAGTGTGAAAGACATACCAAATACTTACATGGTCCTACTGAAGACGGAGACTGAGGAAAAACAACTCATTTTTTGTTCTAGTAGATGTGAGAGGTGCTCAAAAGATGACTAGTTACTTAAGGTGACATTTTGAGGTGGCTTTGCATTTTGAAAAGAACTGATTAATTTTGTAGTGATCGCTTAGGTTTTCTTGATAACTATATCTACAAGTTTTACAAAATCTTATAGTTAGATCCTAAGTCCAGTATAAAGATTTGATGAGTTATTTTCCTTAAATGGAGTAAAAAGATTTCCTTATAATGGGAAATGAAAGTGAGTACTATTTGACTAATAGGGAAAAAGTATCATGGCAGTTGGTAGAAGTAAACTGATCTGGTGGTATGAAAATGTAAATGACAAATTAAAACGTTTCCTATCTCATTGTTGGAATCAATTACCTTTGGTGTTGTCATGTTATTTTTAGTTTTAAGTAGGGACTAATTTATTCCCATTTTACAGATGACATAGTAAATGGACATAGTGAGGTACCTGAGATGGTTGAGAAGTGGGGGCTAAAGATACTTTGCAAGTTTTCCCCTCCACAATTCAGGCTGTAGGTACTAGAATATGTCATATTTCAGTGGTGTTGCTGCTGTGTGATCAGATGATTCTGAATGGATTTTGGCAGTTTTTAAACACCAAATTGAATGAATAGAGATTCCACACTAGTGAGGAGATTGAAAAGTGTGTCATTTGGGTTGAAAAGGGTTTAGATGGTAATGCTCACCGAAGAAGAGTTCCAGGGAGGTCCCAAGCCCTGGCCACACCACTGAGATGGATGTCTAGCCTCTCAAGGTGACTACTTTGGAGGGAACTACATTCATTTGAATGAATAATCTTGTGTGCGGAACAGTCAACATTCCATTGTATCCAGTCTTATAAATGTTTACAGGCAAAGTTTTTAAACATTGAGGTACCTAAGGCGTCTATAAAGGTGTCCATGCTAGAGCTGTGTGCAGGCACCTATTTAGCTTTCTTGGTAAATTACAGGAATTAATGTATCTGGGAAAAAGGATGCAATGCCCCTCATAAGACTGGTCCCTTGGGGTAGAACCAGTAGAAATATTTGGATAGAAAAAAATAAAAACAGGGAAATAGAAAGTTCTAGAGTAGATTGTCAGACAGAAGGTTGAGATTAGCAGTGGAAAGTGCCCCTTCTGCCTTTCAGTTGCCCAACAGATTGTTTACAGTTGATTTTATGTGTGTGTATGTTTGTGTGTGGTGGTAGAGGAACCTGTTTTCCATGAAGGGAAGCAAAGTAAAGTGATTGGGGCATATATTCTAAGGAAAGATGTAGGGATATAGATGCTGTGGGGAAATACTGATGAGAATATTAGAATAACTTTACATGGGAAATTAGTAAATTAGAACAATTTACACTGGGAGAACTTCCTCATTAGGAGGTGAGGTTTGGCATATGTAATTAAGTAGGGAAAACCAGAATGTTTGTTGAATACACATGGAAGAAGGCAGAGCAACAAGGAGGGTAAGATCTAATAGGGGAACCAAAAAAAAACAGAATTATCTTCTGGAAGGCGGGTCCCTTGTAGTAAAGTCTCCTCCTGCTAAGTGAGTGTTCTAGGAACTCATCTACATCAGTGTACCAGCTGGTGGTGGTGTGATTAAGTTATGTTCAGCTTCAGTGAAGTTTTTTTTGAGACTCTTTCAGTGTGTTTGCCCATTTCATGATGGGTGATTTACATGAACAATGTGGGCATGAAAATGTACCTGCCCACACCCAGTGAGTGCTCCTCAGTTTTTGACCCAAAACAGCATGACCCCCATGCCCCACCCTCCCTATTCATCTGATCTCACCTCAAGTGACTTCTTTTTGTTTCCCCGGATGATAAAAGTCCTCAAAGGGAAATGTTTGGCTAATATGGAAGAAGTGAAACAAACAAACAAAAAAAAAACGGCAGAAGCACTAAAAGACATCAAAATTATTTTGAGCAGTAGATTAAGCATCTCAGTAAGTGTATTGCAACAGAGTACTTTGTAGGTGACTGAAGTTTAAACATGCAAGAATACACACTTTTTTATAAATAAATTCTGGAGGTTTTTTGGGGTCCCCTCTTATATGGTAGGGATTCCATATCTAAAACCAGGTTTAAGTTTTCCTTGTTAGGTATGTGTACACATTCCTATTGTACAATGACCTTACTCTAAAAGTGCTGTGGTGGCTGGGTAGAAGTCATGGCCGTTTCACTTTAGCCCTAGATTCTTAATGTCAGTGTTCTCTTGGATCTTCTTGGGTGTGTCTTGGATGCTGCTTTTCCTAAAGTGGGGTAATGGGGTGGCCTCTCCTTTGCTTGTGTGTAGTTTGAATGTGAATGCCTCTGTGTTATGGGAGCGTTACCCAGAGTTCTGGATTTCTATTGGAACAGTAGGTCTCAAAATTGCTTTTTTTGCTCATTAGTCATCACTGACCCAACCCTCCTTCTTAAACTGTCTACTGGCCACACCTATCCTCTTGAGGACATATTCGGGGTCAAGCTTCAAAATGAATATTTTCCAGCTCTTTCATTTTTTAAAGTCATAATTGCTTCCAGGTCACCAGGTGATATGAACCAAAGAAGCATGGGGGAGTACTACCAGATTTAGTTTAACTGAGACCTTCTTAACCTTGAGTTTTTAATTTACTGTCTTGATGGTAGAGTCCAACCATGACTGAATGGGCAGGTTTCATGATATGTTCTTCATGATTCTAGGGAACGTGTCTGCTGGACAAACACCCTGTCTGGTCATTTTCAAGGTTAACTTTTTAAACACTGTGTGTTGCTAAAAAGCATTTGTCAGATAGATGCTCTATGACCTCTTTTCATGTCCTTCTCTTCCTCATATGCATGATGAGCATACTTTTGCTTGTAGTTTTTGCGAAATCTGCTTGTTTGGGCATCTTCATTTCAAAACAAAACCAAAAAATTCTACCCAGTTTGTAAAATCATTTTTGAGATCTAGTGCTGCTTATCCCTTATTACCAACTCCCCTCAATCCTCACTTGGGCTATAATTTGATGTTCTTCCCCTTTTGATAACATATTCTCTCTAAACTTTTCTAAAATGCCTGGTTTCATTGCTTCCCCATAGTGTTTCAGTTTGGCCCATTATGATGAAACATTTCAGGTTCCCCTATTTCATTTTTTACCTTTTGGTTGTTATGTCCTATGGGCTTTTCTTTTATGTCTCTCATGTCTGCCCTTGTCTTCTAGGTGTTTTTTGTTTTTTGTTTTTTTGTTTTTGTAGGGGATCTCTGTTATGGTTTCTTTTCTACTGCCTTTTCTGTCTTAGCTTAGCTGTTATTTTCACCATTTTAAAGTTATTGTTCTCCTATTAGTCCTGTTTTGTAGTGTGTTGATTATGTCTGGCTACCTACTCTGCTGCCTGTTTGTTGGACTCATTCCCTTGAATCTTGGTCATACTTTCTATTTATGTGTACATGTGCCTCCTAAAATGAAAAGGTTTATTTATTTTTTCAGCCACATTTATCACTCTATGTTGGTGGAGCATGTGCTCTCCTTTGTTCTCATCACAAATTGGATCTGGTTTTTTTTGAGTTTTTTCCTCCCCAAAGTGGGGATAACTCACAGTGGTCCCACTGCCTTCTAAGCAGTGACCAGCGTTTGATTCTGGGGCCATGCAGCTGTTCATTTCTTAACAATTACATGGTTGTGACATCTGGGAAAATCCTTTGAGGTATTTTGTACCCTTGTGCCTGTGCTTCTTGGGTCACATGGGATTACCAGGTTTCTTCCAAATTCCTTTTAGGAACTTTGCCTTTTGACTTTGATGTGATGGTTCCCATCAAAGAGGGAGTGAGAGTGAAAGATTGAGAATGCACACCACACATGAGTGTGGATGCTGTGAGTGAAAGCAAGTTGTATACAATTGTGTACACCAGCAGAACCTATCAAGTGTGGCATGTCTGTAAGGTTTTTCTTTTTTGCTTGCTTTTCCTGAGAAGTAGTATATAGTTGAGTGGTTAGTAATTTAATTGGACATGATCATAGCAAAACAAAACTTTAGGCTTACTGGATCAGAATCTCCAGAGCTGGGACATATGACTTTGTATTTTGAACAAGCTCTTTGGTGATCCTGGTGTGAGAAATTCTGGTGTCTGTTGGCCATCTTGACTCCTTCTATCTTATGTGGGCATTGACATCATCAGTGCCTCTCTAGAAATTCCTTTTGACTGACTTATATCTGCTACATACAAATATTCAGGTAACCACTTTAATTCACACTAGGTGTTGAAATTCATCCTACAGCAAGAACGACCCCTTCCATGGCCTGAATCATTTTTAAGGCTTCATAGAGAGAAAAGGTTTTTTTGTTTTTTTTTTTTAAAAAAAAAGTGTGGTGAGTATCAGCCAAGAGGCTGAGTTGTTGTTTCTTAAGCTGAGATATTCCAAGATATTCTCAGAAACAGTCAAAACTTGTTTTAATCAGGCTGTTCAAAAACTAGGATCCTGCTGGACTGATGTGAAGCAGTCAGTCCATTTGTCATACCCCTTGTTGAAATCTTTCTAGAATTATGTGTTAAGCCACATAACTAACTATCTTAGTAATATAAAAAATAATTTTCAGGAAAAGATGAAGTCATAAGTTGTACAGATATAAAAATGAACACTTCTTAAAGATTTTATTTTACTTATTAATCAACAAGAGAACCAGACAGATGTTATAGTTGGTTGAATGAAAAAGTGCAAAAATGCAAAGGAATTGAGTTGGAAATGGAGGCAAACCTGGTTTTTCCATAGTGGGTAGGGAAGTCAGTCCAAATTCTATAGGACAAGATATCCTATCAGTTACCTGCAATTTATAAAGGCGTGAAATAACTTAAAGACAATAAACCAGGTACGCAGCTCCAAAGGGTGTGCTATAGATAAAGTATAGTTTTTTCATTGAATCACATTTTTTTTCCTATAGTAAGAAGTAAGTATGGTGGACACTTTAGTTTTGGTTGATTTTGCCTCTTGTAATTTCTCAGAGTCATCACCTCAGTTCTTATCCAGGATTCAGTTCCATATGACATTCATTTACTGAGTACTTACTATATATAAGACAGTTGCAGAGGAACTAGAGACAAAGAAAATGGTATTTGTTACCTTAAGTAGCTGATTCTTTGGTGGAGGATACAGACATGCCACATCCCCAGCTAACCATACTGGAGGAGAATAAGAATCAGGGCTGTGGTAGAAATATAGGAATGAAATACTTCAAAACTAGAAAGGGAGGAGGTCACTGACCAGGGACTGGGGCTGGGGAGATGACATGATGACATTTAAGCTAGTATTTGAGGGTAACTGAGAGAGGAAGAGGGGACACAGGAAAGACCATTTTAGCGTGAGGAAACATCAAAGTCATGAAACTGGATGGTCTGTTCAAGGAAGGGATAGAATGGCAAGAGCAGCAGGAGAAGGGCAGCATGTGGCAGAAGAGACTAGAGAGAAGGTTTGAGGCCAGGTCATGGAGGGCCCCAAATGCTGTGCTAAGAAACACAGGATTGATTCTGAAGATAGAGGGAAGGTATTGAAAGCTTTGAGGAAGGAGGGGATGATGGGATCAAATTAGTGCTTTAGAAGATGAATTAATTGTAGAATCAAGAGATTGGAGGCAGAGGGACCAGTTGAAAGGCTATTGTATAATAAAATTCTGAGTGATAGATGATGAGGGCTTGTATTAGGTAGTGGCGAGAGGATGGAGGTAGAAGGACAAGACGGAGATGGTATTATTAAAGCTTGACTCCTGATTGGATCTGTGCAGCAGGGGAGAGAAGGAGTTGGAGACAATGACAGTGCTAAAATGTCCAGGCTAGGGGATAGTGGTGCTATTAACTAAGATAGGAAACACAGTGGGTGTGGGGTGTGGGGTAGGGAGCAGGTTTATGGGAACAGATAAGTGTTCAGTTTGAGACACACTGAGTTTAAGTGGCTTAGTGGACATCCAATTAACAGCAAGTTGCTGGCAGCTGGAAATTCTGGTCTGGGTCTAAGGAGAGAGGTCAGGACTATACATACAAATTTGGGTGTCATCAGTGCACAAAGGAGTGATTTGAAACTATGGGAGAAAATGAACTGAGAGAAAGAGGGGCAGGGCAGTGGGAGAAAAGAGGAGAGAGAGAGTTGGGGAGTAGTGGAGAGCCAGTGAGAGCCAGAGAAACAGAAGGAACTAGAAAGACAAGAGAGGCATACAATGCTGAGGAGTGAGGAAGGAGAGTGGTGAAGGGAGAAGGAGTAGAGAGTGGAGCTTCAGGGGAAAAGGAGAAAGTGAAATAAAGGAGAGAAAGGACTGGGGCAAGAGATGTGGAAAAGGGGAGAAAGAGGAGAGGGAATTGTACCAGAGAGAAGTAGGAGATAGGGAGAAGAGAAGCAGGGAGAGGGGAAGAGAGACAGCTGAGAGAATAATAGGGGGAAGAGGGAGATGGTGAGGAGGAATAGAGGGAAATAGGAGAAAAATTGATGGGAAAGGGGAAGGAAAAGAGAGAGAGATAAATAAGGGTAGGAAGAGAAAAAGTAAGGGAAGGGGAAGAAATTGGAGAAGGTGGCAGAGGTGAGGAGAGACTGAGCATGATAAAGGCCAGGTTTCTGGGGCAGTTGGAGAGAGAGATGGACCCTAGAGAAGCCAGTAAGCACTAGGTCAGGACAGCCAGGAGAGGGGCAGTACAAGGAAAGGGACGAGGGCCAGAATCACCTATGCTGCAGAGATAGGGAGTGAGGTGAGGACCAAGAGAACGGAGGTATGTGGTTCTGCTTACCCCTCACTGCCAGTCTCGTTTTGCTTATTGTCTCTGTGCTATGCTGACCTCCTGGCTCTCCCTTGATCTTAGCAGACAGCCTCCTGCCTTAGGACCTTTGCATAGGTTGTTCCCTCTGCCTGGAATGCTTTTCACCCAGTATCCACATAGCTCACTCCTTCACTTCCTTCAACATGTTGAAATGTTTCCTCAGCAAGACCTACTCTGATTACCCACTTTCAAATTGTAGTCTATTCTGCCCTCCTATCCTTGACCATCACCATGACCCTTAGTGTGTGTTATACCACCTTCTAACATACTGTAAAATAGAATAATTTAATATGGTTATTGTTCCTCTCATCCTACTAGAATATAAGCTTCATGAAGACAGGGATTTTTTGTTAATTGTTGAATCCCTGGTACCTAGGACAGTTCTGGCAGATAGTAGGAGTTCAGTAAATATTTGCTGAATGAATAGTGATATTGGAAATCTCAGAAAATTGTTTAAAGAATAAATGAAACAAATCCCTGATGTAACTATATTTTTATTTTGATTTGCTTTGTTGGAAAGTGGAGAACAGCATAAAATTCTGATCAATGTAGGGTTCTGTTCAGTTGAGCCATGATGAATAAGGCTTTTAGCTAATAAGTTAACTCAAGATTTTAATGGTCTCAAGGCAAACTCATTGGATGAACCTCCTTTTCTTGATGCCTTGGTTTTTTTTCTTTTTTTTTAGAAGGTGAATTGCCTGTGCAGTGGTTGTTAACAGCAACAGCTGGACATTGGCTGGTGAAGGGGGGGTAGATCATGGGGATGACAGACTGATAGGAAGGGACAAGGACAGAAATGTGTGGTTCTTGATAGAGCATTGTTTTCTGCTTTTCTATGGTCAGAGTGCAAGGAGTTTTGCATCTGATTTGGAGAGAGCTTTAAAGCAGGTTAGATATATGCATCACATCTGTATAATTCCCAACTTGGAATCAGAATATTTTTGAAGTGTTTATAAGAAAGTTTGTGCTTCCTCTGAAGAGCTTAAATTGGCTATGTCACTCAAGTACTTCAGTATCATGGACTAGAATTGACAAGAAAAAGATCCCCAGTAGTCTTTCAGTGCACTGTTCACATATGAGAACAACCCCCTAATTGTAGTTGGTTAAGCTGAATGTCTGTAGAAAAATATTCTGTCATCTCATTTGTCTGAAATAGATTGAATTTCCTTAAACACTCAAGCATATCTGTCTTTATGATAATTTAAAAATCACTCTAGGTGATTAACAGTGTCTTCATTTCCATCCTGAAACCTACAGATTCCTGGAAAGCTGGTGCTCCCTCATCCCTATTTGGACCTTAATTTGCAATGACAGGCTGACTTGTGGGAGACTGCTTTGACGTTTTGGTTCTATGATTACCTTTATTTAAGTGTTTCCTTTTTAGAGGTGGTTAAAGCAACTGTCCCTGTTTCGAGTTTTGATTTTTGGAGGGTTCTTTTTCTTCAGGGGGAGTGGCCACAGCAGGTCCTATCTGGTGGTGAGTGGCTGTCATGATCTCTACAGCACCGCTCTACAGCAGCGTGCACAACTGGACCAGTTCTGACCGGATTCGCATGTGTGGAATCAACGAGGAGAGGTGAGGAGGGTTCCAGTGAGTGGTACCTACTCACCCGAGGGGTAGCCACAGCAGGGTCTGGGGAGGTGGTTCTTGGTTGTTTCTGATTTTCCTGAGATGGAATGGGATTGGGAATGTGTGAATGAGTTTCTCTTCCTCGCCATCATGTTCAGATGATGATGAAGAGACCAACAGATGACCTTTCACCAACCAGTATTTGTCTACTCAGCAAGAATTGTCAGATGGTAGAGTAAGGGGAAGCTCAGGTGATTGCAGTTTTTATTTGCTGCATCCATGTTTGGTGCCCAAAGATATGCCTAAGTTATTTTTGGCCCTTGATTTAAGCCTGGAAGAAAGATTATTCTATCATTCAGCTTTGTACTGGATACCATTAGTGGATATTCTGGTGATCAGCACTTTCCTGCCTCATTAGGTTAATGATGATTTGTAGTGAGATCCTTATGAAATGTCAAAGGGAGATCAAACTACTTAATGTAGTTTTCATACAAAATTGAGAGTTGGTGATTCCTGCCTGATCTGTGTGTTGTCAGTTCTCTGTTCAACAAAATATTTGGTTGACCAAGTTATGCCATTTCATGATCATACCTTATATGAAGAGCACTCAAAATGACCTTCAGATTTTATATTTGACTTTCATAACCCTTAGCCAAAGACCTGTGTGTGATGTTTGCAATGCCTCTCCCATTTTTAGAGAAGGCATGGCTCCCTCATGCTTGCTGGTGTTTAGCTATTGTTTTAATCCATCTACTGTTTGAGTTCAGATATATCAGATCAATCTCCTAGAACACAAAATGATAGGGCTTTTTCTAGGATTCAAGATCTGGCCATTTCCTGGGTAAATTTTGCAAGTGTGTGTAGGTATGTATACATGTGAGGGAGTGTTGGCAATTTTGAAGGGAAAAGGAGTGGATGTCTTTGTGTGTACCTATTTTCTCTTTCTGTTGCCACCTGGAAAAGTGCATACTTGTCTGAGGTTCAGGTTAGGAGAATAGACCCTTTTATTTTTTTAAACCCAGTAGCACCTGATTGCTTAATGTTCTTTACACTAAGGAACAAGTTAGAGTGGACTTAAAAAGAATTTAATTTTACAATATAAATATCAAGACCAAGGAAAATAAGACAAAATTCTTCTCAGATCTGCATAAGAAAGGTATTTCCCTTTGCATATGAGGTATATCCTTAGATAATTACTAAGAGATGGTCTGGAGGAAGGCAGGATAATGGTATTGATTAATGTAAGTATTCATTGGCAACTAGTTATTAGTGGTTGAGACTTCAATGCAGAGATCTTGTAGAGCCCTCTAAAAAATTAGTACATAAGCTACCTTGGTTCACTGTCTATTCTAAATGCCTTCTCAGAAAGAAGCAGGGAATGGGCCCAAAATCTTGATTTTCCCTCTTTATGGACTTTTCTTTGAATGTTAAATTACCAAATATGCCTAGTGGTTAAGATGACTTTTTAAGCATTGTCACCTCTGATCTCATCTACCCTTTATTGTCACCTTCCTGCTACAGCCTAGGCTGTGCTACAGCTGATTTCCAAAATGTGATCTCACGTTACTTAAAAACCATCTTTCTCAGCCTTTTACAACTTGTAGAACTCTGGCATTTAGGGTATAAAGCTGTACCTGTGGCTTAACTCTTAAAGGTATGTTTGGGAATCTTGCCCAGCTTCATCAGATGCAGTTGAGGACTTCAGGGACCAAACTAGGGGTGGGGCTTTCTGCTGGCCCCAGATTGCTGAGTATAGTCAAACCTCAAGCTCATAACCATTTGCTTGCTTGTTTCCTTTCTTGTACCCATTTATTCCTTTGTTCAACAAATATTTATTTAACCCATTGAGAGCAAAGCAGTTATCACTGGACATTGATGAGAGTAGCATGTATAGGTCTTGTGGAAGTTTAGATGCAAGAGTGACAAACTTCCTGGAGGAATAAGGGAAGGCTTCCCAGAGGCAGTGACACGAGTCAGGGCTTGAGAGATGAGTAGGAGTTTGAGGTGAAGGTTGGCATTTCCCACACGGCGTGTTTGAGTAAGACCCTTTGTGGAATGAAGGTAGTCTTGGGGTGTGGTGAGACTTGAAGCAAAAGAGGTCTGCAGAGGCTAGGCGTGTGTGCCCTGTAGTCAGGGCCCAATGGGAACTGTAAAAGGCCTGGTCTCACAGTGGTGCTAGTCCTTAATAACTGGGAAAATAGTCTAGAAAGGTTATGGCCAGTTCTGGTTTAAGTTCAACAAAGCCTTTAGCCTAACAGCCCAGGGTCACCTCTGTTGGGGGAAAAAATGGCAGGATTGATTTTCAGTCCTGATTGACACCTTCATTCACTCCTGCTCCCTCCTCCTGGCCACCTGAATGCTCCTAACTTTGCCTGACTGTCCCAACTAACTCTCTGGTGTACCCATTCCTTGCAAGCTATTCCTATCCCAGGTTCTTCTCTCAGTGGGAAAATTTAATGTTCACTTAGCTTTGCACACTTAGTTCTCAACAGAATTGAAATGTGGCCTCATGACATTTTTCCAGAGCCTCAGGGGCTATCACTCAGGTATGGGATGGCTGGAGTAGCCAGGACTGATGCTCCTGCTGTCACTGCTGCTGCCACCTCTAGAGTCTCTGGACTGGCAACTGATTCTGTGCTCTCTGCTGGCTGCCTTGGAAAGCAGAGTTTCTGCTTTCAAGATTATCTTGTGCTGGGTGGGAGCAGAGCAGGGTGGAGGTGGTCGAGTATGGAGCTAGTTCCCCTTTGCATGGTCAAGAAGAGAAATAATGTAAATAAATAGCATCCTTCCTCTACAGTCCCTCATGTGGTGTTGGTGAAGAGGGGTAGCACTGCTGCTTGTTTCCCTCACTACCATACCCTCACCAAAAACAAAAACAAACAAAAAAACCAAACATCCCTGGCAAGTATAGTTGGAATACACTTCTCCCTGGCCCAAGGCTGGGAATAGGTCTTGCTTTTCTGGTCTCTCAGGAGTAGATGTCAAAAGATCTTTTCCCTTTAACCTCAGACTCCCCTTCCTCTCCATCTTTGAGAACCCTGACTGCATCCCCAGCCCTTGCCTGTCCTTAACATTATTTCTGTTTGTCACCAATAATCATTGCCAGCAATGGAACCCTCCCATTTCTGCCCACTTAGCTGCCTTTTAAAGAAAACAAGCTCCCCAGTCTTTGCTCATGCACCTCTCCAGCCCTGTTAGCCCATTCTGGAGACCTAAAATGTTAAAGAGAGGCTGGCAGTGATTCCCTTGGCCTTTTTTGCTTCTTTTGCCGTGGGTACAGTTTTGGAGTCCATCAATGGTGCCCTATTCCAGTGGGAGGAAGGGAGTTTGCATGGCCCTCCCTATTCTTGTGGGGTTTGACTGTGGGTACCTGCACTACCCTCTGGCTAGGGTAACTAGTGAGGTGGGTGTTATCTTGTTCAGGGGCTCAGGGTGAGGCTTTGAAGAAGGGAGGCAAGACTCAAGGCAATCCACCTTCCCGGAGGTGCACAGAGCATTCCTGTGCTTTACCCCCTAGGAACTGCAGTGCAGCACTTCTGTTGGCTTTATTCTTGCACCCAAACCTTCCACTAGGCCACTCACACTGCTGCTGCTGCTGCTGCTGCTGCTGCTGCTGCTGCTGCTCCTCTTCCATTGTGTCTTCCCTAGGACTGACAGTGGTATGCTCTTCTTTTACTCAAACTACCAAACTTCCAGTGGATGTTTTCCTCTCTTCAACTTCACCCTCCCAGTGTTAACTTTTTTTTTTTGTCAGAATGTACCATTTGCTAAGATTCTTGCCTGAAGTTTAAAGAACACTTTATGAGTGGGTGAGAATAGAATTAAGTTTTCCTATTTTGTTGACTCAGCTCTCTGGTCTTGAACCCTTCCCTCTGTGATATACCAACTTGATTTTGGGGTCTGTGGCCGTGAATGCCTCCCTTTGGGATGATAGTGCAGTGGTGCTAGAAGGCCAAGGGGAGAATGGGGAGCTGACAGGGATGGGATACAGGCAGGGTAGAAAGGTAGGAGGGCAGGCACTGCTGGAGCTCAGTGGTACTCTAGCAAGATGGAAGAGGTACGCTGGAAGGAAAGAAGTCATCCCCCTGAAATGCCCCTCAGTACCCAGTGACCTGATGACTTTGAATCAGTATCACGTGTGCTAATAAATGTGTATCTGCTCTAGGTGAGCCCATTAGGTAAATAGGTGATGATTCTGATTCAGAACATGAAGCACAGTGGAAGTGGTTATTTGTTTTAGGAAAGGATTACTCTTATGGTACCTGCAGCCCACTTCCCTTATAGACTTAAGATTGTATTTAGGAGAAAAGCAGTTTGTGTGCCTTTTTAGATTTTCTGTGATTCACTTCTCCCCTTTTGGCAATGTCCAGTACCTTATAGATGGTCACTTTGAGGAGTGAGCTCTGCAAACAAGGCAAAAGTGCTAGGGTGTCCTCCACACTCTCTGCAACAGCACTAGAAAACAGGATACATGGCCCAAAGAGGAGAATCTAATCAGACCAGGCTCCTTTGCAGGAACTTGCAAAGCTAGGTGTGGAGGCTTTGGTTTGCAACCTGGACTCTCCAGTTCCTTGTGATTTCCCCCAAGCCACCCACCAAGGGAAGTAAGGCAGGAAGGTTTATGGGAACCCAGGCAGGCAGGGGGTATTCTGGGGAAGATGGTGGTGGCCCAAAAACTAAGCCTCATGTCCTTTATCTGGTTGTGTCTTCCATGCTAGAAGAGAGCCTCTTTCTGATGAGGAGTCCACGACAGGTGACTGCCAACGCTTTGGATCTCAGGAGTTTTGTGTCAATAGCAGTTTTTCCAAGGTAAGAGACTATGTGGAGCCACATGATACCCGCCAGAGGGTGGAGCTGAACTGCCTGGGTTATCTGCCCAGATTGCCATCCTTAGAAGAGAGACAGGAAGAGATAGGGTGTTTCCCAGGAGCTGCTGTATGTAAAACAGAAATTGGCCAGCTGCTCTTTACTTCTGTCAAGACCCGATTGGTTGGTCGAGTTGCAAAGAGGACCAGCAGTCACCTCTCCTGGGCCTTGGGACGCTTGCACCATCCAGGAGAGCTACTAAGATGGGCACACTGCTCTGTCGTTACAGGTGGAGCTCACAGCAGTTGGAAGTGGCAGCAATGCCCGGGGGGCAGACCCAGAAGGCAATGCAACAGAAAAACTTGGGCACAAGTCAGAAGCCAAGCCTCACAACCCCCAGCCGAAAATGGACTGTGCTGGGAATGTGGCAGAGGCTGAGGGTCTCTTGGCATCCCTGAGCAGCCCAGGAGACAGGCTAAATCTTCCCCTTCCTGACAGCACCGAGGTGGGCAATAGCAGTGGTGACTGCTCCTGGACACCTCTCAGCACCCAAATGAGCAAACAGGTGGACTGCTCGCCTGCTGGGATAAAGGCTTTGGACTCTGGGCATGGTGTTGGGGAGAAGAATACTTTCATTTTGGCAACTCTGGGAACTGGAGTTCCTGTAGAGGGAACCTTGCCTCTGGTTACCACTAACTTCAGTCCTCTGCCAGCCCCCATCTGCCCCCCTGCTCCCAGTTCAACCTCCGTACCACCGTCTGTTCCAGATTCATTCCAGGTTCCCCTCTCTGTTCCTGCCCCAGTGCCCCATTCAGGGCTAGTTCCTGTCCAGGTCACCACTTCGGTTCCAGCTCCTTCCCCTCCCTTAGCACCAGTCCCAGCTCTGGCTCCAGCACCACCATCAGTGCCCACACTCATCTCTGATTCGAACTCCCTCTCGGTTTCGGCCTCAGTCTTGGTGCCTGTACCAGCTTCTGCTCCACCCTCGGGACCCGTTCCCCTATCGACTCAGACCCCTACCCCTCTCTCAGTCCCAGTTTCAGCTCCTCCCTTGGCCTTGATCCAGGCTCCTGTAGCCCCTTCGGCTCCAACCCTCGTTCTGGCGCCTGTCCCAACTCCAGTTCTGGCTCCCATGCCAGCGTCCACATCTCCATCAGCTCCTGGCCCTCCATCAGTGCCGATGGCCACTCCAACTCCATCTTCGGGCCCACCTTCCACCCCTACCCTCATCCCTGCCTTTGCTCCTACGCCGGTGCCAGCACCCACCCCAGCCCCAATCTTTACTCCAGCCCCCACACCCATGCCAGCTGCCACGCCAACTGCTATTCCCACATCTGCACCCATCCCCGCCTCCTTTAGTTTGAGTCGAGTGTGTTTTCCTGCAGCTCAGGCACCAGCTATGCAAAAAGTCCCTCTGTCCTTTCAGGCGGGGACAGTACTGACCCCAAATCAGCCGCTGGTATATATCCCACCTCCGAGCTGCGGGCAGCCACTCAGTGTGGCCACACTGCCAACCACTCTGGGGGTCTCCTCCACTCTTACACTCCCTGTCCTGCCATCCTACCTACAAGACAGGTGTCTCCCTGGCGTGCTGGCCTCCCCAGAGCTACGGTCTTACCCATATGCATTTTCTGTGTCCCGGCCTCTGACTTCAGATTCCAAGCTGGTTTCTCTGGAGGTGAACAGGCTCCCATGTGCTTCCCCAACTGGCAGCACCAGCACCCAGCCTGCGCCCAATGGGGTCTCTGGGCCTTTGGCAGATACTTCCCTCTCCACTGCTTCTGCCAAAGTGCTTCCAGCACCACAACCTTTGCTGCCAGCCCCCAGTGTGAGCTCAGCCCCACTGCACCCTGCCAAGATGCCAGGTGGCACTGAGCAGCAAACAGAAGGGACCTCCGTCACCTTCTCTCCCCTCAAGTCACCTCCACAGCTGGAGCGAGAAATGGCCTCTCCACCCGAGTGCAGTGAGATGCCCCTTGACCTATCCTCTAAGTCCAACCGCCAGAAGCTTCCATTGCCAAACCAACGCAAGACACCCCCTATGCCTGTGTTGACCCCCGTGCACACCAGCAGCAAGGCCCTCCTCTCCACAGTCCTGTCTAGGTCTCAGCGTACAACCCAGGCTGCTGGCAGCAATGTCACCTCATGCCTGGGCTCCACTACGTCACCCTTTGTCATCTTTCCTGAGATTGTGAGAAATGGGGATCCGAGCACCTGGGTGAAAAACTCAACTGCGCTGATTAGCACCATTCCTGGCACATATGTGGGAGTGGCCAACCCAGTGCCTGCCTCCCTGCTGCTGAGCAAAGAGCCCAACCTGGGCCTCAACCGAGACCCCTGCCTTCTCCCCAAGCAGGAGCCCATCTCCATCATTGATCAAGGAGAGCCTAAGAGCACTGGTGCCCCTTGTGGCAAGAAGGGCAGCCAGGTTGGAACTGAGGGACAACCAAGCACAGTCAAACGTTACACTCCAGCCCGAATCGCCCCAGGGCTGCCAGGCTGCCAAAGCAAGGAACTGTCTCTGTGGAAGCCCACGGGGCCAGCAAATATTTACCCACGGTGTTCAGTCAATGGGAAACCCACCAGCACCCAGGTCCTGCCTGTTGGCTGGTCACCATACCACCAAACGTCTCTGCTTTCCATTGGCATTTCCAGTGCTGCGCAACTGACCCCCAGTCAAGGGGTGCCCATTAGGCCCACAAGCATTGTTTCTGAGTTTTCTGGTGTGCCATCTCTTGGCCCCAGTGAAGCTGTGTGTGGACTTCCCGAGGGGCACCCACGCCCTGGGGGTCCCTTTGTTCCAGAGCAGGACACTGAAACTAAGAACAAAACTTGCCGGATTGCTGCCAAGCCTTACGAAGAACAAGTCAGCCCTGTCCTCCTGACTCTCAGCCCTCCAACAGGGACCTTTGCGCTGTCTGTTCAGCCTAGCAGTGGGGACATAAGAGTGAGTCAGGGGCCTGAGGAATCAGAAAGCCACCTCTGCCCTGATGGCACTCCTAAGACAGAAGGCTCTAAGGGGACTTGTAGCCTGAAGCTGGCAGCAGACACAAAGCCTAAGAACCAAGTGCTGGCCACTTACATGTCTCATGAGCTGGTCCTGGCCACCCCCCAGAACTTACGCAAGATGCCTGAGCTGCCTTTGCTACCTCATGACAGCCGCCCCAAGGAACTCATCTTAGACGTGATCCCAACTGGCAAGAGGGGCTCCAGCACACAGCTGTTGCAGCTTGGAAGCCAGGTGGACCTAGGGCGGGTAAAAATGGAGAAGGTGGATGGTGATGTGGTCTTCAACTTAGCCACCTGCTTCCGGACCGATGGCCTCCCATCAGCTCCCCAGAGGAGCCAACCTGAAGTTCGGAGTAAGGCTGGGCAGGCTCGAGTAAAACAGGAAAGTGTAGGGGTCCCTGTTTGCAAGAACAAGTGGCAGCCAGACTTGGTGGTGACCGATGGGGTGACCGAATCTCTGCCACCCAAGAAAATGAAGTGTGGCAAAGAGAAAGATGGTGAGGAACAGCAGCCACAAGTCAAGATCATAGCCCGGAGTTCCCATGGACCCAAGGTGAGTACTGGGCTTAGGTTGACAGCAGGGCTGAGACACTAGAGATCTCCTTTGTCCTGCAGATGTTAACTTTGTTTAACTGTGGCAGTGTTATTGAGTAGCTCTGTGAATGGAACTTATTGCAAGGTTTGTATAAAGTGAATAATGACCTGCTGTCCCCTTTCTAAGTCACATTCTTCATATATGTTGTTTTAGCATGGCAAGGGACTGGCTTGTATTTTGTAGGATGTGGGAAATGATTTGGTCCCTGAAGCAAGGGAAGCCATTGTCCAGATGAGGTTGGAAAACAGAAGAAGGTATTGGTGAGGGAAATCAGTAACAGATCCAGGCCCTTCCCTGCATAACTATTCTTCCTTTTGCTTTTCTAACATGATAGTTGGCCTTGAGAACTTGGGGCCCAGGGAGGGAAGGGGTCTTTGACAAGGTGGTTCTCTCTAGAACTGGGGGAGCCTGCTTAGATTTGCTTGCAGTTTAATGGGGCTAAAACCAATTTGGCTTCTGGGTTTATCTGCCATTTTCCTAGCCCCCCTAATGCTTGGAGTGGCAGCTTTGGGGTTTTTGCCCATTGGGAATTTGGTGTACAAGGCAGTTGGGCATCTAGATCTGGGTTCTTGATGGGCTAAGGGTGATGGCAGGGTTCTAGGCAAAAAAGGTGGGTCACGAGGACTTGACTCGAATCCAGTAGTTCTTTGGAGGGATCCAAGGAGATTTTTGAAGCAGTTGAGGATACAGCTTATACAAAATATGGAGCAATTTGAAGTTCTGTTAACAAGCCTTCAAATTAGATGTTGGTATACACTGACTAATAGATTTCTAGCCAGAGCACCATGCATTTGTGGCATAAACTGTTATTTCAATCTTGTCCAACCTGCAGCCCACAGGCTGCATGCGGCCCAGGACAGCTTTGAATGCTGCTCAACACAAATTCGTAAACTTTCTGAAAACATTATGAAAATTATGCATAGAACTTTTATTTTTTTTAAGCTCATCAGCTATCATTAGTGTTAGTGTACTTTATTTTTTTTTAATTATAATAGACATTTATTTAAAGTAATATATTTGCAGCCCAGATGATTCTAAATTGTACATTTCAGGTTCAACCAACATCATAAAAATACTTTCAGAATAGCTGCATCCACACATTTCCCGTGCATGATTATTTCTTTGCCCATTCTTCTCTCTCTTTTCTTTCCCGAATAACCTCTTTCAGATACGGTTCAAGGTAGAATTTATCCTCCTCATATTTTGTCCACTGCTCTTTAGGCAAGATCTGGTGCCTCATGGCCAGGTCCAATGCTCTCTTAATTCGAAACACCCTGTCATTATACAAGTTCTCAGGAAGCCTTCTTATGGCTTCTTTTACATCATCATCCACATGTATTGTATCATCTCGCATTAATCCCAGTTTATTGAACCCTGCAGCATTGTAATACCATTTTCGAATACCGTCTAGCCACCGGCTTGATGCTGCAACAGAAAGGACATCAGCCACTCACCAGCAGGTCTGCTCGCCATTTTGGCCCGAGACCGAAGTCGTTAGTGTACTTTATGTATGACCCAAGACAATTCTTCTTCCAATGTGGCCCAGGGAAGCCAAAAGTTTGGACACCCTTGTCATAGTCTTTTTTTGTATAGAGTGCTTTGAAAAGTAATGAGAGCTGTGGACCCTGTTGCCAGAAACGTGACCTCAGAATTTCAAGGAGTTAATGGACCCACGGCTCCCTAAAACTCACCCATGGCCTCCATGTGAAGAACCCTGGGGATAGAGTTCTGATGGGTTTTGCTCAGTGAGCTCACAACCACCTCTGTATGGCAGAGATGTAGCAAGTAGGAACATAGGTCATGAGATGTACCAAGTAGGAACATAGGTCATGTCATAGTGAAGCATATGCATATATGCTAGAACATTTGCTCAGGTAATTGCAATCTGTCTTTGGTGGTAATAATAATTCATGTCATAGTTGTTACCATTTTTTTGAACTCCTTCTATATACCAAATGCTTCTTATATACATTTTCTAACTTAATCCTTACAATAACCCTATGAGATAAACACTACACCCAATTTACAGATAAGGAAATAAAGGAAACAGACTGAGTTGGTAAGTTACCCAAAGTAAATGGCAGAGCTGGAACTCAAATTGAGGTCTTATTGGCTCCAAAGTTCATGTTTATCTTCAGTTATATTATACTATCTTCTACTTTTCTTATGTATAGCTGTTTCACTGACTGCTTAGCAAGTGTTTGTTGAGCAGCTTCTACATGCCACTTCTTCTCAGGCAGTGGGAATATCTCATCAGGAGGGTGGTACAGAGTTTTGGTGAGAAGTGTGCTCTCTGAAGCCAGGCATAGTGTCCGAGTTTGAATCTTGTTCCTACTTTTCACCTGCATGATATCCATCAAGTCACTTAATTTCTCTGGCTCTCAGTTTTCTCATCTCTACAATGAAACAATAATAGTACTTACTTGTTGGACTATGTAAAGATTAAATGAAATGATGGTGTGAAATATCTAGAACAGGCAAATCAATGAGAATAGAGATCAGCAGTTGCCTGAAGCTGGTGGAGATGAGGAATTGGGGAGTGGTAGCTTTAGGGGTACGGGGTTTCCATTGGGGATGATGAAAAAATTCTGGAACCTAGATAGTGATGATAGTTACATAATTCTGTGACTGTATTAAAAACAACTGAGTTGTGCTTAGTAAGTGGTAGCAGCCACTGCTATTACTGTTAGTATTACCAATAAAATAGACATGATCCCTGCTATCACAGAGCTTATGTCTTGCAGATGACTCGATGATAGGTAGGCACTGCCTCTTCCTACATTGGATGAAGAGTTCACTGGGCCTATTGACAGTTGCAGAGGGCAGAGAATAAAATTAGGGTATCAGGGGCCTTGAAGCAGCTCTTAGGGAGGGCCTGTAATGATTTAATAAATGTCCTTTCTTTTCTTATGTTTCATTTTTCCTGAGGGTGGGAAAAAAAACACATTGATTAGTAAACTATGGTCAGGGTTTAATTCAAAACAGTCCCTTTCAGGGCATGGCCAAGAATCAGAAAAGTCACCTGTCTCCAACCCCTCCTGCCTCAAAGCCTCGTAGAATCCTGAAAGGCCTTCTGAATTATCAGAGAAAAAAGAACTCTGCTTCATCTGACACTGGATGTATTTTATTGTCTTTTCATCCTTGGGAAAATTCTTTAGAAAACCTTTCAAAACTCTATTCACTGCAACATTCATCTTACACAGTCTCCCCATTCTCCCAACATTTTGCCTAAGTTGGAGCATTTTTACTGTTAGTGCTGCCTTTGCAGAAGATGCAGACAGAAATCCTTTCTAGATGTTGTACTTGTTTTTGTCTGTCTTAAGAAGTGAAAGTTAATGATCTGTACTTGGAAGAGCGAGCTAAAAATGATACTCAGAAATAAATAGAACATGTTCAAATTTATGTTCATGGAACTTTATTCCCCCTGACTTAAAATATAGTAGCTTTTCTGTGGCCATACCTGAAGGTCAGATTTTAAGCTGCAGTTTCCCATTTTCATCTTTCTCCCTCAGTTCTTTCTTTCTCCTACCATTTTGGTTTGTAGGAACTGGCAGCAGGCAAAGCAGGGAACTGAACTTGAATTTTCAGCTCAACCCTCTGCTGAATAAGAAGCAGGAAGAATTCATGGGATAGTAGGAATTCCTGGAATTTGATGGGGAATGGTGACTTCCCTGGAGAATTGAGACACCACCATGCCCCCGGAAAATGTTCCATCAATAAGATATCTGCCATCCCCTTAGCTAGAGCTAGACAGTGGTAACCTTCTAGAAGGTGGCATGTGGGTCTGCTTAGGGGAAAACCACTTTTTCTTCCTAGGATGTGCTTTCACTGTTAAGATGTTTTGCTTATTCTGCAATCTCTCCCTAGATACTAGAATACTGGAAATCCCTACCTTGTGTAAAATGATGGGGTGTAGATGGCTATGGGGATTAGTTAGGGCACAGGATTTAGTCTAGGAAAGCCTCTGTAGCCTGCTGTGAAAGGCAGTAGATGGCTTCTTCCTGCAGCCCCAACTGGACAGTTTTTGTCCATGTGTCAGAATCAGGGCACAGGGCTCAGCATTAGGAATACTTTCTTAAGAAGCAAAACTGACCTCAGACCTGACTCTCTGTACTTTTCCACAGTGCTGGAAGCCACCTACTGACCCCCAGGAATCCACCAAGAAAAGCCCCAGAGGGGCTTCAGATTCAGGAAAAGAGCACAATGGAGTCAGGGTAAAGCACAAGCACCGGAAGCCAACCAAGCCGGAGTCCCAGTCCCCAGGAAAACGAGCTGATGGCCATGAGGAAGGTAGGCCCCCAGGTCCTAGTCCACTGGGCTGGGCTGCAGAGGGATCCCTATGCAGGTGCTGGGGGGAGGGACTCTGATACTGACCAAAAAGTGAGACTTTCTGAAAGAGGATATAATTGACACCTCTGAAATCAAAGGCAAGGGAGAAGGGAGAAGTGGCTTATTGGGCTCGCCCTATTCGCTAGAATAAGGCACACTCTGAAGGCTGAAAGAGGCGGTTTTCAGACAGACAAAAGTCAGTCCTACAACAGAGTAGCCAACCCATTACCTTGCAATGGGTCTAGGTTCAGAGAAGAAACGGGTTTAATGAGGATTGAGACTAAAACCGCAGAATGGGAGTTAGTTACACTGTTTTCTCTATCTTCAGTGTATTTGAAAACTCCCCTTATAAAAAGCTAAAAATTAATGGCAGCCAGCTAGTTAGAAGGGTTTAGAGAAATCTTAAACCCTTATTATTTAGGGACACACAAGAAGCTAGAGGTGTGTACTTAACCTCTATGCTCTGCCACTAATAGTGTCTTGGCACCTTCATCAGAGAGAGAGAGAAGCCCAGGTATTTTCACCCATAGTAGCCTGTGTTCATGGCCTTGTCCATCTGACATGGTCTACCTCTTTCTAGTCTATTCTTATATAGCAGTTTACCTCTGTCTGTCACTTCCTGCTCCCCTCTTCCTGCCTCGCTTAATCCTCTAAAATTCATTGAGGTTGCCCTTCTCTGCAACCTGCTCCAGCTGTGTTAGAACTTTGTGGAAGTGCAGCAGCCACACAGTCATACAGGCAGCCTGGCCTTCTACTTTCTGGCATGCTGGTGGATTGATTCAGTGCACTGCCTTTTTTGGTGTCAGCAAAAATGACCCAACTCCCAGTTTTCAAAAACCATCAAGAAATGCTCCTTCCCTAAAAGAGATATATAGGTGATAGCTGCGTAAAGGGAGCTGATAAGTAAAACCCAAGAAAAACACAAACCCCTCCCTTGATTTTTTCATCTGAGCCTCTTAGGGGAGTCCTTAGACTCTGATTGTGACATTTCTGCCTTCTGACCCCAAACCAAACATTACTTCAGGTTCCTTGGAGAAGAAAGCAAAGAGCAGTTTCCGTGACTTCATCCCCGTGGTTCTGAGCACTCGGACACGCAGTCAGTCTGGTGAGTGAGTCTGAGGCTGTAGCCCATATTGACACCTCTTTGCCAAGAGAGGTAGCAATATGGCTGAGTGATTTTGCCATTGGCCCAGGTGTAGAGTTGGGAATTTGATTCACTATGCCAAGATGCCCAGCTCCTGGTGGAGACAAGAGAGCCCAGGGTGAGGGCAGGGGAGGGGGCATTGTCCACAATTTTAGGACTGTTTATTTGCTTAGCTTTTTAGAATAGGGATTTGATATCTCTTGTTGACAGCCATTGGTGGTAAGAGGAAAGGTCTGTGCCACTCAGGAAAACTTCTATTCCAAGCTTTGGCATCTCATGATTATTGGGGCCAGTCTCAGACATAGACAGTTAATCTTTGGGCCTCTGTCTTATTGGCCTAGGTGACTAGCATCATCAAAATTGGAAATGGTCATTGATTGGTCAGGGCCAGCAGTCACATTTGGTCCCCTGAATTTGTATTGGTGAACCTCCAGTGTTTAAAAAAGGATAGTTCTTTTCAGCCACCACTATTATCTGCTAGCAGCCATATTGGTACATAGCAGTGGAAATGGTTACCCCAGCTCACCCAGATATTCATTCAAAGTGGATAGACTGGGGAAGAGGGCACAGTGTAACCTCAGTTATGTGATGTCTGTTAACTGGCACACAGAGAGCACAGCACATAGAGAACTTAGTGGTAATTGGGGCTCATAATGACAGTCTGGAGGGCTCACAAAATCCTGAAGTGTCCTTTGAATCATTGAAGAGTGATTACATTACAGCCAGTCCCATTTTGGTGTTAAACACATTGTGCTGCATTTGATTCTTTGGGAATTGGTGATTCCTGTGTGATCTCTATGGTGATTCTCTGTTAACCAGAATATTAGATTAACCAGAACACTTAGTTCCTTGCCTGATCTGTATAATGGAAAGTTTACTGGATATTTGGTGTCTTTATGTGCTCTGACTGACGAGCTTTGGTCAAGGGCCACTCTGTTTGCATCAAACCATTTCTTTCTTCTGCTGACCTCACTTGGCTTTGGACTTTGTTAAGTTAATAGCCAGGCCTTAGGAGAAAGTGAGTGGTGTTTTAGAACTGATTCTGAGGACGATGTCAGATCTACTGTACTGCTAAATTGGGTTAATTTAGGGTTTTACTTTTGTTGTTAGCATAGTTGAAGGAAGGAGTGGGGAGGTAAATGGTCTCTTGGCATGGTGGCAGAGGAGGGCAGGAAAGGTACCATCATTCTGGGGTGGTGGGGAGAAGAGGGAGAAATGCTTTTCGAACAGTGAGGAACAGCAGCTGCAGAGCGAGGGTAGGTGCCAGGGAAAAAGCTCCACCCCTGGATTCTTGGCTACTCAATAGGAGGTGGGGTCAATGTAAAGGAAGAGGGCCTGGCTGAGGAGCATTTGGGCGGAACTAACCCAGGCTGTGTCACGGGAAAGGAACTCTTTCTTGCTTTGCTTTTCCTGAGATTCTTCTTTTGTGACAGTTCTGCTTTTCTAGGGTGGCTTTGTCAGCGAGATTAGTGGTCACATAGTGAGCAGGGACAGGGTCACCATGCCAGTCTGCCCTCCTTCATTCTCTACTAAACCCTGATTTCCCAAATAGAAGGGACCTGTGGCCCTCTCCTGCCCCTCACATAATGCTTCATGCCTTATAAGTACTAAGTAAGAGTTTGTGAAATTATTTAAAGTGGCAAAGTAGATGAGGAAGAATATGTGGTTTGGATACTCGAGAGCTGTGTGATATATTGGAGTCTGTAAAGTGCTTATCGGTAGATTATCTCATTTGATTCTCAAAACAGTTCTGTGAGGAATCAGAAATGAGGGAACTTTCCCAGATCATACAGCTGATAACTGGCAAAGCTTGAACTTGAACCTAGACCTTCAAACTCCTGTTCTAGGGCACTTGCTTCAACACATATCCTTTGTCATTTGAAGAGGTACCTGACCATCTTCTATACATCCTGTCTACAGGAAGCATCTGTAGCTCCTTTGCTGGAATGGGAGACAATGACATGGGAAGCCAGGAAGTCTTCCCCACAGAGGAGGAAGAGGAGGTAACTCCCACCCCAGCTAAACGTCGGAAGGTGAGAAAGACCCAGCGGAAGACCCAGCGGGACACCCAGTATCGCAGCCACCATGCCCAGGACAAGACTCTGCTCATCCAGGGTCGCAGGCACCTGTGGCGAGCCCGAGAAATGCCCTGGAGGACAGAGGCTGCCCGGCAAATGTGGGACACCAATGAGGAGGAGGAGGAAGATGAGGAGGAGGGCCTGGTGAAGAGGAAGAAACGGAGACGGCAGAAGAGCCTAAAATATCAGACTGGGGAGTACCTGACTGAGCAAGAAGAAGAGCAGCGGCGAAAAGGGAGAGCAGGTAAGGCCAGCCAGTGAGTGCTACCCCAGTGAACTGCTATTACCCATTCCCAAACCACAGTGACTATGGTTTCTGGGTGCCCTCGGGCATCTTGGGTGTTGCTGCCTTTGCCTTCTCTGCACCCATAGAAATTTGGTGCTATGAGCTGCAGCTGCTAGAGTAGGTCACTCAATGCCAGTATGAGGTTTTGGCTTGGGGTTGAGACTGAATGAGTTTGGACTGGCCTACAGGTGAGCTGAGGACACATAGGCCCAAGCCCTCCAATTTCTTATAAAAGTCTGAACCTGTGGGCAAGGCCACAGTGACATCCTTAACGTGGGACAACTTGATACCAGTGAGTTGTCTGGTTGGCTTGAGGGAGTTGGGTCTTTTAGGAGGTCGATTTCTGTCTTTTAGAAATCTGGATACAAGAAGAAAAAGGGCAGTGACTGGCTTTTCTGGGATGCCTCCAGCCCCTAAACTAAAAAGAAGCACAATGGTTTTCTCAACCCAACAGGAGAACTTCAAGTAGAAATGGGCACCACTTTGCTTTCTTGGTTAAAAGTCACAAAGGTTATTAAGAGACAGGGTGAAGCTTTGAGGTGTCCCAAGATGGCATTATTTTTGTTGGACCTGAATTGGAAAATCAGGCAGCCCAAGGAAAAAAACAGGCTTTCTTTGACCACATCAGATACTATAATATATAATCATGGAGGCATAGGCTGTTACTGAACTAATATCAGTATATTCCACTGAGCACTGTTCAGAAGCATTCCTATTATGGATTTCTAGATGAGCAAAAAGCATATCTCAAGGGCATGGAGAGGATGTGGGGCCTGGGCAAGGGGATAAGAGGGGATGCTGGGGGACAGAGGCTAAGTGAGGGGTCTGAGGGGTAGGGAAGAGGGGAAGAGATGACTAAGGAAGAGGGTTCACAGATAAGGGGAAAGGAGACTGAGGGCCACAAGAGGAGTGCTGTGGGGGCCATGAAGAGTTTGGGTGGTGGGGAGAAGTAAGAGCACGGGGAGAAGGGCTACACAAATGGTAGAGAGGAAGGGGCTAAGGAGAAGGAAGTGATGAGGGGAGGGAAGGCAGGAGACCCCAGACCCTGACCCCAGTGGGTCTGTACCAAGCACAGCTTCTTGACAAACCCATGAGACTGGCAGCTCCCCTGGCTCTCTGTAGGCCCTCACCCAGCTTCTGGGTGGCACTTTGGGGGATGGGGATGAACCAACCCTGGCCTGGCCATGAGCTCGAAGCAGATGTGTCTATCCATTCACAAACTGAGTCCAAGGACAATGTACTCATATTGTCATGAGTTTTTCTGTAGTTGAACTTAGTTTCTGTTTCACGCTTTTATTTTGCCACTCTGCATGCAATTCAAAGTTCTATTTTTCTGGAGTTGTGCTCATGTGATGCAGAGATACTGGGCATATACCTTTTAGGGTAGGACTCTCTTTAAGAAAAAAATATAAAATTATAAAACCAAAACTAGTTAGAAATAAAAATATTTTTGTATAACATATATTTTGTATACTGTATAAATATGTGTTATTTTACCCAAAGGAGAAAACACATCTCTGGGTTTCATAAGAATATCTCTGTCTCTCACTCTCCTTCTCTTACCTCTGCCCTTGAAGCAACAATTGATTTTCTCCTATAATGTAGTCACCATGAGCTGCTGGTAAATATCTAAAGTCTCCTGATTAGCAAAAATTGAATAACTGCATACTGAGTGGGTAGTAGAGTCTGAACTTGCTATAATGCAAAGAAGGCTAAACCTCATTTCTGGTTAAGTAGAAACATGCATGATGCCGATCCCTACACTTGAGGGTAATTGAGCTAATTTTAATCAAGTATGTGAGAAAGCAGGGATAATTTCCCCTTTTTTTCTGTGAGAGCCATAATGGATTGGTCAGGAATGAGTTGTCAAGCAATCGGCTTCAGCCACTTGTGTTAGGATGAAGAGGAGCTTTTGTATCACCAATCTTCTCTAATGAGGGCTAGTCTCCTAGAAGCCTGGAAGCTTCTTATTGAATATATAGGCTATTGGAAGCAGAAGAATTTTCAAGGTTGCCTGGTCCAGTTTTCCACCCAATTCAGAAATCTCCGCTCTTGGCAGGCTGCCTTTACTTAAACGCCTCTAGGAGCATAGAGAACACCATTTAGCAAGGCCTCCTATTTGACTTGGGGGAAACTCCAGTTGTTGGAAAGTAGGTCATTCTCCTTACATGTCTGTGTCTAAGGGATTTCAGATGAGGTTGTTGTCTTTAGCATATGGTCTGGTCACCTTCCTCCATATCTGATGGTGACATCTTCATGAATGAATTGCCTGGCAAATAGCTGTCTTCTCAGAAAGCTTTGATCTCTCCTGTTATTACTAATTGTCTTTCAGGTGGACATCAGATAGTCATGCAGAGGACAAATTAGACAGGTCACCTTATTCGCATCTGACCCTCATGACCTTTCCTTTGGTCCTGGGCTTGTATGTCTCCTGTCTTGACCTGCAGAGGAAATAGGAAGAACCACTTCCATTCACACACCTACTACCTACACACTTTGTTCTTTTCTGTGTTACTGGGAAGCCCTTGCTCTGCCACAATTGAATAAACTCCAGAGCTTGCTCTGCCCTGGGTAACAGGGTAGGGGCTGCTGCTTTTTCTGTGGCATTGAATGCTGTAATATGGCTTCTCTGTGTTTCCTGAGGTCCTCTCAAGGCACAGTTTTGTTCCTTCCTCTTTTGCGCCAGCTTAGACTTGTTGTATTGCAAGCCCTGGTTTAGAATATTCTGGCTGGAAGTGCCATTACAAGCCATCGAGCACACCAATTCTTGGACAAGTGTAAGCACCACTAGTGGATTGAGGCTAGTTGGGAGAAAGCAGGGTTATGACAGCTGGACTTCTAAGAGCTTTGCATAATATACAGCCAATTTCTCATATTGTAATTATGGCTCCCACATATGAATCTGCTCTTGGCAATGTCACACATGAGGGCATGTGCCAACATCCGGGGAGGCAAGTTAAGAAATCTTGGTTCTTGTTCAACCCCTTCGTTGTACAAATTGGAGAAACCAAAGCCACAGTTATTCATTTCACAGACTTATTGATCTTTTGCCATACAAACATACTGATCTTTAGGGTTGGTGTTCAGTCCTGAGGGAGAGATAAAGAACACATGGGGAAGGGGATCAAGATGGCAGCATGAGATGTTGTCCCTGAAACCTCTCCCGGAAATTGCAAACTGAACAGCCAAAATCCAACAAGGGAATCCCCAAGTGACACAGCCTCAGCTGAGAGATCCATCCACTGCAAGAAAACACCTAAAGGTCAGAGAAAGGGAGGCAAATGGGAGAAAAGGGAAAGTAACAATGCAGAGATGGGGCTGCAAAACATGACCTGAGCCTGGTAGAAGAAGGACCAAGGAGTGGGCCAGGGGAAATGGGCCAAAGTGTAACATGATCCCAGGCAGGCAGAGGTGCAGACAGTGGAAGTTCCGGTGAAGGGTCGAGATACAGCCCAAGCCTGAGGTGAGGAGCACTAGGGCCCCAGCCAGATGTGATAGAGCCTGAACAAAGGCATGCTAAAGTGCCCTGGCTAAAACAGGGACCCAACCAACCATGGCAGGAAACTAGGAGCTGGCAGGCACAGGACTTGACCATAAATTGGCCCTCGATGAGCTGGAGACTAAGTGCCCACATCTGGGGGTTTGCTGACTAGAAAAAAACACAATCCTGGGTTAGATGCAACATTGGGAGAAGGGAGAAAGGTGATGCCAATGGTGTGCAACTGTCCACATGTGCTCCTGATGGAGGGCCAAGCTTGTTTTGTGATGTGCATCTACTGTGGATCCAGTACACTCCTGACAGAGGGCCAAGCTTGCTTTGTGGTGTGCAGCCACTATGGATCCAGTGCATCCCTGATGGAGGGCCAAGCTTGCTTTGTGGTGAGCATCCCCTCGGCTCCAGTGCACTCCTGATGATTGGCAAGGCTTGTATTGCAGCACATGTCAGTCATGGCTTGGCACTCCCCTGACAGAAGAGCAGGCTTATGCTGCAGAGTGCACCTGCTCTGGCCTTGAGTGCTCCTGACGGAGGGACATACCTGTTTCATACCTGAATCAGCACCCATGGTAGTGAGCAATCTCCGGATAAACAGCAGCGATGAACTGCACTGTCCCCTACACTAGGCAGAAACTGTGAACATGGAGCTTGCCACAAAAATACCATTACCCTCTACTGCAAACAAGACCTGAGCCCTCATCAACAATCCCCACCCCACCCTTGGGAATTATCAGGAGGGCTCAGAAAACTGTAAAATAAAGGCAGAGCAGCCTCTGCCTGCACTGACCTCAGAAGCAGAGAATATCATCTCCCACCACATTTTCCCAAAGAGGAGGCACATTGAAACCAAGGCAACTGAGTCAAAGAGGAGAAGCCTACCCTACAGGAAAACTTCTAGAGTGGGAAAATCAAGCAACCAAGAGAAAATATTGTAAGACACTGCAACAACACCAACTGCCAGGGGAAAAAGTCCTTATGCCTAGGAAGAGAAACACATCAACTACAATGAGCTCCCTTGGGAACAACGTGTCTCAGAGAGAAAATAGAAAACCTCAGGAAAAGGAACTTACAGATTTGGAAATATATGATCTAAGTGACACAGAATCCAAGACTGCAGTCCTAAAAATACTCAGAGAGCTCAAAGAATACAGGCAGACTACTCAGACCCAGATGATCTCAGAAAGGAAATCTTGGAATCAAAGGAGCACTTTAACAAAGAAATTGAAACTATAAAATATCAAATAGAAATTTGGGAGATAAACAAGCAATAAAAGAAATAAAGCATGAGCTAACTAGCATAGGAAGCAGAGCTGAGAAGATGGAGGAAAGAATTAGCAATGTTGAAGGTAGAAACATGGAGATTGAATAGAAGGTAAAAGAAGTTTGAGAACCAAAAAAAAAAAAAAAAAAAAGGAAAGATCTTTACAAGAAATGACTCCATTAGAGTAATAGGAATACCAGAAGAAACAGAACAAAGTTCTAATGAGAGCTTAATCAAACAGTAGATGAGAACATTCCAAACTATGGGAAGAACTGAAACCCCAAATTCAAGGAGAAAACAAGACTCCTAGCTACTTGAACCCCACCAGACCTTCTCCAGCACACGTTATACTAAACCAGCACACATTATACTAAAGATTTCAAAAATCAAACACAAAGAAAGAATTCTCAAGGCTGCCAGGGGAAATAAAAATTATAACCTTTAAAGGAAAGCCCATCAGGCTGTCATCAGACTTCTCAGCAGAAACTCTTCAAGCCAGGAGGGAGTGGAGTCATATATTCAAAATATCAAAAGAGAGAAACTACCAGCCAAGAATAATCTATCCAGCAAAGTTATCCTTTAGATATGAAGGAGGAACGAAGACCTTTTCAGACATACAGAATCGAGGTAATTCTCCAACACAAGGCTGGCACTTCAGGAAATACTGAAGGAGGCTATTTGACCTGAAACAAAAAGCCAGAATGAATGGTGAAAAGTTGGGACACCAAAAACAAAAGCAAAAGCAAAAAACAAAAAAAAGGAAGAACAAGTAAAGGTTTAAATGCCCAAAGGAGAATAGAAATTAAAAGTATGTTTAAGAAAAGGAGCCACTACATATACAAAACTTTTCTTTTCACAAACTTCATGGCAACTACTCAAAAAATAAATAAATAAATAAACAAATAAATAAACCCATAACCAAGGCACACAACCAATTAAAAAAAAAGAGGAAACAGAATGAAAAATCATAGAACACCATCAAACAAAAAAACGGAGAGTGAAATAAACACAAAGAAGAAACTGAGCCACCTACCAACCAAAAACCAGAACACAAAATGGCCATAGGAAACCTTCACATATCATTCATCACTCTAAATGTAAATGGACTAAATTCATCAATAAAAAGGCACAGAGTAGCTGACTGGATTAAACAAAACAAAATTCATCTATATGCTGTCTCCAAGAGACACACCTCAGCCACAAGTACAAACACAGACTCAAAGTGAAAGGGTGGAAAACGATATTCCAAAAAACTGAAATCCAGAGTAAAGCAAGAGTAGCCATACTTACATCTGATGAAACAGACTTCAGGATAAAAAAGATAATAAGAGACAAATATGTACATTTCATTTTTGTATTGTTAAATGTATTGGGATGACATTGATTAGTAAAAATCACATAAAATTTACAAAGCAATTGCTTAAAGATCTAAAAGGTGAAACTGACCAAAACACAATCATAGGAGACCTAAGCATCCCTTTGACAGTCATGGACAGTTTATCCAAACAGAAAATAAATAAGGAAATATCAGTTCTAAATGATACATTACAACAATTGGACATAACTGACATTTACAGGACACTCCACCCTACAACACAAGACTATACATTCTATTCTAGTCTCAAGGATAAACCATATGTTGGGACACAAAACTAGCCTCAGAAAATTCAGGAAGTTTGGAATCATACAAAGCATATTCTCAGAACACAAAGCCTTGAAATTTGAGATCAACTGCACGAAGAAGGCAGAAAAATCTACATGTACATAGAGATTAAACAAATTATTAAATAATGACTGGATCAAAGAAGAAATAAAAGAAGAGATTAAAATACATAGAAACTAATGACAATGAAACTATAAGGTATCAAAATTATTGGGACACAATGAGGCAGGTTCCCTGGTGGTGTAGTGGCTAGGCTTCAGCGCTCAATGCCATGACCTGGGTTTGATTCCCAGCCAGGTAACTACCCCCCAAAAAACTTTTTTTTAAAAGTTATTGAAGGCGAGTTTCCTGATGGTGTAGTGGCTTACGGCTTCGGCTCTGGCGCTGTCAGCACTGCGGCCTGTGTTTGATTCCTGGTCAGGGAGCTACCCACATACAAAAAAAAAAAAAAAAAAAGTTTTTGGAACACATCAAAAGCAGTAGTAAGAGGGAAATTTATATCATTACAGGCCTATCTCATGCAACAAGGACAAGTACAAGTAAACAACCTAATATCCCATCTTAAAGAACTAGAAAACAAAGAACAAAAGTCCAAAGTCAACAGAAGGAAGGAAATAATAAAAATTAGAGCAGAACTAAATGAAATAAGAGAACAGAAAAATGATAGAGAAAATTAATGCAAAGAAGAGCTAGTTCTTTGAAAAACATCAAAATAATTGGCATATCCCTAGCTAGGCTATCCAAGGGGCAAAAAGAAAAGACACAAATAACCAAAGTTATACATGAAAGAGGAGAAATTACCACTGATACCACAGAAATACAAAGGATCATAAGAAAATGTTATGAAGGACTGTATGCCACCAAATTTAACAACCCTGAAAAAATGGACAAGTTTCTAGAAACATATATAGAGCCTACCTAGACTTAACCAAGAAGAACTAGACAATCTAAATATACCAATTAGTGATCCAAAACCTCCCCAAAGGCAAAAACCCAGGACTAGACAGTCTCACCAATGAATTTTTTCAAGCATTCAAAGAGGAACTAATTCCTGTACTCCTGAAACTCTTCCAAAAAATTGAAGAAGAGGCAGTACTTCTTAACTCATTCCATGAGTCCAACATAACTCTAATACCAAAACCTGGTAAGGGCAACACAAAAAAAGAAAATTATAGACCAATATCTCTGATGAACATGGATGCAAAAATCCTAAACAAAATACTAGCAAATAGTATACAACAATGCATTGAAAAGATTATAACCACAATCAAGTGGGATTCATCCTACGAACACAAGGACTGTTCAACGTACGCAAATCAGTCAACATGATACGCCACATAAACTAAAAGATAAAAACCATATGATCATATCAATTGATGCAGTAAAAGCATTTGACAAGACACAACGTTCACATATGATCAAAACACTGAATAAAATGGATATTGAAGGATTGTTCCTCAACATAATAAAGGTCATATATGACAAATCTTCAGCTAATATACTGAATGGGGAAAAACTGAAGCCTATTTTCCTAAAATCAGGAACAAGAAAAGGATGTCCCCTCTCACCACTGCTATTCAATATAATACTGGAAGGTCTAGCCAGAGCAATTATGCAATAGAAAGGAATAAATGGCATCCAAATTAGGAAAGAAAAAATTAAACCTTCACTTTTTGCAGATGACATGATCTTTTATATAGAAAATATTAAAGACTCCACTAAAAAAATATTTGAAATAATAAATACAGTAAAATTGCAGGATATAAAGTTGATATACAAAAGTCAATTGCATTTCTATATACCAACAATGAAACTTCAGAAAAAGAAATGAGAAAAAGAATAAATTTTATGATCTCAACTAAAAGAATAAAATACCTAAGAATAAACTTAACGAAGAATGTGGACTTACATACTGGAAACTATAAGACACTACTAAAAGAAATTGAAGAAGACACAAAGAAATGGAAAGATATTCCATATTCATGGATTTGAAGAATCAATATAGTTAAAATGGCCATATTACCCAAAGCAATATACATTTTTAATGCAATTCCCATCAAAATCCTATAGACATGTTTTCAAGAAATTGACAAAAGAATCCTCGGATTCCTATGGAACCACAAAAGACCCTGAATTGCCAAAGCAATTCTATATAAAAAGAATAAGGCTGAAGGCATCACACTTCCTAATTTCAGTCTATACTACAAAGCATCAATAGTCAAGACAGTTTGGTATTGGCAGAAAAACAAACACAGACCGATGGAATAGGACAGAAAACCCAGAAATAAACCCACAAATATATGGAGCAATAATTTGGACAAAGGAGCAAAAAATATACAATGGGGAAAAGAAAACCTCTTCAGTAAATGGTGCTGGGAAAATTGTAAAACCACATGCAAAAGAATGAGTCTAAACTGCAAACTGTCACCATATACCAAAATGAACTCAAAATGGATTAAACCCCTCCACATAAGACCCAAAACAATAAACTATATATAAGAAAACATCAGTACTAAACTTACAGATCTTGGGTTTAGGGAGGACTTTATGAACCTAACGTCAAAGGCAAGGGAAGTAAAAGCAAAAATAAATGAATGGGACAGTATCTAACTAAAAAGCTTCTGCACAGCAAAAGAAACCATCAACAAAGCAAAGAGACAATGGGAGAAAATATTTGCAAACAATGCCTCTGATAAGCAGCTAATATCTAAAATATATAAAAAACATATACAACTCAACAACAAAAAAACAAACAATCCAATTAATAAATGGTTGGAGGACCTGAATAGACACTTCTCCCCGCAAGACACACTAATGGCCAACAGATATATGAGAAAATGCTCAACTTCACTAGCTATTAGAGAAATGCAAATCAAAACCACAAGAGATACCACCTCACACCTGTTACAATAACCATTTTCAACAAGACAAGGCTTGTAGGAGAGGGTGTAGAGAAAAAGGAATCCTCACACGGTGCTGGCGGGAATACAAATTGGTACAACCACTGTGGAGGACAGTATGGAGGTTCCTCAAAAAACTAAGAATAGACTTACTATATAATCTGGCACTTCCACCTCTGGGTATCTACCCCCCAGATTTGAAAACCTTAGTCCTCAAAGATATATATATATATATATATATATATATATATATATATATATATATATATATATATTCATTCCAGTGTTCATTGCAGCGCTATTCATGGTGGTCTAGTTATGGAAACAGCCAAAGTGTCCTTTGATAGATGACTGGATAAAGAAGCTATGGTACATAAATACAAAAGAATATTACTCAGCCATAGAAAAGATGAAATAGGGCCATTTATGACAACATGGATGCACCTTCAGACCATCAAGCAAAGTGAAACAAGCCAGACAGAAGAAACCAAGAACTATATGACTTCACTCATATGTAGAACACAAAACTGAAAGCAACAAAGAAACAAAAACTCATGGACACAATCAGTAGTTTAGTGGGAGTGGTTATCTAAGTTTATGCAGGGAGGGGTGTGGGGGAGAAGGGACAGGATCTCAAATACGTGGTGATGGAAAAAGAACTAACTCTGGGTGATCAACACAACACAACACATAGATGATGTATTGTAAAACTGTACACCTGGAACCTATGTAATTTTTACTAACCAATGTTGCCCCAATAAGTTTAACAATTAAAAAAAAAAAAGAAAAATACAAAGAAAGAAAAACACATGGGCATGGCCCTACCTAAAGAGCTTATACTTAAATAATACAATAATTATGCCTTACTCTTTTTTATAAAGGGGTTTTGCATGTGTTACCTCATTTAATTCTCATACTAGTCCTGTGATGTGTATTATATTCTCTCTATTTTAGAGGCATAGAAACTGTATCTTTGGGAGATTAAGACTTGTCTCAGTCCAGTCACACAGCTGGTTACCAAGCCATTTAACACTAATATTAGCCCCTATTATTAGGAGTTTAGGACTGACCTGGTGAGTGAGGCTCTTGATAATAGGGTTTCCATTGCCACTCAGGGAGCCCTACTCTGGAGCTGGAAAGAGACAACTACACTTTTTGAAATTAGAAAGTGCTTTGTTCAGTGAGCTATGGCTAGAATTGGAGGTGTTGCCCAGTGTGTTCGAGTAACTTGATTTCCAACCAGGGAAGACAGCAGATTTCTGCAATTGCCCACCAGCTAAGTCCCCAAGGCACCTTTTAGTTTCAGGGAGTTTCCATAGCTTTTATCTTTGTGTCCTCAGAGAGTGACCACCAGGGCAGTCAGGTAGGCGGAGCTGAGGCTATAAAGGAAGCCTCCTACCATTTACTCCATACCTAGTATACTTTATACTTCACTTTTGCAGAGCTTTTAAATTTGTTTTCATATTTGAATGGAGAAAGAGACAAAGGGGATAGGGAGAAAGTGGAAAAGAAAGTTCTGATTTGCTCTGAGCTATGAAGAAATCTTTTAAAAATTCCCCTTATTTTGAGGACAGCCAAATGTGCTACCCCTTCCTGGCAGGGCTGGGAGTGGTCAATTGCTTGTAGAGGAGGGACTTTGATGTCGAAATAGTGTTCATTTGAGAAGTATTTAGTGGGATTGTCAGCCTCACTAGATAAAGATAGCTGATAGTTACACAACTTTGTACTGAGATTCTAATCCCAAATTCCTCTGATTCATTTTAGAGAAAGGCATTGTTTTTCTGTGTTCCATTTCCCTGACATCCATTCTTTCCTGTTTCTTACCTTCAGACTTAAAGGCCCGTAAGCAGAAGACTACCCCTCAAAGTTCGGAGCACCACCTCAGGAACAGGAACCTTCTCTTGCCCAACAAAGTCCAGGGGATCTCGGATTCACCAAATGGTTTACTCCCAAATAACCTGGACGAGCCAGCCTGCCTTGAAAATTCAGAAAAGCCATCAGGAAAACGCAAGTGCAAGACCAAGCACATAGTGAACCTCTCAGAAGAGGCAAAGGTGTGTTGCTAGTAAGGGGACATGTGGGTGAGGGGAGTGGGCTAGGACTGTAGGGTTTCCCAAGGCTTCTCAGTCAACATTTCTCTGAGTGAGTGAGTAAATGGGGAGGATCAAAGTAACCCATATTTATTAAAGTATTTTAAAGTAGCTCTAGAAGGCTTCAGGGATGATTTGAAGAATGGGAACAGTTAGAGCTAACAATGAGTGTTTGCAAACTACAGGTTTGGCCCATGATGGCTTTTCCTCAACAATCCTTGGATCTCCTTTGAGTTAAGGAAGAGTTAAAGAATATGGCAGGATGTTAGCCTCAATAGCTTGTAACATGCAATCAAGAAGCTTTTGTCTGGGCTTAACTCACTGGAAACCAATCAGGGAGCTTTCTGAGTCAATCACGGTCGAAAACAACTTGTAGGAGCAAAGATGTTGATATCCAGACAAAAGTTGCTGGAGGGTGGGTGGAGCTAAAGGAATTCCACTTGGACCCCATGATAGCTGCCCTTCACCACTGCTACTCCCCTGACCCTTTGCTTCTCAGGGAAGCAAAGGAGCAGGTAAGTGGGCACTCACCAATCAGTAGCCAGACAAATGTTCTAGAAACCCTGTTCAAAATTGACATGTTTTTGGGATCTGATGTTCACGGCATTGTTGTTGGCTTCCACATTGTACATTTTGAAAAAAATCACAGTCGTCATCCTGGGTAAGCTGTATGTTTGAGAGAAGTGAAGGTTTGGGTTCAAATGTGTACCCATAATATGTACTTGTCATTGATAACCAAAAAAAAAGAAAAAGTCATATTGTGCTCGTTTTGGTGGTTGTGCTTCTTCCAGCTCTTTCCAGCTACAGAACAGAGATCCCTGAATGGCGCTGGCAAAAGGTGGGAGACCCAACTGCTCATTTCCCCTTTCCTTTCCCCCTCCCATCCACCTTCCCCATTCTGGAATATGGTTCCAACTCAGAAAAAATGCTCAAGCCTGTTTCCTCACTTTTAATAATGGAGATTATACTGCATGTCCTTTCCATCTCACAAGGGTATTTAGGGGAACAAAGGAGGCAATATTAAAGGCTTTGATCATTGTGACATGCTCTCTGAAGTTTGTGTACGTCCTCAAGCTTGAGCTTCAGCTGGGGCAAGACTAAGGGGACATCCCAGCCAGGGAACTACCCACATACAAAAAAAAAAAAAAAAAAAAAAAAAAAAAAAAAAAAAAAGACTAAGGGGACAGAGGCACGAGGTATGGAATAGGAAGGTAGTAACGACCATTCCCTTGGACTCCCAGAGGGGACAGGGGAGGAGCAGGAAAGTCTGGTGTGTGTTGAGTGCTCTATTCACAGGATTGCTCTTAGTTTCCACAGCGGCTGTTGGAAGTAGGCGCTGTTGTCCTCATTTTATAGTGAGGAAACTGAGGTTCAGAGAGGTTAAGGGAGTTGTGTAAGCTTACTCAGTAATCATGAATTACAGTTGGGTCCTGAAGCAGGCCTGGCAGACCCTGGAAATCTCCATCCTCACCCTGCTCTTTCCATATGCCTCTACCCTATTAAATGGATGGCTCCTGTCTGTGTCCCAGGGTAGGGGATGTGGCTAGGCAGGGAAACACCACAACCCTGAGCAGTTCTGGCAAAAAATGGGCATCCCCCATCTCTTTCCCCTGCTCCTCCCAACATTCAGATGACCCCATCCCATACAAAAGTGACCAGCTGCCTGATATTCAGGAACACACACTGATGCTTCGGTCTGGTGATTCTGCCTAGCAATGTATCCATTGAAATGTTCCTCCTGGAGAGGTTTTGTTTATTCACAGGGCCTCCTTTTCTCCCTTCTCCCTTTCTTCCTCTCCTAGTCTCCACCACCTGTTCCAGTTGCCCCCATGGCATGGTGCTTCATAGTGGGAAGCAAGGTGGGGAATGGGGGAGAACTCATCTGCAACACTAAAGCTGGGGCATTGGCCAAAGTATTCTTCCCAGAGGGTCTCCGAGCCAGTAGGGAAGAGGAAAGACGGAGGTGGCCCTCATTTACTCTTATTCCTCCCCTTCTCAGCCTCCTTTGTCTCTGGCAGCTCTGGCCCCTAGAAGAAGAGTCACCCTTTGACTCCTGGCTTGGCTTAGCAAAAACCTGAGCACTTTACCCAGCATCCTTCAGTACTACCATTATACACCTCTGGCCTATGGCAGTAGAGCAGCATTCTACACTGAGAGCCCATACTTTCCTGTTAGTGATTATACCTCTATGCCCTCTTGGGATGGGGATGGATAGCAGCTCTTGGGATTTAGCAGAGGAAGCAAATGCCCTGAGCCATCTTTTCCTGGCTTCATGTCTTTCTAGGCAGCTTTTCTGGCTGCCTAGGCCTCTTCACATGGCTGGCTTGAATTAAGTCAACAAATACTGTGATGATATGCTCATCCCTGAGTTAAGTGCCATAAGGAATATGAACCTTGCTCCCAAGGAACTTAAAAACCTAGCAGGGGAGGCCAGATTTGCTCATGAAACAATGAAAGGAAATTAAGACAGGCATCAGGCACTGGGTTATGTAATTCAGACTAGGTGTTCTGGGTATGCAGAGAAGGCAGTGGAAACCAGAGTGTTGTAGAAGACATAGGATTTAAGTGAGACCATGATACCCTGAAAGATTTGGATAAACTGAGGGATGTATTAGCTCTCTATTGTGGTATAATGGATTGTCCTAAAACTTAGGGACAGCACACAATGATAAACATGTATTATCTCACACAGTGTCTAGGGGTCAGGAATCCAGGAGCAGCTTAGCTGGATCTGGTTTGAGGTCTCGGCCATGAGGTTGCTGTCCAAGGTGTCAAGCAGGGATACATTCAACTGAAGGCTTTACTGGGGCTGGGGCTTCCAGAGTAGCTCCCTCACATGGCTGGCAAGTTAGTGTTGGTTATTAGCAGGAAGTGTCCTGTTCTTGCCTGTGGGTCTCTCCAAAGAGCTGTGTGTGTCTTTATGTCATAGCAGCTGGCTTCCCCCAGAACAAGTAATCCAACATAGAGTAAGGCACAAGCCACATTGTCTTTTAGGACCTAGCCTCGCAAGTCACACACCATCATCCCTGCAATCTCCTATTGGCTACACAAGGTCAGCCCTATCTAGTATCAGACGGGGCTGCACTAGAGCATGAATGTGAGGAGGTGGGGGCCAACAGGGTCCATTCTTGAGTCTGATGAGGGAACAGTCTGCCTTCTGTGCCCCCAGTGATTCATGTCCCTCCCACATACAAAACATACCCACCAAAGTCTCAACCAATTATGACATCAGTTTCAAGTTTAGAATCTCATAATCTAACTTAGATCTAGGTTCTTCTGAGGCTCCTTTGATCTGGTTCCTTGAGTACAGCTCCTAGAGCACAGTTCATCCTGATACAAAGACCCCCAAACTAAGGAGAAAAGTACTTGTACTTTTCCCCATAGATGCAACATACCGTGGTGGGATAGGCATGAGAACTTGCTCTAGACATTCCAGTTCAAATGGGAAGAAAAGGGAGACACATGGGAGTCACTCATGAAGAAATGTCTCTAACATTTTGTGAGCACCCACCCTGTGCATTGTTCTGGAACCTTGCTAGTTTATTAATGTCAAAGACACTGCAAGGGAGAAAGTGTAGAAAGTGAGGCTCAGAGAGATTGGACCTTGAAGCCAGTGGATGCAGAGGCAGGATTCAAGTCCTGAGCCTGAGCACTGTTCACTGCCCCATGTGGGCATGAGTGTGACCTAGAGATGCAGTGTAGTGGAAGATTGTGAAAGCCTGGTGAGGGTTAGATGTGGGGGAAGGTTTTTGAAACAAGAGTGAAGGCTTCTACAGCTGTACTCTTTAGTCAACAGTAGCTGACTTTGCTTCTCTTTACTCTCAGAGTGTGCTTCTGTTTATTTATAAAGATGACTTATAAAAACCTCAATAAATGGGGACTGAGGCAGGTAAAGAAGACATTCAGAGTGCTTGAGAGAAGCTGGGATATTCCCTCACTCTGATTTGAATTCCCTTTATCATTCCCTGCTTTGTATGGTTAAGAATTTTAGCCCCTTAGCATCTGATTACTGGATAGAAGTGGATGGGAACCTGTGTTGATCCAGGACTGCATCTCTGCTTTCCAGGGCAAAGGGCGTTGGAGCCAGCAGAAGGCACGATCTCCCAAATCTCCCATCCCAGTGAAAGCCACAGAACCAGGTACACCCTCTAAGTCCCGAAGTGCCAGCCTAGAGGAGTCCTCAGAGTCACCTACAGCCCGGCAGATCCCCCCAGAGGCACGTCGGCTCATAGTGAACAAAAATGCGGGTGAGACCCTCCTGCAGCGGGCTGCCCGTCTTGGCTATAAGGTAAGGAGCATCCTGTGCAGGATGCCATTGCTCAAGCAGCTGCGGAGAGGCTTTTCCCATTGGCTGTTCTGTAGCCCGGGAAGGGCTTTGTTTTGGGCTTGAGCTTGGGCTGGCCTTGTACCACCCTGATGGCCTCTAGGGCTTCTGTGCCCCGGCATGGAGAGGGTAAATGCAAGTTCATTTGAATGGCAATTTGAAATGAGCATTATTAAAATGGTAACACAATATTGCCCAATACATTTCTAGGCCAGGAACTCAGGAATTTGGGTGTTTTATGTTATCTTGAATTTCCAGGTACAGTGGCTCCCCCCACTCAGAGAAGAACAAGGGTGATCATTGCTCAGTCTTTATATCTTCATCTAGCATCCTCTCATTTCAGCTTCCAGTAGTGGAGGGGTCAGGAGTATGTTGGAGTGCAGTGCTGGGCTCACCTCACTATACATTACTTCCCTATGGATCAGAAAGAAAGCAGGGAAGGAGCACTTATTTGTCATGTTAAGAGCTTTGATTACTTTATATCATTTCATTTTCACTATAAGCCTGTGGAGGTAGGTTTTATTATCTCTCTTTTACAGGTGAGAAAATAAAGGCTTAGCAATGTTAAGTGTCAGGTCTAAGATCATCCAACTACTACATATATATAAGTGTGAATTCATACCAAGGTTTTTTTTTATTCCCAAGTGCCAGGGTAGGGATGGAAACCTGACTCATTCACCATCATGATATAACATTGTGGGACATTTTGGTTTTTTCCCACTTTTTGTTGATACGAACTCCGTTGACCATGTACCTTTGCCCACCACACTGAATATCTCCTCAGGATTTGTTCCTAAGGGTGGAGCTGCTGGATTATAGAGTAGGCCCTCTTTTTTTTAAGGCCCCTGATGCCTATAACTTACTCACTTGAAGATAGCCACCATACAGCCACATTGGTCTACATAGTAGAGCTATCTTGGCAGTGTCTCATCCACAAGCCACTGTCCTTGAGCACCTAGTGCAGGACCTGGAGGATTGCCAAGGCAAATCTGAAGAAAAAAAACAATGAGCAACCCCTGCCCTCAAGGTTAATTTTCTTTAACCTGTGGCCAAACCGGCGAAGAGGAAACCACATGAGAACCAACCAGCATAGGGCTAGAGGGTAGGCCAGCCTGTCATGGGAGGATTGGAGGGGTAGTCTGTGGCCTGGGGGAGAGTTGCACTCTACATTGGTGAAAAGGGTAGAGGGCCTCATGCTCTCCCAGGTATAGGTAGTGTGACAGCTCCTATATCTAGGAGGTAGCACCCCCAAGGTAGGTACACATGCTCACTGGCATACTTGTTCACTTGCTCTACCAGTCAGCCTGTGACCTAGCTGTCAGTCAGGTCAGCTGAGTAGCCCATTTCACCAGGCCCTGAGAAGGCTGATGAAAGGCCCTCCGGTAGCTGCTGTAGCCTCTTCTTTCAGAATAAGAGCCGCCTCTCCCCTCCTAGTCATCTTATTTGCCATCCTCAACCCAGACTAGCTAGCGTGCCTAGAGTCCTGCCTATCATCTCAGACCAGGGAAGCTAATTATTAGTACATGGACAAATGACTGCTCTGGATTATACGCAGAAAAATCCCAATTGGTGGGGTGGGATGGGATAAGCATCTGGGGACAGAACTTAACACAGTGAAATCCAGCACCCATGGATAGTACTTAAACCAATTCTTTCTTCCTTGTTCTCAAGTTACCAGAGGCTGTGCTTGCCACCACAAGTCTCATTGCCCTTGTAAAGCCCCAGATTAGGAAATCAGTACTTACAGTGGCCTGAGGGTTGGGCTCTGACTGGGTTGGTGAGCCTCTCTGAGGACCTCACCCCAACAACCTACACCTAGATAAATGTTCTTGGTCATAAGAAATCTCTCCCCACTGCTGAGAAAACAGCCCCAAACTGAAGCCCTGGCAATCATAGCTCAGGACTATTGACAGAAGATTTTGAGACTTGCCTTTCAGTCTCCAGAATAAAGGGCAGGCTCTGAGACTCTCCAGACATTTGGAAAATTTTGAACATAACTGGGGTAGTTTCAAATATTAGGCCTCTCTTTGCTTATGGAGCTATCTGTGTCCCCACAGGATGTTGTTCTCTACTGCCTTCAGAAAGACAGTGAGGATGTGAATCACCGCGACAATGCTGGCTACACAGCCCTGCATGAGGCCTGCTCCCGGGGCTGGACAGATATCCTGAACATCTTGCTGGAGCATGGGGCCAATGTGAACTGTAGTGCACAAGATGGTACAAGGCAAGAAGGCCACACCCCCCACCATTCCCCTGCTCAGCCCCAGTCTGGACCTTTGTGTTATGCCAGGCTGCTAGTTGCAGAGGCCTTATCAGGAAGACATCGGTAGACTGCAGGGGGGACTGGGTTAGGGCAGGGGTAGATGCATTCCTGGCTGTCCAGTCCACATCAGTTACCAAGGGGAGGCTGAGGTTGTCTAGAGATCACCCTGTTTAGGCTTCCTGCTAAATGTCCTTCCTGGTGGTGGACCTGTTTCAGGCAGAATCTTGGGTTTTAGGAATCAGGAGGCTGACCTTAGGATAACATCCAGATTTGATTCTTGATGTGATAGCTATATACTTCTAAAAAGACATCTCCTCTGTGTTAAAGAAATTGCATTCATTCTCCTCTGCTCTGTCAGAGGGCCCACTTCCTATGCAAAATTAAGATATGAGCTGTATATCAAGTGGAAGACTTGGATCAAAGCATGTAAGCTCTGCTTGGCCACCACCTACTCTGTGGAGCCACTCTGCTCATCCCTGCTCATGGAAGATCATCTGAGTCCTTCTGTTCACCTCCCCCAACAGCATATTCTTTCAAGTTTGACCTTAATCAAGGTCCCATTGTCCTGAACTCCAGAGCTGTCAGTGGAACTCCAGTATGCCCTAGGGATTGTCACAAAAAAAGAGGGGAACATAAGAGAGATAAATAGGAGGGAGGAGAAAGAGGTACAGAGAGAGAAGAAGGAGGTGAGGAGATGTAGTAGAAGGATGCAGGTCAAAAGTGGTTCCTCTGCCCTAATTTTTACTCATATTGCACTGTGGTAATCTCATTTTCCGTTTTCCTGACAACATAGCCTGAGGTCCAAACACCTAGGTTGTCCTCACTCTGTATCTCCACTGCAGGCCAGTTCATGATGCAGTGGTCAACGACAACCTGGAGACCATCTGGCTCTTGCTGTCTTATGGGGCTGACCCCACACTGGCCACCTACTCTGGACAGACGGCCATGAAGCTGGCCAGCAGTGACACCATGAAGCGCTTTCTCAGTGGTAAGCTTGAAGGCATCATCATTTTGGGACTGGCCTCTGATTCCTGAACTCTTAAGAAGTTATTCATCTCCCTCCATCTCAAACAGCTTCCATGAGGTGTGTCAGCCCTCTTCATAGGATTTCCTTCAAGGGTCTCAGAAATCTGTATGCACTTTAAAAAGCCCAAGAGTCTGCTTCCTCTTGACCCTGTGCTGAGTGTCCATATTGCATGCATCCTCTTCAGGGGCCTGGTAGCCTAAGGCTGTGGGTAGCCCAGTGAGACCCCCTTGTGGAACAGCAGCCCCACTAATAGATTTAGTTGGGGACAAAATATATTGGCCTGTGTTCTGATTAGGATGTCACTTACAAAGATGTAACGGTGTTATGCTTTGTTTTTGTACTTTCTCCTTTTGGTGATCACAATGAAACCCTTCAGAACCGTCCTGATGCTTTATTCCTCAGCCCTTGCCTATGGTAACTGTAGTGTTACCTCTGCTCTCCACCACCCCCTGCCACCATTCCTTTCTGTTCCTCCCTCACCTGCCCCCTCTGGAAAAGTGCCTGGTATTCAGCCCTATTCCTCAGCCCTATGCAAGGGCCACAAGCCAGCATGCATTTATTTTTTCATTAGTGAATGTCAGCTGTTTGTCTGCAGTTAGATAGCTCTACTGAGTTGGTCAGTGGGAGGAAAATAAGGAGGGAAGTCTAACTTGGGCATATTCAGTGGGAATCTCTTCAGACTTACCTTAGAAAGAAGGAACCCCACCTGTTCAGTGATATCACAGCTTGTCCCTTGCTCTAACAATTACTTCTTCAGACTGCCTAAGGGGCAGACAGACAAACAGCTTGAGAATTGTATCACTGACCTTTGGAGGTGTTGATGTTTGTGGTAAAACCCCTTTCAGACTAGGAGCCCATAGGACTAAGGGCTTGCCTAAGGCTACTCCCTCACTCCACAGAGAGATAGTTCTGGGCTCCCAACCAAGGGGCTCATTTGTTTATTGAATGAATGTTAACTAGGTAGCTGATGATGCAGAAAGAAACAAAGGAATCTGAATTGAAGGTCCCCATGAAAGGATGACTAGATGGGAAGTGCAACCTAGAATAATGAAGCTGGAGCCGAGGGCGATAGGAGGCCACTGAAGGAGGCCTTGGCTTCTGCTCAGCTAGCCTCCATCCAGTCCCCAGTTAAGCTAACGATAGCCCCTGCTAGTCACCAGTCACTGTGTACAAGGCTTGAAGCCTCATAGCTGGACCCAGCCTCTCTTTGGCTCAAGGAAGCGGGGGACTGCCTTTTCTTTTTCCCCAGCTCTGGGGTCTGAGGCCCCTGAGGGGCAGAGCCACTTTATGATGTTTATTTAGTCATTTTTCCTGGGCCTGTGATGACTCTTATTCCCTTTAGCTGAACCATCACTGGCATACAAGGCTCAGAGCAAGCACCTTTTGTGACCTTCTCCCACATACTGTGCCTCACAAGCACTATCTGTTAATACACACATGTGGTTGTCTGCATTCTGCTAGATTTACTAGGAACAGCTGGCACAGATGATTATCCAGACTGCAGATGTGTCCAACCTTTTGGTTTTCCTGGGCCACAATGGAAGAATAAGAATTGGCTTGGGCTGCACATAAAATATACTAACACTAACAATAGCTGATAAGTTTTTTTTTTTTAAGTCTCCTCATGTTTTAATAAAATTTACAAATTTGTGTTGGGCGGCATTCAAAGCAATCCTGGGCTGGGATGCAGGCTGCAGGTTGGTCAAGCTTGACCCAGAGCATCTCAACTTGATAAAAGTCCCACATGAAGCTCTGTCTCTGATCAACAGCTCTAATCCAGGGCATTTGTGGGCTAGAGACTGCCCTTCTGAGGGTCTTGAGTCCCTCTGCAAAGTTATCTCTGACTACTCAAGTAAGCAGATAAACTCTTTATTTCCCAGACCCCTTCTGCAAAATCCCAAAGGAGTTTGAATGTTGAAATTATTTTTAGTTAAGAAATTAAAAATAAACATATTTTTATATTTTCTTCTCATTTTTGTTAACTCATCTCAACTACTAACCAGCCTTTTGACACCTCTTTAAACTATCTCTAATGCTAGTCCATGTTGCAGAATCAAGAGAAGACTTTCCTTAATTCTAGCACTTCTTAGCCTGTCCAGGCCAAATAATTTCATTCAAATATTGACATTGTTTCTCAGCTGGAATGGAGCTGTAGCTTCATAATGGGGGCCAGGAGCTGAAGGGAGTGTTAAAACTGGGCCACCTCTTTTCCATGCAAATACTCCTATCAAGTAGTGTTAAAGGTAGAGCTCTTTCTGGTTGTTAGGAAAAGTGCTAGGTAGGAAGCCGGGCTAGGACCTTGGCCTAACACCCCAGTGAGGCAGGCACTAGCAGCAGTCACTGGGATTCCAGGAGGCCCCGGGGACATGGACCCAAAGGCTGTTTTTGAGAGGATTAGAGGACAGTACTCAGGGCCTTTGTTAAAAAAATTGTGGTGAAATTTGCCTTACAACTATTTGAAAGTGAACAATTCAGTAGTACTTAGCATATATACAGTGTTCTGCAACTATCATCAGGAGCTTTTTATTTTTTTTCTTGTTCCTTGAACTGAGTATATCTCTCTTTTTATTATCCTGGTATCCCTCCCTCAAGATCTCAAGGAGCCACTGAGTAGAATGGCATAGTGGTATCAGGAGGTTGGAGAGGCAGTTCCCTCCACTGCCCTACCTCCCCAACCCCTACAACTGGATGCATTTGGAATTTTTTGTTTTGTTTTGTTTACCTTATCTGTCTAGCTGAGATATTTAAAAAGCTTTTTTTTTTTTTTTTTACTGTTTATCCCCAAGGATTTGCCTGACCAGTCTCTCTGTGGGTTAATTGTCTTATTCCTCTCCTAGTGGAGATCCCACTGAGCAGAAAATAAAGGCAAATGCCTGTAGGGTGTAAAGGGCTCCATTTTCTTTAGGCAGAAAAGGTGAGCAAGAGCATCAGGGTTGCACCCCAAATAGAGCTTCCCTCACTTTTTGCAAGGTCCCTGTTTTGCAAGAGTCTGTGAATCAAATCCTCTGACAACCACCCATCTACTTTCTGTCTTTATGTAGTTGCCCACTCTGGACATCTCATATGAATAGAATTATACAATATGGGACATTTTGTGTCTGACTTCTTTCACATAGGCCATCCATGTGATAGTATGCTTAAGTACTTTATTTCTTTTAAGGTTGAATAATATCCCATTGTATGGATATACCACATTTTCTTTAATCATTCATCAGTTGATGGGCATTTGGGTTGTAACACCTTTTAGTGATTGTGACTAGTGCTGCTATGAATGTGCATGTACGAATATTTATTTGGATACCAGTTTTCAGTTCTTTAGAGCATATACCTAGGAGCAGAATTGCTCTTCTGAGGGTACTTTTGAAGGAAGCATAAAAGTAAAGGACTGGAAGTTGTGGGAAGGGGCAAGAGAGAATTAAGAAAGAAGAAAGTCAGTCTTCATCTTGATTGTATGTGAAGACCTGTGCAGAAATGTGACTCAAAGCAGCACCATGAAGCAAATCTCGCAGTCTCTTCTTATGTGCCACTCATAAGTGTGTTCCAACTTTTGCATCTTTACTCATGTCACTTTACTCTTGGCTGTCTCAGAACAGTAATTTCACCTGTAAATAACAAAGATTTGCATTTAGTGAGGACAATTAGAGGAATGAACTAGGGACTCTGAAGGCAATTCCTAAAGAGAAGCCCTAGGAATGTGGCTGGGGCTGCTCTGAGAGACTTCTCATGTGATCTCTTGGAGGACGGGCAGCAGTCATTTGAATGCCTAGGTTTCAGCTTGCTGGTTAAGTAAGCACATTACTTTATGGTCTCACCTTGTACTAATTCCTCCCTCCCTTCCTTTTTCCCCATATACTTAAAATGCTCTTACTATGTGCCAAGCACCTGGGCTTAGGTACCAAGGAGACAATAATAGAACAAGACAGATGTGGTCCCTGCCTTTTAGGAACTTAGGATCACATTCCTTTGTCTCCTAGGATACCTAGCACCGGACTAGGCATAGAATAGACATCTACCTAACTGACAAATGCTTTAGGAAGAAACTACTGTTAACTCTCAGGTGGCACAGGGTATATGGAAGAGCACATAAGCTGGCAGCAATGACCTCAGTTTTTTTCATAGAACACATGAAAGATCTAATGTGTGTGACTAAAGTCTTTCCACTCTAGCTGCTCAGGCATTACTTTGAAAGCTTCTCTCTTGCTGCCTTTTCCTACTGGAAGAAAGCCTTCATCTCCTAGAAAGTTGCTAAAAAGGGACTTCTTCCAGTAGGTCAGAACAGCTAATAGGCATTTTTGCTGATAGGATGTATGACCCAAAGGGAAGGTACATTGGAGTGTAGTGGTACCTTCCATCAAGGGAAACTAGCTCTACTCCTTTAAAAATGGCTGCCCACTTCTTCCTAGGATTTCGATTTCAGGGGACACCCTTATCTCACTTGTGCCCTTTGGACTGTTGCATGTTCTGTTGCCCAGGTATCACTTGAGGGCTGGTCACAACCATACACAGCTAAATCAGCTTGCCAACTGTACTAGTTGGCATATTGGCAACTGCTTGGCCATGTAACCACAGATGACACAGTTGAATTTGTTATGAAAACCTGCATTGTGGGCACATGAGGTTGAGAGATGAAACAATTCCACTAGATGATGCTTAGCTAGGAAACAAGGAGGCTAAAGGGTGACCTGATATCTGTACTCAGATCAAGTAAGCAAAAGGTTATTTTTTTCTATTGTGGTAAAATGCTTTTAACATAAAATTTACCATTTTAATCATTTTAAAGTTTACATTTGAGTAATATTAAGTACATTCACAATGTTGTGCAACCATCACAACTATAGAGTTTTAGACCTTTTCTATCACCCCAAAAGGAAACCCTGTACCCATTAGGCAGTCACTTCCTGTTCACTCCCAACCACTGATCTGTTTTCAGTCGCTCTAGATGTTTCTGTACTGAATATTTCATATACAGTAGACTCACCATTAACCAGAACTCAAGCAGCTGGCACTCTCAAGCAACCAGCAATATCTAAGGCAACTACCAAAAAAATTTACTGGTTGCTTGAGTTCTGATTACCGGAGAGTCTACTGTACATGAAATCATACAATATGTAGCCTTTTATGTCTGGTTTCTTTCACTTAGTATAATGTTTTCAAGGTTCATCCATATTGTAACATATATCAGCACATCATTTCTCCTTACAACTGAATAATATTCCATTTATGGGTATACTACATTTTATTTATCCCTTTATCAGCTGAACAACATTTGGGGTGTTTCTACTTTGGAAATATTGTGAATAGAGCTGCTATGAACATTTCGGTATATGAGGGCTGTTCAGAAAGTATCCAGCCATGCAATATGAAAAATAGAGGCATTTATGTCTGGATTTTTTTTCCATATAGCCTCATAATTTTTTGTTTGAACATCTATTTTCAATTCTTTTGGGTCTGTACCTAGGAGTAGAAGCAAAAGGTTTTTGTGAAGATAAACTTGGCCATCTCCCCCATGTTTTTCAAAGATGAAACAGAGGAATTATGCTTTCTTACTTTGAATTAGCGAGATCATAATTGGATAAATGAACATTGTGATCAGCAGAGAATTAAAATCCTGGGATAGTTCTAAGATTCTGCTTAGAGAGTAAAGTGGGGATCCCAGACCTAAATGCCTTCATGTAAGAGAGCAAAGCAGGCTGGGTGGGGACTGTCGAATTGGAGAGCAGCACATGTTGCGTCTCCCTCTAGCCAACTGTTGACATGCAGGAATGTGGATGCAATGTTGCCAAATCAGATATTTTTTGGAAGAAAAGTTGGAAATCTGGATTTTAAATGAAATTTCTCAATATTAAAATGATGGATGTTAATTAATTGTTTTGTTTTGTTTGTTTTGATTTAAAACACTGGGCCAAACTCCATGTGGTCAGTGGGCTAGATTTGGCTCCTGGTTGCTGGTTTGCAACCTCTGATTGACAGCTGGAAACATACCACTTTCTCATCACTCCTAGCCCCTCTTTTGGTCTTTCCCTTTTCCTATTCTAGCCCCACATGGGCATACTTTGCTTCTAGATTCCTACTCCAGCCAATCCTCCTTGTCTCACTGCCTTCTTTTCTTTCATCAGATCACCTCTCAGATCTTCAGGGCCGGGCAGAAGGTGATCCTGGTGTATCCTGGGACTTTTACAGCAGTTCTGTATTGGGTAAGCTTTCAGTGAGATTACCCTCACCCAATGGCTCAGAGATGTGGGATTTACTTTGGGTTTCACTAATTCTTCTCAAAGGCAGGAGTGACCCTGTAGAAGTAGCCCTTTTTCCCCTGTTAGTAGCTTACAGACCCTTTTAGTCCAGACCCTATCGCATGCCTCCTCCAGACTCAGAATTTATTGGACTAAATAAGATGCCACTAATTTGGACAAAGCTGTCCCTCATTAGCCCTCTACCACTCCCCATCCTGGGTATTTATTTTTAATTCTATCTTCCAAAATCCCTTTCTCTCCTTCCTTGTTTTGTCCTAACCCTGCAAGAAGCCCTGCCCATATGCATATTGTCACCGTTTGAGTATTGCTTATATTCAAGAGGGACTCAGCTCCTCATCTGGCAGCTGCCATTCCTCCCTCCCCTGTCCCCACGATGTGCACAGATTTTCTGAGAAAGCTGCTGACTTTCGAGCCCCTAGCTTTCTTCTCTTGGAAGAGCAGTCAGTCTTTATCTATGTCAGTCATCTAGCATTCACCATCAGGCCAGGGGCTGCAGGTTGAGGGAGGCACCACCGTTAAGCCTGGGGGAGGCTTGTGCAGGAGATGATTGGGATGGAATGAAATAAACCACATTGAAACGCATGGCTGGGGAAGGGAACCAGCTGAGGCCCCTCCGGGCTTTTGGGGATTCCAGCAGGCAATCAGTGATTTGGGAAAGCTGTGGAAAGTGAAAGACAGGTGTTTTTACATTGCCTTTGACTGTGATGGTGTCTTCAGGCTTCTGTCTCCAACAGCTAAGCAGCTCATTTTTCATGTCACCTATTTTGCTAATTGAAGGGTGGCAGAACGTAATGAATCTCTAGCCACAAACTACTATCTTCCAGGGCTAGAACTTTAATGTGCCCTCCCAAGGATGGGAGCCATGGATCTACGCACTGTGGCCCTAGCCGGTGGAGTGTGGACTTACTTATATCCTAATCATGCACCTTCATGCCCCTTTGTTTCATTGGGGCAACTGTTCTTCGGTTTTGTGCATGTAGCTGGGTCCTAATTCCCTGTCTATTCTTCTTACAGAGGAAAAAGACGGGTTTGCCTGTGACCTCCTACATAATCCCCCTGGGAACTCTGACCAAGAAGGAGATGATGGGGAAGAAGATGATTTTATGTTTGAGTTCTCAGATAAGCCTCTTCTCCCTTGCTACAACCTCCAAGTGTCAGTGTCCCACGGGTAAGTGTCTGAGAGATCTATGGGGACCAAGGACGAGGATCCTGGGAATCCCTGGCCTGCCTCCCTGGGAAGGGTAGAGTTCTCCAGAAGGAAGCTGAGACATGGAGAACAAATGCTGGAGCATAGGAAAGATAATATGTGACTAAGGCCAACCTGACATTCCAGCCCAGATTGGTTATGTTCACAATAGAGGCTGTTAGCTCTAGATCATCGGTTACCAACTGGTAATATGCGTAGCCCTTGGGGTACCTGCTGGGCCATTCAGGCATATGCCAAAAATTATCAGTAATGGTGAAAAAGTAAGCTAAGTAAAAAAAAAAAATAGCAAAACGTTAGGTATGGAAAAATAAATGTTAAGTTTGAATCACTGTTAATGAAGACACTTCAAAAATAGATCACATTAGTGTATGATGCTTGGTGAGGGTGTGGCTATGAACCCTTCTCCCAAACCGTTCTTCTACCAGTCATTACGCACAGTTTCAGAACAATCCATTTGTGATGTTTCTAGAACTTCCCCAAACATATAAATATATCTGATCAGTTTAGTTATTGACTTAGTAAAAGTGTGTTGTGTTTAATCATGATTCTTTACAAGTAGTTTTTTACTTAATGTTTAACATAGTTTCAGTTATTATTGTCAGTGATTTTAAAGCATGTCTGTTATGGATCAGTGTTTGAAAACAGGAACAGTTAAAAAACCAAAACTTGATGTGGATTATAACCTGTTGCCAAGTATTTCTCAGCACGTGACTGCAGCTACAAGTACACCCACACTGGGAAATAGTAAAAAGGTACATGCCTCAGATACTACACAGAAGAAAAGGAAATACGCCACAGCCTGGGTTCGATTCCCAGGCAGGGAACTACCCCCCCCAAAAAAAAAAAAAAGAAAAAAAGAAACAGAAATACTCTGAAGAGTATATTAAATATGGGTTTTCATTTGTAGGAGTTGATGACTGTCCTAAACCTTTGTGTGTTGTATGTTGAGAAATGTTATCCAATGGTTGCATAAAAACCTCTCTACTCATGCGATATTTAGAAATTGAACATCTTATGTATAAAACCAAAGAAATACCTTATTTTCAGTGCTTAGAAAAATGTCCAACTGCTACTTCATGCATGATGTCAAGAAAGAAAGACAATGAGAATGCAGTTGAGGCTTCATACCGTATTGCTTATTGCATCACTAAATGTTGTAAAAACCACACCATAGTTGAAGATTTAATTTCTCCTTGTATTAAGGCTACCATTTTTTGTATGTTTGGGGTAGAACATGTCCCCAAAATCAATACTATCTCACTTTCAAACAATACAATATCTCGACAAATTCAGGAAATATCTGACTATGTTGAATCTGTAGTGATAGAATTAGAAAAAGTAAATTCTTTTCCATCCAGGTTGATGAAAGTATAGATGTTGCTGATTTATCTATTTTGCTCATCATCATGAGGTACTTGTTAGGAAATGAAATTGAGGAACACCTGTTGCTTTGTTACCCATTGACAGCGTACCACAGGTGAAGATATTTTTAATGCAATCAATGGTTATTTCGTTGAAAAGGACATTAGTTGGTTGAATTGTTGTGGTGTAAGCACTGACAGCAGCTAGCCTATGTCAGGTTGTTTTATTGACTTACATGGTTGAATTAAAGAAGTAGCTCTTCACATACCATGGAGTCACTGCTGCATTCACAGACAATGTCTTGCATCCAAGCCTCTTCCTAGTGAACTGAAATATGTTCTTGATGAGGCTGTAAAAGTTGTAAATTTTGTTAAGTCACAAGCAAAAAAGTCCAGATTGTTTAGAGTGCTGTGTGAAGAAATGAACAGCATTCACAGCATATTCCTTTTGCATATGGAGGTAAGGTGACTATCTCGTGGCAAAGTACTTACAGGAATGTTTGCACTTAGACATGAAATCCAGGTATTTTTTGAAGACCATCATTTCCCTCTTGCTCCAAAGTTTCAGGACAGTGATTGGCTTCAAAGTCTTGCATATTTATCAGATATTTTTCTAGAAATAAACAAACTCAACTTGGGACTTCAAAACAGCTCAATCACTAGATTCAAAGTAACTGAGAAAATGGAGACAATGGTTAAAAATATGGACTCTTGGAAAGCATGTATTGGAAGAGGTCAGCCTGAAGTTTTTGAAACTATACAACTTCTTATCTGAGAATGACTTGCATCTATCCCAAAATGTGAAATAGAATATTGTAAGTCACTTGTAAGATCTTAAACTGTCCTTTTATAAGTACTACCCTCAATATGGAAAAGAAAGCAACTGGATTACAGTTCCCTTCAATGAAGAATTCTTCAAAGAAGCTAAGTATCAACCAATAAAAAAGAGCAGTTAATCGTACTTTCAACTGATTCTTTAAATTCTGATTTTAAAAGAAAGGATCTTATTACCTTTTGGGTAGATGTCAGTGAGAAATACAAACAGCTCAGTGAGAAGGCACTCAAATACCTCTTGCCATTTACTACTGAACTAGTGGAGAGAGCTTTTTCTTCATACACCATAAAAAATAAGTACTGCCACAAGCTCATTCAAAGTCCAGATTTAAGACTGTATCTTGCAACTTTTGAGCCTGATTTCAAGAAACTAAGTGCATCAAAGCAAGCTCAAGGATCTCACAATGTTTCAATCGGCTAGTGATCTGCATAACAATTATTACAGGCTTTTCAAATAACACAAATATTATTATTAATAAATTAAAAATTTGTTACATACTTGATCATCATTATCAATATTTAACTGTTATGAATATTGTAAAATTAAATGTGTGGTTTGTACTTTAGTGTAGTAATTTTTCTTTCCTAACTTATTACCTCATTTCCACTATTTTACATTAAGATACCCACTGAACAAAAGTGTTAGTATTTAAAAACAGCTGTTTTAAAAATAAGGGGTACAATTTATAGAAATGGGTTTAAAAGGGGTAAACAAGTGGGAAAAGGTTGGGAACCACTGCTCTAGATACATTGACTGTATTGATTTCCCAAACCCCAGATCTAGATTCACTCTCTCAAGGATTTTTGCATTGTTCCTAGGTGTAGGAGATAATCTGGGAGATAGTTTGGCTGAAGAACTATTAGAATCTCTGGAACATTTTTGTGGTTTTTAGGGATAACAGAATTCTAGAATTGAGATTCTTGGAAAAGGGCATATGGTTGTCATAGCTCTGGGACAACTGGGGTCCTTAAGTAGTCCATGGGCTGGTTTCTTATAGCCTTAATTCTGGAGAGATGATGGCATAGGCACTGTCATCTCATATTACCATGTATGTATTTATAACAGGGATCACCCATTTTCAGAGACTAGAATATACCTGACACTTAACATTAGACTGAACCAAATTTAATCTTTATTTGATGATTCAGAAAGGGATTTGGACAGCCTGTAGGGCTGTGATTCTTATCAGGTTCATTGTATGGCAACATGTGGCTGTGCTGGTTAGGATGATGCGGGATGAATTGCCCTTTTGTTATTAGTTTTCATCATTAAGTATTTTATTCTTTTTAGTGTCTCCACACACTTCAAATACCTTTGCAAACACTTTTAAGGATACTTTTCCTTTGATATCTGTACTTAAATTATTTAACCCTACTTTTTTTTTTTAAAGTGAAAGAGTATAAAGTGCCCTTGACAGAGAGAGGAGTGGACAATGGAGTATGAGCCCTTTAAGTGAGCCTCTTCTTTGAGGGCTCTAACCACTAGACCACTGTTTCTTTGCATACCTTCTTTAATGGACTGATAAAAATAAAAATAGCCTATATGATGACATTAGTAGGGATAAGGTTTCAGGGGTTTTTGGTCCTTATTCTTCCTCACATAAGCTGATCCCTGAGGGCAGGGTGGGGCCTCTGAGAGATAATATTGCACAGTTAATTCCTCCAACATATTCAGCACCTCCTTTTCTGAAACAGGATCTTGGGCAGCAAGCAGTAAAAGAACTAGGGTAGTGTGCTTTAGGTACAGACAGAACACGGTCAACCAGTGCCGTGCACTGCTTAGCAAACTGGGTGGCAGGCAGGATTTTTAGTTGAGAGCTTGGTGCTGGCAAAGGTGCTTTTCTTGATGTTACATCTTCCAGTATCTCTTCTGAATCTGCCCTTCCCCACAGCTGCAACACGATATAAAAATTTTATGTTTTGCAAGAAGTAGTGGGGGGTGTAGAATGATGACTCTAAGGTCCTGTGGAGTTCAGAAGCACCTTTTGTATCATAAAAGCAAAACTGAATTCTGATCTTTAGTGTTAATGTTCTGTTTTTCTTTTCCATTCTTTGAAAGTGATGGTCCAAGTGAATCATAACTGTAGTCCCTTTCTTTTCACCCAGAACACTCCATTTCCTGATTGTGTGACATGACAGGCTCTGCACTCATTTGTAAGAAATGCTGCATTTTAGGGATAAGGATTTTGGGCCTCAGTAAAAGTTTTAGGCGTTGTACAAAACCTTCAGTTTCATAAACATGCCTTAAACAGTTGTACCAGGATATAGCTCTGACCTTCAGAGTCTGTAGTCTAGTGGAGAAGACAGACAAGTATCCAATTAACCCTACTAAAAGACCAAATGGCCTAAGCAAATTTATTATTGTAAACAACTCAGATAGTTCAGAAGTGTCAAGTAAAAAATAACAGTTCCAGTCCACCCTGAGCCCCCATTCCTATGCCACAGAGAGAACCAAAGTTTACATTTCTTTTGTATCTTTTCCAAAATGAGCTCTATTATAAGTAATATTAATGGGAGTGTGAACCAAGTGCCAGAAACTATGGAAGATGGGATGAGTGACCAGTTACATCAAGGGAAGTGTTCACAGGTGATATGGCATCTGAACTGGCCTGGAAAGGAGAGGATGAGGGAGGGCATGGGATAAGCAAAAGGCACTAAGACATCAAGTTCAGGAAGTTCAGAAAGCAGGGCTAGTCTTTCCTCAAATAGCTGGCACTTGGTAGAGTTGGGTATACAGTGTGTGTGTGTGTGTGTGTGTGTGTGTGTGTGTGTGTTAGTTATTGGGTGGAGATTGGGATGGAGAGGTTGATTGGGGTCATATTTGGAAGGTCTTGAGTAATATGTGGAAGAGTTTGGAGGGTTTTTTGTTTTTCTTTTGTTTTTCCTGGAGGTACTGGGGATCCTTTGAAAGCTGTTAAGGGAGCAAGTGAGCAGGTCAGATTTTCTTTTTAGAAAGCTAATAGTAACAGAGGATCCAGTGAGGAGGTACAGATGAGTGACTCTTGGCAGAGGGAAACCAGTTAGGAAGCTGATGTAATAGAGTCAAGGCCAAAAGTAGTAAAGGCTAGGCCTGGGACAGTGAATGGCAAGAAGAGAAAGACCTGGAAACAGGGACCACTGACATGGGGATGCAGCACTTCTTCCTGCTTTAGTCAATGCAAGTGTTTGGCCTATGACCTGCCTCTCCAGCACCCCTTCCAGCTGTCCCCAGACTGCCACTTAGTCTTGTGTGCTCAGCAAAGGCAGACTTGCTATAATGTGAGCTTCAGCCCTGCAGAAATTATGATGCTGCCACTGGAGGAAAAAAAAAAAGACAAAACTTGTCTAATGCATTCTAGAGCCAAAGAGAAATGCCTTTTGGATTACCCGCAGTTTCAGTCTTTCTCCATGTTAGCCCTCTGCTGGGGAAGATTTTGGAGACAAGGAGGCAAGGGAAGCAAGAGTGACAACAGGAAAGGGAAACAAACCAGGGCTAGCAAGGGTTGGTTGGGGGAAGAACTGGTCCCAACAGATGGTAATTCCCAGGTCATGGTTGATGGTAAGGCCTGGGGAAGCTTCTTAAGAGTTTTAGGTTCTGGAAGGCCCTTTTCCCTCCTGCTCCCACTTTTTGGAAAAGTTCAGTCATGGGTTGAGTGCTCACCATTTAGCTGAAAGCTGGCCCAGCCAATAGAGGAAGCAGGAAAAATAATGTTGCCTTTGCTATACCCAAGAAGCCTCTCTGGTAACCAGACCTACAGCCTTCCTGGGCCTTCCAGACTGCTACCAGTGCACCCACCACCTCCCCTCAGCCTCCTCCCCTAACTCTCATCCTTGCCTTTTCCAGGCCCAGCAACTGGTTTCTCTTTACCGATGTCCTGAAGAGGCTGAAGCTTTCCTCGAGGATCTTTCAGGCTCGGTTCCCGCACTTTGAAATTACCACCTTGCCCAAGGCTGAGTTCTACCGGCAGGTAGCCTCCAGTCAGCTACTGACTCCTGCTGAGAGGCCTGGAGGCACGGACGAATACCCCCCAGGCTCCTCTGAGACTGTGGAGCTGGTGCGGTATGAGCCTGAGCTACTTCGGCTCCTAGGGTCGGAGGTGGAGTTCCAGCCTTGGAACAGTTGACCGGAAAACAGCCCCTCCCTTTTCTTCTTTCTCCTCCCAAGTTTACCCTTCCCTACCTCCTGTTTTTTTCCCCCATCGAGCACCAGACTGCAGAATGAGGCAATAATACGGACCAACAAGAAGCCGCCTTATCAATGCCAGCATTAGTGACTGGATTTTTTTGTGTGTGTGGGGGGGTTACAATTAGTTCTCATATCCCTGTCATTGTTATTGTTTTGTGGTTGGTGATAGGGATGGAAAATTGAATTCCACATCTGAGGACAAAAGGTCCCTGGGGTTGTGGGAGGTGGTACCAGGTTCCCTTAGACTGGCCTTCTTGTGTATGACCAAGACCAAACCAGGACCCTGGGTAGCCATGGCCTATCTGGAGGAGAATTAAGAAAAGTTAAATCTCTGAATGCTCCCTCTATTCCCCTTTGTTCTTATGTCTTCCATAGTATTTATTTTATTAGTATTTAATTTGTATTGTTTCATTGATTTCTGATAAGTCTATATCACTGTGATGATTTGAGACAACTTGTTATATTGAGGGACTTTCTTCATTTCCTTTCTTTGTTTTCTTGATAAGATCTGGAGCTGCTCCTTCCCTCCCTCTGACAAAGTTTCTCCCAGGTTCCCCACCCCAACTGCGGGGGGGTGGGGAAGAGAGGGGTGGGGGGCCATCAACTGTAACTGATGAAGATGGCTGGTGCTGGCCAAGGGCTGGGGAGTTGGGGTAAATCCTGAGGCTTTGGTGCTCCCCCATCCCCCAGTTTTTTCTCAGTTCACCACCCCCTGCCCTTTGCAGCAGCCCCGCTGTTGAGATTAGTGTTTACTAGGGATGGGAGAAGATTGTGGGAGTGAGGGGTTAATGAGTTACTCTAATAGAGGAATATTGAGAATAGGCCTGAAGAATAAGGTTGCCCCTTCCTCATGCTTTCTTCACTGTTCCCCTCAGAGTGCACAATATGGGTTTGTTCCCGCAACTACCCTCCCCTGCACCCCAGCCACCCCACCCAGATCTGCCCTCATCCTCTCTGGATACTGAGCCTCTCAATTCCCAGCCCTTGTCCCTATTTTTCCTCCTTACCAGACTCTAAGCACCCATATCCTCTCTCCTCTCTCCTCCCCCCTTCTCCCTCTACCCCGTATTCTTCCTTGGAATCTGTAGAGGGCTCTGGGATTGAATTTTGAGATGTGAAATCCAGGCCTCAGCTATTTCCTAGGTGAGGGCAGGAAACTGGTCTCAGGCAGGGACCGGGGCTAAGAGCTTGGCCTTGGGCCTCAAGCATTGGGCTAGTTCAGGGAAAGAGAGGGGGGATTTGGGCTGCTTCCCTGTCCCCACCCCCGTCTGTGACATTGTCTTTCTCACTCTTGTTATTTTTCTACCAATTGCTATTTTTCCGAACAATCCTTGTAGAGAGTATGTGCCATCCAAAGGCAGGAGGGCCTCACTGTGGCCGGCTGTGGTTGGAGATGGTACAGTTTTATTGTACAGGTGCTAAAACAACAACAACAAAAGAAGAAAATGGAAAAAAAAGACAAAAAAAAGCCAGTTTGAGGATAGGACAATCTGTTCTCTGGAGACTCCTGACCCATGCGGGAGCATTGGTGGTTACTTTCTTTGTATTGTGTTTGTTCTTTGTTCCCAGGGGGAGGTTCTCGGCCCCCTTCTGTAGGACTGCTTCCCACCCCCATGATACTGCCAGGTTGGTTTTGAACAGTTCTCCCTTTTTAAAACAAACAAACAAACTATATGTATGTGTGTGTGTGTGTGTGTGTGTGTATGTATATATACACACATATATATGTATGTATGTATACGTATCTATATGTAGATAGGTAGGTATCTATATATATAGATATATACATATATATAGATACACATATACACACACACACACACACACATACATACATACATAGTTGAGGGTTTCGGGGGTTTAATTTTTTGTTTTTGTTGGGGTTTATGGTATTTTGTGGTTTATTTTATGTTTGCCGTTACTCTTTTGCATTTGGGTGTATATTCTGGCTGCCCTTTATGTTTCATTTTAAGCAACTGGCTGTGGAGTCAAAAACACTTGCATACTGAAAAACCTGTGTCAGGGCTTCTGTCTCATGTCTCTCTTTACTATTCTCCTGTATGGTATTTCCTTGGCTGAAGAAGATGGGCATCCTGATGAGGTCAGAGGGGAAACCCCTGATGCTGCTTTGCAGTTTTGAATTCTTAAGAGTGCAACAAAGGAGGACAAGGTGCAATAGCGAGTGAACATTTGGGTCACTGGGGAAAGAAAAGGAAAGTCGGAGAAATCCAGGGGGAGTTGGCTAGTGGGGAGAATTGCATACCTACATTCATTTAGGGGTGTGTGTGTGTGTGTGTGTGTGTGTGTGTGTGTGTGTGTGTCTGTGTGTGTCTGTCTGTCTGTGTGTGTGTTCATGCATGCACACACTTTCCTTGTCTGCCTTGGGAGTAGCAGGCTTGGATGGAGGAGCCTTCTTTTAGGTGGCTGTGAGGAATGAGCTTCTCTATAACTAAAGGAAATCACCTGCTTGCTGTACCTCTTTCCTGCCCTGTACCACCGACATCAGCATCTGACTGCACAGTCTTATCACTGCCCTCACTGTGTACCAGTGTCTCCTCTGCCCAACCACAGTGCAGACCTTCTGAGGTTCTGGTTTCCTAAGTCCCAGCCATTACGGAAGCAAGATGCCCAACTTGTTCGGATGCCTTGGATTTTATTTTGTTTTATTTATTTATTTATTTATTTATTTATTTATTTTTGCTTTTTGGTATGTGGGTAGCTCCCTAACTGGGTGGGAATCGAACCCAGGCCGTAGCACTGACAGCACCAACGCCGAAGCTTAAGCCACTACACCATCAGGGAACTCCCTGCCTTGGATTTTAGAACCTTCCTTCCCACTTCTGAAAAACAGTGGTAGAAGCTGTGATTCTTTATGACCACTGGCTCCACCCAGAATGTGCCTTTTACTGTTTGAGGGGAGGGGGATGTTTGACAGACCTGGGATAAAGCCCTTTTAAACAGTATTCTTAGGGTCTCTCACTATCGCTTAAGTTTCTGGAAAGCCCTGTCAGTGTATAAGCCAGGGGATCTGTGTGTCTGGCTGACTGGAATCCAGTTATCAATAGAAAAGAACTGTGAGCTGCTCTCTTTGCTCTAGCCCCAGGAGCAGCCTTGACCTGAGTCTTTCTGCCCAGATGGAGCAGCATCATCCCCTTTGAGCCCCAGCATGAATTATCCTCATTGGCTTTCACTTCCCCACTTTCTGATCCCAAGGCCCTCTGAAATAATTGCTTCCTCAGGTTCCCAAACAACCCTGTAACAATACTGATTTTAGTTTAGTCCTCTGTTTGGCACTTGCAGTTAAGAACTCAGACATAAGACACATTAATAGGTCATGAAAGACATGTGGTAAGTGCAAGGACTCAGCTAGGCCCAAGATGATCTGGGAGCCCGAAGGGATGGGCAAGGGTACTGGAGTTTTTGGAAAGACTTCATGGGAGAGGTTATGCCTGTACACTTACAAGGGGTGGTCAAGAAATTCACGGAACATGGTGGGTATTGGAGAGGTGGGAGTAGTAGTGCACACAGTGACTGTGCAACTTATTAGTGTATGTGCCAAATTTCAGCCTACTTGCGTTCGTGTTCTTTTAGATATCATTGAAGAAGCATGTCAAACATGAAGAAAACCCCAAGTATGGATAAAATTGAATTTTGTGCCATCACTAAGTTCCTCACAAAACAAGGAAAGATACCACAAACCATTTTGGAAGAGATATTAGCAGTTTACAGGGACTGTTGCCCTGGGAAATCCATGGTTTACAAGTGGCACAGCCTTTTCAAGCAAAGCAGAGAGTTGATCAATGACAACCTTCATCCAAGATGCTGTGTTAAGGCCACTTCCTCAGACATTGTCAAAAAAGTTGAAAACTTGTAGTGGAAGACACCAGATTGAATAAAAAGCAGCTTGCATAAATGGTGGGAGTATCACCTGCAACCATTCTGAAAATTCTTCATCAGCATCTAAGGACGTTAAAAGTCAGTGTAAGATGGATACTGAGAATGCTCATGCCGCTTCAAAAACAACAGTGCATTGAGTGTTCATGACAGTTTTTGGACCTCCGCAAAGACAACAAAGATGGAATTTTAAACTGGATTGTCACTGGAGATGAAACTTGGCTTCATCACGATGAGCCTGAATCAAAGCAGGAGTCCATGCAGTGGCATGAAAAATGGCATGACACCCCCTAAGAAATTCACAGTGTTGCAGTCAGCTGGAAAAATCATGGCTGCTGTTTTTTGGGAAATGGAGGTTGTCCTGCTAATCGATTACAAGATAAGGGTGTCACAATAATGAGAGTACTTTTCCAGTCTGCTGAAACAGTTAAAAAATATGTAAAAGAGAAAAGAGGAAAATGAACCAAAGTGGTGCTGCTTTTGCACAACAATGCACCCATGCACAAGAGCAACGTTGTGTTGGCTACTTTTCATGACTGTGGCTTCCAAACATTAAACCACCCTCCCTACAGTCCAGACCTGGCTCCATCTGATTATTTGTTCCCAAATACGAAAAAGAAAAAAAAAAGCTTCAAGGGAAGAAACTTACAGATGACAAAGAGGCTAAAGCTGCAATATGAGGGCAAAAGGAAAACCTTTTTTTGAGGGTATAAATATTGAAAGATCTAAAAAGTGTATTAGAGTTAAGAGTTAATATGTTGGAACAGGACAATAATAAATAGTCTTCTTTTTATACCCTTCTGTCCCTTCATCCTGTGAATTTCTTGACCATCCCTCGTAAGTAGGAAAAGTAGGAACTAGGGGTGGCCGGGAAGAATCTTTGAACTGAGGAGATAATCTGAGCCAAAGCTTGGTGAGGGTAGTGTGTGTAGGAAATTACAATCTACTTCACTATCACTGCAGTTGGAAGGGACAGGTAGAGAGGGGAGTGCAGGAGCCCTGCTGGTCATACCAAGGAGTAAGGCTTCCACGTTTGCCTCAGGTGATAGGGAACAAGGGAAAACTTTAAACTGAGTACTGACAGGGGTTTTTTGTTTGTTTCGTTTTATATTAATTGGTAAAAATGCATTGGAGGTAGAAAGGCGGAGGGAAAGAAAGGCAATTGCTTGAAATTCCAAAGAAAGGATGAAGGGAGAGCATGGTGGGGGATGGGGGTGGGTAGTACTATAAGGATTTCCTTTTAAGGAAGGAGAGGCTGTGGATAAAGTCAGAATGACCCCAAAGGGATAGGTGATGGTCCTTTGGGGAACTATGGACAGCCATGGGCGTTTGGGCTTGGGTATGTGGTCACATACACTTCTTTATTCTCCTGGAGTAAGCAAGAGAGTTAAGTGGAACCAACAACAGCTGTTGTTTTCTTATTTTGGGGTTCCTTTACCCACACCTTTCCTAGAGTTCTCTCACTGCTCTTCAGCCAGGTGGGAACACCAAGGCAAGAGGTGGGGACCATGATATGAAATCTGTGTCCCTGGTCGGGATTGAGGTGAGGACAGTGGCTGACCTTGGGTTAAGAACCTAGTCTTTCCCAGCCTTCCTTGCTCCATGTGTCAAATGTAGCTCAATTTACCTACCATAGAAGAGAATCATACTGAGTAAACAAGGCTGTGTAGTCAAAGTTAGTTTTTTCTACGTGCGGAGATCATGAGCCTACAGTTAATGATGATCTTACTAGAATGTTACTCTTTGGGGTGTAGGGTTGAAACGGAGGCCCTGTTCAAGTGTCAGCAGTCCCAGAGAAAGGACCATCTGCTTATCTCAGCATCCGTATTTGGGTGGGTGGGTGGGGGCGCGCGCGCGCGTGCGTGTGTGTGTGTGTGTGTGTGTGTGTGTGTGTGTGAGTTAGGGAGGATGGGGTCCACCCTAAAGGCGGCCTGCTCAGCTGCCAAGGGGAGACGCCCAGTGCTCTAGCCTTCCAGACGCCGCGGCGTGGGGGGCGGGAGATCCACGTGTTCCCCTAGACCACGTATTTCCACTGCAAGGGGAACTGGTAAGCCAGCAGTGTCGGGCCGCTGGGTGCAGATGTCTCCCCAGTCCTGCGCAGGTCCTCCTGCAACCAGGACTCACTCAGCGAGAGGTTTGGGCCCTCCGCTGCCAAATGCCTGTCGCTGGCTCTTCCATTGGTCTCTGACTTTAAGGTAAAAAGCAGCGCCTTGTGAAAATGTGGTAAACGGGAAGCCGCGGAAGGAGGTGGACCAGGCTGGGCACCTTGTGGCCAGGACTGGGATGGCGGCTCCAGGATCACTCCCGTCGCCCACCGTAGAGCAGAGGCAGCCGGACTGCGGAGGCCCACCGCGTGCTCACCTGCTGGTTCTGGAGGCTGGAGGAGAGGGCGCCGCCGAGGGGCGAAGCTGGGGCACGACGGCCAATGGGGAGGGGACATTCAATTGAGGGCCACATCCCCCTGGAAAGTGGAGTGGGCTGGGACCAGTGTGAAGTTCGAAACTTCGTAGCAATGGAAGGCCCTGGTGGGGGTTGGAGCCACCCGGGACAGTTCGGGGCGCAGGATCAGGAGAGAGGAATGCGAAGATACTGGCCTCCGCTGTCTCCGCTGGAGTGGTAGGCCCCGCCCCAGCCACCTTTCCTTTCCCGGGCTCCGTGAGCCAATTCGAAACCGCCCCCTGCTGGAGGTAGGCACCTGTCTGGCACGTCAGGGCCGAAGCTCTCAGAGGCTGAGACTGCCTGGGCCTCCCAACCTTGGGATCTGCCGGGAGGGTAATGGGCTAATTCACCTGGGATCCAGCAGTTTTGGAGCCTGAGGCAACTACTTCTTTAAAAACACGTGATGGGGTCAGAAAGACCTATGTTTATGTGAATAACTTCTTGTCCTGCCTGTCCCACCTGACCTTTCTTTCACTCAGTACTGCCCAAGATTGAGGAAATAGTGACAAGGCTATCACAGGAAAGGCTCAGTAGCAAAGAGCAGGAGTTCAGGACTAACCAACTGGTAACCTGGTGACAGCAAGACATAGTTGGAAACAAGGTTGGACTCCTTGTGGCCACAGACACAAAGGAAACCATTGCCTGCAATGTTATGAGAGGTCAAGAAGCTCTAGTAGCCCTCAAATATGGGTTGTCCTTCTCCCTCCCCTCTTGCCTCCATATATAGGGCTGCAATCCCCACAACTAGATACAGGACTCATTCATTCTGTCAATAAACATTTATTGAGCACCTACTGTGTGCCAGGCACTGTGCTAGGCGCTGGGGATACATCAGTGACCTACACACAGTCCCTGTCCTTGAGGAGCTCACAGTCTATTAGAGGGAAAACATACATAAACATGTAACTAAGGCACTACCATGTGCTAAGTGCTACAGTAAGAGGTATATACAAAGTGCTGTGGGAGCCCAGAGGAGGGAGTAATATGTCAGCTGCTGGGGGCAAGGAGCAAGTCTCTTGACTCTATTAAACCATCACAAAAGCATGTTGTCACACAACCCTGGTTACAAAAATCCTGTCTTCTGAGGTTCTCCTTTATCCCTCTCCCATAATTACATCAGCACAGGTTAGTTTATCAGATTAATTCACTTAACACTTTGAGTTAGGAAAGAAACTGGACAGGGAAGTTTCTTTAGGGATAGAGGGATGTTTAAAGTAGTAACAACTCTTGGATGTAGAGGTTGGGGAGTGGAGTGGGGATAATCACAAGGGCAATGAGCCAGGGAGTACAGGCCCTAGACAGTAGAGTACCTCGGGTGAGTGCCTGTGCAGACAAGAGGTTGGCATCACCTACCTCAAAGTTTGGTCCCTATTGCTCACCAGCTCAATCAGTTTGCTAATGCTCACTAGATGCTTCATATGTAGTGTGCCCTGCTCTGTGGATGATACAGCCCCCACCCACCTTCAGAAGGTAATATGCTAATTGGGGAGACTAAATAAGTCCAAGTCATTGAAGATTTAAGTAAGTTTGTGATTATAGTAGATGTCACAGGCTGTTCCTGTTCAGTTGCCAAAAGAGTGGTAATTACTACAAGTTTCAAATGAAGAACTCTGGGGAGGCAGCTTTCATGAATTGAGTCTTGAAGGATAGGTAGGATTCAATTGGTACTGGCAGGATGGGAGGAATACTCTGGTTGAGCAGAACCAAGTAAAGCAAGAACAGAGGTGGGAAACGGAAACAGAGGCTTGTTCAAAGGCCAGTGAATCCATTGGTTTGGCTGGAGCAATGCATGGGGGGTGGGGGAAGCAATGTGAGGGACGACTGGGGAAGTCATATGGGACCTGATAGTGAAGGACCTTGCCAGAAGGTCGACTTGGGAACTTGTCTTAAGCTCAAAATACATTTAGAACCGTTGCCCTGAGCCCTCAAATGCCTGCCACACCCCTCTTCCAGGACCCCTAAACTGTCTCATCATTCAGCAAATAAAGGGCTAATGCCCAGCTGCCTAGAATGGATTAGAGATAAAGCAATTTGAGTATCACCCCTGTCTGTAGGCAATGAGGAACACCTGAAGGCTTTTTAGCAGAAGATCAGAAATGACACTCTGGCAGAATGGAGTGTATGAGACAGGTCACAGCGGGGCTGTGTATGTGTCTCGGGAGGGGAATAAGCTCTGGGTAGTTTGAGGCTCTGAAAATGTGTAAGAACAGCCAGATTTAAGAGACATGGCAAATGGCACTGGACATTAGAAGATGGGGAGGGGACAAAGTCAAATGAAGGCAGCTAGCAGATGGCTCTGAAATGTTGAGCTTAGGTTAGGAAAATGGTGGCACCGTGAACAGAAACAGGCAAGTCATGACAACTTTTTTTCTTGGAAAGGTTGTGTGTGTGTGTGTGTGTGTGTGTGTGTGTGTGTAAAGACTTTCAAAATCGACTTTTGGGAGAGGGGCTGTCTTTGAGGGCTTGGCAGGCATCTAGGTGGAAATGTCCTGCAGGCCTCTGGACACATGAGTCAGGAGCTGAAAAGTGGAAGCTGCAGCTCTAGATTTCAGACACATCCCCAAAGAGCTGAGCCAGAGCCAAGAGGATGGATGAGACCTCTAGGAAACACCCGCCCTAAAAGTAGTAGGTGCAGAGCCAGCACGGGCTCAGAGAACAGGTGAAAGAGGGTGCAAATGAACCCAGCTAGTGCTGGAGAAGGTAGGAAGTAGTGTCACATGCTATGAGAACTCACAGGGGCCAAGAACTTTAAAGACATTTGATATCACCATGAAGACATTAGTGACCTTCAAATAATGAGTTCCATGGAGTTGAGGAGGGCAGGGCCACCCCTAACCCAGGCAGGGCCTTTATGCAAAAATATTTTTAAAGGTGACTTTCTCAAGATGCTTTACTTTCTGTCATTAGCAAATTGTCATAATAAACTGATTTTATTAGAAAACATCACTGTAATGCCATGTGCTGGAGACAGATAATAAATATACCGACATAACTGTATGGTTCCCTCCCAAGGGGAAAACAGTAAGAGAGTGGGAGAGGGTGATAGTAGGCTTGACAGTGAATAGAAGGAGAAAGAAGAGCAACCTGGGGAGGTAGTTAGATCAAATGGATGGTTTTGCATTGAGGAAATAGCAAAGGTCCTGAGGCACTGATTCACATTAACCAAATTCTCCAGATAATATAATTATTTCCAAAGCTGGCATGTCTTAGCTCTTAGCCTTACCCCCAAACTTGGCTGGAAAGAGACAAGCTAATTCCAAAAAGGGACAGGGGAAGGGATCCAGGCCCTAAGAGGAGGCATTGTCTTTCAGAGAAAATTGGCTGACCCTTTCTCAGAGGAAAAAAGGGAAGCAAGGAGCCATATAGAGACAGGAGAAGTAACCATGGGAACTCACATCTCCTGGCTCCTGGCTTTTTGATAAAGAAGGAATCAGGGTTAGGTGCAAAAGTTGGAAAAGAGATGTGATGGTTCACTTGAATGTCTGTTGTAGCCATGGTGCAGGCAGGTGAGTTCGCAAATTTATAAGGTGAGTAGAAGGTGGGCTCTGCAGCAGACATACACAAGCAGGAATGGAAGTGGACCCAATCTACATCACTACAAAACTACACCAAGTAAAACCAGACAACAGGAAAATATCAGGAGCAAAATTAATCAAGAGAGAACCCAGGATTCAGGGTAAAGTTCAGATGCAAATACTGGTCTTATATCCCCAGCTCTCAGTGCAAACATTCAATTAATTCAGCCTTAATTGGGGTCTTGGTGGCTGGGTCTAATGCTGGAGGGGCACTTGACTCCTGTCTAACCCTTCAGCACAGCCCTCTCAGGTAGCCAAGGTTCCAGCATGCTGGCAAGTGACTGGTGGGCAATGAGGCTGACTCCAGGAAGAGGACCTCAGTCTAGGCTGGGAAGCTGCTCCCCAGGGCTGAATTCCCTTCCCTATCCTCGTTTTATTTTCTTTGTCACTTGGCCTTCTCCTTTCCCTTAGAAATGTATCTGCTTCAACACACATTCCAATCAAAGCTCTTCCACCCTGGACTTGCTCCAGCTCTGTGATACCTCTCCAGATTTGGGGGATCCAACTTGTATCCCATAGTCTCAGAGCAACTGAATCTTGGTTTGTACAAAGGGAATTACTAGAGAATGCTTTTTCCTTAAAGCCTCATCTTTGCAGCTGACCCACAGAGAGACATGTTCTTGAAGAACTCATAGTTGTACCTTCGTCCTCTCCAAGGAAATGAAGATACAGACCCAAGAGTACACACAAATACATACCAAGATATTCACATATGAGATATTAAGTTTCCTGCAGAGGGAACATAGATGGTGAAATACAGCCAGGCAAAATAAAATAAAATAAAATAAAATAAAGGCTCTTCCCATGAAGCTCCTGCACCTGCCCTGGCCACCAACTACTTCTCAGGAGATTATCCCTTCCACCATTACACCAGCCCATTACTTCTGACAAGAGCATATCCCCTAGTGCTCTTGAAGGCCATGGTCTGATGCCAGGGATGCTCAAACTGAGCATGGCTTGGACATGGTGACATCAGGCAGGAATCAGGGGTGGGGAATCTGGTGTACTGACATCCCACTGAAATGTAAGGGCAGGTGAGTTATTTAAGTCAGTCTCTGCTAAAGGCATTCCATATGAAAATGTTGCTCAGTTTGCCAGATGAGTCACTCTTCTCCAACCCCTCCATTTATATGTCATGGGGTTCCATCTTAATGAGGGAAGTAGGGTTGAATGGGGAGAAGGGGGCTGGGGTTGGAGATCTAGTCAGCAAGCTCCCAGATGTGGTCACACTAGGCTCAGCCATAAACAGGGACCCTGAGCCTGAGGAGAGCTCAAGTTCAGCCACCGGGGTCAGCCCAACAGTGGGGTGGCTGGGTGGAGAGAAAGTCTGGTTTCCCAGAAGGCTCGAATTGTGGGAACCCCTTGAAACCATGTGGGTTGGAAGTGGCTGAAGGTGAGCCTGATCTCTCAGGAGCTCTCTCAGGGTCTCTTCACGAACAAGCAGCCCCTCCATGGGGGCCCCAGTCACCATGCCCTGCACATATGAGGAGGGCCTCAGTGGCCCCTCCTTAACCCCAGGGGCTGCTGTGGCACCGGAAGTCCTGATGAAGGCAGCAATGACAGTCCCAGGTGGCTGAGAGCTGGGCCCTGCTGCTCCAGCCCCTGAGACCAAGGGTGCTGCTGGATTAGTCGGACGGTTGGCTCCAGTCAGAAGTTGGGGGAGGCCACTGAGAATCAGTGGAGTCCCTGGTGCTGCCACCTGGTTTTCTTGGAACCTGGTGTTCAGGGGGAAGGAGGCCTGCAAAGTGAAGGTGTCCCTCAAGGTCGAAGCAGGCGGAACACTCTGGAGAACGAGCTGGGTTGAAGCAGTAGTACTGGCAGGAGGCCCATTGGTCAGCACTGTGGTCAGCGGGATTGTCTGCAGGGTTAGGGCCGAGCCTGACCCCACAGGGGCCATTCCTAGGTGGATGTTGCCAGGCACTGGAGAAACACTGATAAAAAACAGACAACAGACTTGGTTAAAGCCAGGGTCATCTCCCAGCTGGCTAGAAAGGAGAGAGAGCACAGGAGTAAAGAAGCCGAAGGTGGTGTTTCTTCACTCTTGTTTCAGCTAACATTTATTGAGTATTTAGTATAGGTCAGGGACACTCAAAAAGATTGATAGGCAATATTTCCCTCAATCTTCAAAACCGCCCTGAGTTCAATAAAATTAATAACCTGATTTTACAGCTTGAGGAAACTGAGGCACAGAGAGTTTGCTATATTTTGCCGTGTATAATGTGCACTTTTTTGCCCAAATTTGAGGGAAAGATAAGGAAGCACATTATACATGGGTAGTACTAATTCCATATCTACATAAATTTTAGTTCTTTCATTTATGCTTAAGAGTTAAAAGTGTAACTCTACAAATCAATAACAATATCCATATGCAAAACAATACCTTGGAATAAGATAATCTGTTTTTTATATGAAAATTTTATACATAAAATTTCTTGTACCATAATATGTTAAAAAATAAATGCTAAAATTCATTTATAATATAAAAAAGAGGTACCTAAATATAAATAAATAAAAATTTGCATTAAAATATTAAAACAAAAGATTTTTTTCCCTGAAAGTTTGGGCCAAAAACGTGGGTGCACATTATACACAGCAAAATACAGCATGTCACTTTCCCTAGACCATACAGCTAGTAGCAGGGACTCACACCTACCTTTTCTGAGTCCAGAGCTCATGTTCCTCACCACTTCACTCTACTGCCTTCCTTCCTTAGAAGAGTATCTCAGTGACCCATGCCAGTGTACTGAGCTTCATACATATAACCCAGAAAGAAAAACCCAGCCTTTTCAGAGAAAATTGGATGCACTTAGCATGGACAAGAAGTATCAGTCTTTCTGGGTGACCCTGGAGGGCCTGGGGAAAGCAGAGTGGGCCTGTCTATAACACTCTCTGTTGCTTCTTTTCTGTTGTGGTGGAGGGGCCCAGATGTGGAGGCCCCTGATGGCTGCTTGTGGAGCACCCTAGGGTAATAGGAACAGCCCCAGCTGGTGATAAAAGCTCTCCAAGTCAAGTGCTGGCTTTACCATTACTTTGGTAAATGCCCTTGGGCAAGTTGTTTTTGCTCTCTTGACTAACAAATACCCCACTGGCTTCTCAGGGATTCTGTGAGGGTCTCATGAGATTGGACACACAGCAGAACTTCGCAAGAAATTGAAAAGTGTCCTCCAACCCAAGGTACTAAGGGGAGACTTGTAAAGCTTTGGGTGCCCTTACCTCACAGTTTTGGTGAGTTTGACTTGGCTCTCTGGTGGAGAGACAAGCACAGCAGAGGTAGTGGCTATTTCCTCATCCACAGAGAGTCCTAATTCCAGACTCGTAGATGGCTGTAGACCAACGTGCTGAACCCTCGGCTTTTCCCAGGTAGGGTTGCCCTTGCCCTGAGGGGAAGACCTGGATGAGATCCTGGAGCTGGCTCGCCGGGCAGTGCTGGTGGAGGAGGTGGAGGCAGTGGAAGCCTGAGAGGATGCCTCTGTGACTTCACTTCTCTCGTCCTCATCTTCTATCACCACTAGGTCCTTGGGCATCTCCTTAAACTGGTATACCAGCCTTTGCCCTTCCACTTTGGCAAGAATGCCCCTCTGGTAGTAATATCTGGGGTACAAGAGGTGGGGAGTTAGTCAGGAACATGCTGCTCTCTAGGACAGAGCAACCATAAGGTGGAGGCTGGGTGGGAGCCAGATGGGAGCCCAAGGGCAAGAGTCCCTTGGACTTGGAAGCCTTTTATGAAATTTCTGAGTTCTACACTTGAGGACTCAAAAGAATCCATGACAAGGAGTTGTAAATGCTAATCCCGACCTTCCTTTGGAGCAGAGGACAGGGAGTGTGTAAAGGATGGGAGGGGATAGATGGATGATGGAGGCTTCAGCAGTCTTCCAGGCTGAGAGACCAACCATGGATAACTCTGGCCCATCTCCCTAGGTCTCTGGCTTGAAGAATGTGAAAGAAGCCCTTCTTAGGATAGGGGACCCTAAGATGTTCTTCTCCTACCCAAACAGAAAAAAACTAAGATAAAACTTTAAGAACTTTATTCCTCATAGAGGGGACATGGGGAATGGGCTTAGGGGTAAACAAATGGGAATGTTAGGAGACTCTAAAATGGAAAGGCTGCCTTGAACACATAAGGAAGAGCTTAGTGACTCCCCGGGGGGAGGAACTCCTAGTAATTCCTACCTTAGTGCCCGCCCCATTGTCTCATAGTTCATGTCAGGCTTGTTTTTCTGTTTCCCCCATAGCTTGGACACAGCTTTGGAATCCACAAGCTTGAAGATGCCTTTCTCTCGCTGAGTCCACTTGATGTACTTGGGGCAGGTGTTCCTATCTTGCAGAAGTGCCAGGAGGAACTCCCACAGATAGATGGTGCTGCCTACAGAGGGGCAGGCGGTGAGGATCAGGTCAGGCATCCTAGCTCCCTTCCCACCTGACCTGACTTCCAGCCATACCTTTGCCATCCTTAGATTTCTTCCGTATGGGGATGCTGGGGTCAGTGACAGGTGAGGTACTACGGTTGCCCTTTGTCTTCCTGACTGTGAGAAGATGAGAGCAAGATAAGGCTGAGACCATGGCAAGCGCTCCAGGGAAGGCTACCAAGAGGTAGGGCCTGGAGCTTATGAAGTTGAGTGTGACAAGAGCCAGGTCACCATGGCTGGAGACCCAGGATCAATCTCCATGCTACATACCTCAGGTATGTGCATGTGCCAGTGGCCTACCCTCATTTTCAGGCCCCAAATGTGAACCAGAACACTGCTACAATGTAGGGCAATGTGTTGCTTACACATGAGTCATCCTTCGAAGAATGGGACCCACCTAGCCTAATTTTTTTAATAAAAAGACAACCTAATGGTGCCTAATTGTACAGGTAAGTGTGGCACTGGGGTTTTGACTGCCACACTGACAAGGCAATATCAACTTGCCATCACCCAAGTAAATCAATAACAGTGGGGCTCAGGAAAGCCCAAACTCCTCTCCCATATATGGCCTCGGCTCCATGAGCTCCCAGAGGGAAGATAAGCACACAAAGCACCCAGAAGAGGCCCTACCAGGGGGCCAAGCTTGGTGTCTAAACACCTAGCCTAGGATTCAATCCACCAGGATCACTGACACTTCTGGAAGAGTTTATATCTATTGGGGGCAGACAGGAGTGGCCTGGGAAGTGTCAGGCTTTGGGCAGGCCAACAGATGAGGTCAGGTTTTACTGAAGGGAGGCCTTTTCATCCATCCCTGCCATACGAGAGCTGTCCTCTTAATTTGTGAGCCTCCACCCACTCACCTCTATAGTCTCCATTACCACCCCTCTCCTACCACCCACCCCCTTGAACACACACACATATACTTTCTCTCCCCCGCCTCTCTCCCCCACTCTTTCCCCTTCCCTCTCCCTCTTACTTCTTTTCTTTGATTTTCCAGTGTTCTTGGCACTTTCCTCTCTGAGGGCCTTTTCCTCCAGAAAATATCCCTCCTGGTCACCAGTGTCACCAGCCAGGTTCAAGGCACTGGGCTCAGAAACAGGAAACAGGTAGTTGGGCAGAGTGACAGCTGGAGCAGTGTCTGAGTCTGGAAGTATTTCGGAGGTACTGACTGCAAAGAGAAAAGCCTGAGGTGGCTGTGGTCCAGTGCAGGGTGGGACTATGGTCTCCTACTGCTTGAGAGAATGGCGGGCTCCCAAGGAGGATGGAGGTGCTGTTCCTCTCAACCCTAGACACAGGATACACCTGAAAATGCCTCATGTTTTGTACCATGAGGAGAATGAACAACCGCAGAGCTGTGGTGGGCATGAGCCGGCCCCAATCACAGGTACCACATTTTGAGCCAACTAGTGGTCATGGGAAAGTTCCAGGCAACATCCAGGGTAAAGTGCCACCTTAATTTAGACATCACTTAGCCCAATTCCTCTGTTTTCCTAATGAGGAAACAGACCCAAAAATAGCAGGCATGTGCTCAAAGTCACACAGCAAGCTGGTGCCTGGTACTTGTAGGCACTCCGTAAGTATCTGCTGAAACTTGAGTGAATGTTAGTGAAAGAGGCAGGATTCGAATTTCTAGGACTCTTAATTTGCAGCTTCAGGGCTTTCTTTTCTGTACTATATCCCAGCTCCCCCTTAGGAAGGGGCAGTTAGGGCCAGGGATCCTCCTGTGGAGTCAGGGCAAATGCCTGAGGGGGTTCTGTGGGGGGAAACCTGTCTTGGGGACCTACTGGTGAGGGAGGGCCAACCTGCAGGAACAGGGAATGGATGAGGAGGTTCCAAGCCTGGTACATTTTAAAATAAGCCACACCATGCCTAGTCCTCCTGGGAGCCCAGCAAGAGAGCAGAGGAGCCTGAAGAGTCACCCTGGCCAATAGTATTCAAACTTAAAAAGGAAGGAAATTATGACATGTGCTGCAACATGGACAGATCTTGAGGACATCATACTCAGTAAAATATGCCAATCTCCAAAAGACAAATACTATATGATTCCATGTATATACCTAGAGGAACCTAGAGGAGTCAAAATTATAGTGACAGAAAGTAGAATGGTGACTGCCAGGGGTGATGGGAGGAGGAAAGGGAATTGCTTAATGAGTAAAATGTATCAGTATTGCAAGATGAAAAGAGTTCTGGAGATGGATGGTAATAATGGCTATACAACAATACAAATGAACTTAATACCATTTGACTGTACACTGAAAAATGGTTAAGGTGATCAATTTTATGTATATTTTCCCACCATTTAACAATTAGGAAAAAAGTCACCCTGGCCACCTTTTCCTCCTCTATGATGCCGTCTTGCCTTTCCCATTCCACTTACAGCTCAAGAGCATAATTACGTGGGTGTCTCTGGGTGTGGATACCTGTGCCTGAGAATCCAATAGACAGATGTGATCTTTTAAATGGCATTTTGTATTGCCTTGAGTTAAGGCACTGGGATTCAAACTTACAGATCTGCTTCTCATCCAGGGTGTTGTTGGGAGACTCGACATTGAGCAAGACTTCAGTGGTTGATGTGGTTTGTGAGGTTGCTTCATTTTCATCTGGTTCCATGTTCCATGGTAGCAGAGAGAAGAAAAGTTCTCTTAAGTCACAGGACAGGGGGTAGAGCTGTAACCCGGGCCAGCCCACAGAATAATGCTAAGAAGCCAAGGTACAGCTGGAAGGGACCAGCACATCTCTCACCCTAATACTCCACCTATTCTCTACACTTACCTCATTCATCTCCACTCCTTATTATCTCCCTCCATCTCAAAAGATCATGAATCCCTTTATCTAGCTCTATTAAGTGGTGCTACCTTTTGCTTGTCCTAAGCACCCCATCTAATTTCCAACTGTTGGGGGCCTTGCACTTGCGCATGTGTCACTAGAAACCATTGTGCACCACTGTTTGCTGAAGACAGAACCTGCTTCACCACCACACCTTCCTTGCCCAAGAAGGGGTCAGACCTGCCAGCAAAAAGCTACCCTCCAGGATCTGATCCTGTGTCATGCACAAGGTCCGGTCTGTTATGATGCTATCGTGAACGTCGTCCAGCTCCAGTCCTGAGTATAGATGTAGTAATTCAGGGTAGGGTACCTGCTCCACAATCACAGCTGGGAACACTGAAGGGTCTTCCAGCTGTGGAGAAGAGAGGAATCTTGTTCAAGACCTACCCATCTCTTTCAGGAAGCCTTCACTATCAGAATCTGGCCCTTCTTGCAATTTCTAATTCTTAGAGCCCTCAGAGGCTTTCTGTTCTTTGTATGGGATGACATTATTCTGGGTCCAACCTCACTAGGTGATATTTTGAATTAATTATTAATTAATAGAGATGGGTTAGCTCTATACCACCTGCACTCAACTAAGGGCAGTTTTAATTGATTGTAGTTATGGATTAATGGTCAGGGTGGGTGCTCAATCTATAAGAAGGGTTAGGCCCATTCTGAGGCCAATGGGAAAGGATAAGTCAATGGCAAGGTTAGGGGCTCAGACTGTGGACATCTTAGGGCTCAGTCTGTGGCAATGAAGATGGAATAGCAGAGGCATTATAGAGGTAGAAAGATAAGGGCCCAGCCCATGCCTGGATGGGGGAAATCGTCCAATTTCCAGTTTGACTCAATTGCATGAGGAAACTGTTCCTGTTAAAGGGGAACCCAAGAGGAGGAGAAGCAGGTGTTTGGAGAAAGGTAAGGGGGAAAGTGTCTGCAAAGGTAAGGGGTGAGTTTGAGGTACCTTAGAGATATTTAAAATGGAGATACCTCTCAGAGAGTCAAAAATATGTGTCCAAGAGCTCAAAAGTGTGGTTGCTAAATACCTTGGAGTGGATAAAATTATCAGCATGAGAATTCGACCCCTGGAGGACATACTTGTTCTACAATCAAACAAAGCTAAATAAAAAAGTGTGATTACAACTGTCTTTAAAAATTATGTACAGAAAGAAATATACCAGAATGTTCATTATAATTATATTTTGGTTGTGAGACTTTGGCTGTTTTTTCCCTCTGTCTTTCTACTTTTCTATATTTTCTGAATGTTCTTTCATGAGGCTGTTAATAATTTCTTCATGGAAAAAGAATGAGAATGCTCAGTTCTGCCTAATGTTCCTGAAAGATCCAAAAGAATAAAAATTGATAAAACACCTTTGGGTTTGGCCACTGGGCAGTCATCCTGGCTAGAGCAGCTTCAGGTGAGTGCTGGTTCCCAAGGCACATTACAATGGATTGCAGAGAGGATGAACTGAGGCAGCAGTTGGATGTAGTGATTAAGGTCATAAAGTTAAGAGCTGTCTGTCCAATATGGTAGCCAGTAGCCACAGATAACTATTTAAATATAAGTGCAAAATTTTTCAGAATTAAAAATGAGTTCTTCAGTTGCACTTGCCATAGCTCAAGCACTCCTTAGCCACACGTGACTAGTGGCCCCATATTGGATAGTGAAAATACAGAATATTTCCAGTATCTCAGAATATTCTATCGCATTATACTGATCTAGAGCCAGACTGCCTGGGTTTGAAACCAAGATCTGCTACTTACTGGCAGTGTGACCTTGGGCAAGTTATTTAACCTTTCTGTACATCAATTTCCTCATTTATAGAATTGGGGTGATCATAGTGTTGTTTAAATGGATCAATATGTATAAAGCAGGGCCTGGAACAGAGTAAGTTCTCATCCTTTTAGATATCAGGGGCTTCTAGGAGACTGGTAACATTTTATTTCTTAACCTGGGTTGTAAGTTCATGGGTATTCATTTTATAGTTACTCTTTAAATACCGGGGTGCCAAAAATGTATACACATTTTAAGAGATATTACCTATGTATTACTTTTTGAAGTTGAATCGAATTATGGTAGCAATGTATATAGTATGATGTTCACTCAAAAGATGGCATTAATCAAATGAATGATAGTATCACCATGCGACAGACAGGACAAAGAATATAGCACAAGCACAGCTGTTGTTCGAGGAGCAGAAGACCCTTTTGAAGTGGTATTTGAAATTGGGGAACATTGAGTTTCCCCCATGTTCTCCTGATTTAACACTCCTTGACTTCTACCTATGAGGGGACCTTAAAGGATGTGGTGTACCATAACCACCTACATTGGCGGTACTTCAGGAAGAAATTGAAACAGCATGCACAGCATACAAGTGGACACTGGTCCACGCTGCTCAAGCAGCAGTTCACCATAATCAGAAGTGTCTGGACGCTGATGGCAACCACTGTGAGCACCTCTCGTAATTGCAGAAGTCAAAAGTGACTTGTATTCATCTTTTGTTATCAGTATATATTGAGTATTGCAATTTTAATATGTTTTTTCCTTTCTCAAAGTGTGTATACCTTTTTGGCACCCTCTGTATACTTTATAAGGGCTGTCTGTAAAAAATCCAGCCATAAGTGCCTCTCTTTTTCATCACATAGCTGGATACTTTCCAGACAGCCCTTGTATATATGTGATGTATGCACTCTTTTGTATTCATAATTTTGCAATAAAAATCATTTCCTAAAAAGCTGAAAGAAGGGAGGTGAAAAAGTAAGCACAGAGGGTGGAGACCAGGCTAGGGAGAGGAAAGGTCCTAAGAAGGTGGTATTTTGAAGAGGTAGGCATAAGAGAGGGAAGGTTTTCTTTTAGGGTGGGGAGACTTAAAGATGTTCTTGCCTGAGGAAAAATGTCTGGGATGTCTAAAAGATATGAGAGAGAGAGATGGTGATCGATGGCTTGAGGTCTTGAAGGAAGCAGGAGAGAAGAGATTAGGCACGGGGGCAGGAGGTACCCTTGGAAGGAAGAGGGACACTTCTTTCTCCCAGGCCAGTGGAAAGGAAATAAGAAAGTGATATAATCAATAAAAGGGAGAAGGGAGGGAAACTGAGGTCATCCTTGGCTTTGAGCTTCTCTGTGGATTGGAGGAGAAGCTGTCTGCTAAGTGTGGAGGGGTACATATGGGGTTGGGAGGTATGGGGTTGGTAGGTTCTATGAATAGTTTTTATGAAGAACAGAAACAGTTGCTGAGTGGACTAGAAACAGGTGAAAAATAGTAGCACTGAGAACCCATGTAAGTTTAGATGTTTCTTCCTTTCTCCCATAATGCTTTCTACGAAGCTAAGCACCTTAGAGGTGTTCAATAAAACTGAGCAACTTTAGGTAAGAGCCAGCTGGACAGAAAGTACAATGTGCCCAAAGCCCACTAGGGGGCAATCTTTCACAGGCCACTTGAGTTTGGAGGAAGTTTTCGGTTCTCCTAAGGATTTAGACTAAAAAGCATTAGAATTAGGCCAAAGTGCGTTTAGAGATAATCCAGCTGGATCTCCTCTTGCTGAAGATGGGGAGATGGCATCCAGATAGGGTAGGGGACACAACTTGCCTAAGTAACACTGTGGCCAAACTGGAATCAGAACCCAGGGCTCCTGACTCCTAATCTGTTGTTCCTTTTACAGTATCTGGCTCTTATTCTCCATTTTGTGGAAAGAGGGGAGTGGAGGGTGGCGATGAGTGTGCCAGGACATCATCCAATGTATACAGCTATGTACATGGAAAACATGCTCTCTTAGTCCCAGTGCAGGGCAAGGTATGAAGCAGTGGGGACCTGAGTGCTAGAAGTCTGTCCTGTTTTCTAACTTCCTCCTACCAGAAGACCCCATTTCCAGTTTATCCTGAATCTCAGATCGAGGCTGAAAAGCTGATTATGGAAGGGTTCATCAAACAGGCAAGAGACATCAGTCTGAAGGTGCCAGGAGTTGGACTTTGCCCCATGGTTCCAACTGTCAGTGTTCATTCTTGCTATGTGGTTGTCCTAGCAAGCTTCTCATTGTGACACTGGGTGGGGGTGAAAGGAAGTGACCAAAAATGCACAGAAAGGTCAGTGCACACCTGTGCATTCAGCCCACGTTGCTGACTGGCCAACAGCTCAGCTGGTATACTTAGCAGCTGCTTAGCTAACTTGGTGATTGCATGTGCCCTGTAATTGCACATTGGCAACTGGCTCACTAAATGACTGCCCAATGATTACTGACTGGCTACATGAGTGACTAGCCGGCACACAGTCTGGCTTGCAAACAGGCCCAGTGCTGTGAACCTAATAGGTGTTTGATCAGTATTTGCCAACTGGCTAGCCAGCCAGCCAGCTGGCTCACTGGCTGTCTGCCCGCCTGTCTGTGTCTATCTGATCATCTGCACTGGCTGACAGCTCTGTTCTCTGGGGCCATACCTGGTGTATATCATCCATTCCGTTGCTTGCAAACTCAAAGATCAGGTCACTGGGTTGCAGGGTAATAGCCATGCTGTCTTCTCAAAGCTGACAGCAAGATTCGCAGAGCCCTCTAGAGCTGCAGGGTTTTCTTGATGAAGAGATGCTGCTTAGGTGCCTTGGAGCTTAGAACCTACACCCTGAGCCACAGTAGAAGAAGGAGCTGGAGTAGGTGGTGGCCTAAGCCAGGTTCAAGGCTGCATGCTGGGCTGGGCCAACTACAAAAGCGACCTAGAGAGAAAGGAAAGATGGGGGCAGTGAGTAAGTCACCTCCCACGAGCTCTATTCCCAGGAAAGCTGGCGAACCAGAAGGACCCTGCCATGCTAGGGCACACTGCCAGGAGAGGGATGGCTGAAAGGAGAGGAGAATGGGAGAAGGTAGAAGGAGAAGAAAGAAGACAGGTAAAATAAAGGAAGAAGGGGAAATTAACTGAGTCACCTCCAGTGGGAAGTGGCCAAGCCTCAGTGCCCATCTGAGTCACCAGCATTTGCACCTGAACTGGCCCCAAAGATACACAGCTTCTCTCCCTTCCCTCCCTTACTCCTCTGGAGAAGGTGACAGAGGGACTTTGGTCTCTTTCTACCCTGAAGTTTAGTCCCCAGGGTGTGGCCACAGGGCAAGTCAGGGCCTCAAGAATGGGGCAATAGCATGAAAAAGCCCTAAACTTACCTTGGCTTGGGAAAGAATCTCATGGTGGGGAGACACATGGGTATACAGGGTCCTCTTACATACTCTGCTTGGCTCAGTTTACCTTGGGAGTGGGGGCTACTTAACTCTGAAGGGCGGAGTCCACAGAGGAAGAAATGTCTTGTGAGGCTTGCATTGTCAGCCTGACCCTACTTGTGGGGATGGGGCTCTGAGACATAGTCATGCCTCCAGAGAACCTGGAGACACAGGGACAGGTAGGCTACATGCTCTGCGCACTCAGCACCCTGCCACCACCATCACCCACCAGAGATTGGCCTCTGTGCTGCTTGTGGGTTTGTATTCTTGGTTCAGCTTTGCTTTCAGTTTCAAGACTGAACTCTCACCCTGGGAACTTGTGAGGAGAGCCCCAGCTGGGGGAGGGGCCCAAGGAACCTTCCCCAACCTCCAGGGCCCGATCAGAGGCCCCCTTTTCCAAGAAATCTGTCTGCTGTGGCCCACATATCTCTTCTCCCTGAATGCCTCTTGTGCTAACAGTTTATACCTTAGGCATTCTCGCGGCACCCGGGCCTCCAATTGTTTCCTGTGTTTCCTACTCTTAGACATGGGCTGTCTGTGGATGAACTCATGCCTGTCTCCCAAAGCCCTAGCTGCTGCTCCCATGTTCCTCCTGCCAGTCTGCTCAGCTCCTCAGCCGTGAACAGTTAGGCTTCTCCACTTCTAAGTACCAGGTCTTTGGCGCTTAAGGTTCTGTTTTTAGTGGTATTGTGAATGTGTACATGTAGTGGGTCTACAGACAGCCTGGTTCAACCATGAGTGCCTGAAGAACTGGGCCCATACACCATAATAGGAGCAATACACTTGAACTTTACCTCCTTGACACTTCTTTCATAGTGCCAGGGTGCCAAACCCTTCTCCTGGCCCAGAAAAAAATGAGGAACTTTAGAGAGGGGCAAAGGGAAGGAAAGGGAGGAGGACCACGGGTGACCTCCCTGATGACCGCTCACCCCCACAGGAGACACCCAGGCCTCTTCCACTTCCTTTCCGTTAGCCCACAGGGCTGGCTCCGCCCTCTCCCCATCCTCATCATCATCCCCACACCTTTTCCATCCACCCCCAACAAAAAATCTTTTGAGAAGTCACTCAACTCAACCTGTCAGGTCGGAGTTTCCCTTTGGGTGAATGAGAGACTGATGCCTGCTAGGACAGAAAGAAAACACTGGGGAAACCACGATCCTCACCTGAGTTTCACACCACTCACCCTACACCACCCCGACCCTGCATGTGACCTCCATGTCCTGTGGCCTGAGAAACCTCCAGAGGCCATTTCTGCTTGGAAGGTCTGTCTCCCCCAACCAACCCCCCAAGGCCCACAATGCATTCTGCAGCTTCTGGCCTCCCACAGACTGCCCCAGGAAGCATTCTCAAACTAATCAAATGAAGGGCTATCACTTTCACCTAATCCCACTTTATCTAAACATGAAATTTCTGAAACTCCTGTGTCTTCTCCTTCTCCCCACAAGGTCATTCTGCCATGGGCCTTCTCCTCCAGATTTGCTCATCTCTTTGGCTTCCCTTCACTGATGAGTATTTCATGTTTGCGAGTTCACTGCCCGTGATCTCAGCTTGTGGAATTTCTGTGCACCTTCCTTACCTTCCCCATTCAACAGTGGCATCCTGTGCTTGGCATGTAGCAGATGCTCAATTCGTGTTTGCGGAATGAACACATTGAATGAATGGATGGATAGGTGGATGGATGGCTGGTACTGGTCAGCCAGTACCAGTGAGGTGTATTTTCTGGGCAACAAATATATCCATGTGTACACTGTGTGTGGAGTGGGTGTCATGTAGTCTTGTTTATACAAGAGTTAGAGGAATGTGTGCACTCTATGTGTGTTACATCTGTATATTTTGCATTGTAATTTACAACAGTTCACTGTGGGTGTGCAAACACATTGCAGATATATACATGTGCAGGTTGTACCATTATGTCCCAAATGTGGAGACCTGTGCATGAAAGCCTCTGTGTGTCAAGGTTCCCCCGCCCCCACTCCCAGCTCATACCAGCTAGAAGAAGCTGCAGTGAAGATGGGGGTGGGTTGCCACTGCTGCTCCACCATCCTGAAAATTCAAAGTCCTATGCTTCCCAGGGAGATAATGCCTGAAGAAGGACATGTATGCAGCCCATGAGTCCTTGAGGTGAGGCCTCCAAGGTCCACCCTGCTAAGGAGGTGGTAGGAGGGAGACAGGTACTATAGTGAATTGGATGGAACCCTTGGCCATCAACATGAGGAGAGGTTTGAAATAAAAGAAAGAAACTAACCCAATTGTATTCTTTAAGTGTCTGCATGTCTAAGTCTCTAAATTAAGGACTTGGTGGGTGCAGGTCCTGCTGGCCCAGGACTGTGAATAGTGGGAGACTGCACCCTGCACCCAGAGCTGATCCCAGTGTTTCATTCTGCCCAAGCTCAAGCCTGAAACTAAGGTGAAAGACTGTACAGGGAGGAAGTAGCTGTCCCACTAGTCCTACTTTCTTGGCCAACACATAAAACTCTCCCTTCCCCTCCCCCAAGGAACCTTCCAGTGCAGAAAGTTTTGTGCCTCCTGCTTCAGATGTTTGAGGATTTGAAAGTGAGAGGTGGGGAGAGACTTATTTGCATGTTCACTCACTCTCCCCAGCAGAGGAGTGAACCACCTCCCCAAGCCCCTCAAAATAACCTCCCTCTCCCAGGAACCTGAAACCAAAGAAGCCATCAGCACAGAAGGCCCGCCCTGCTGGAGGCCAAGAGGCCCACATCAGTGGCTTCCCTCGCCAGTGTCCTTATGCATTTGGGCACAGATTCAGTGGCCCAGAGCCCTGGAAAGTGTCTTTCCAGGAGTAGGGAGCTAGGGGATACAGACAAGACACTTGGCTCAAGGAATTGAGGCACCTGGGAACCTATTATAATGGGTGGTGAATTCCCCCCCATCCCATCACTGTACAGCTCCAGTTAAAATCTGCTCCTAGGGTGGCAAGGAGCTCCACCCCTTGATTTCCTTCTAGGCCACTGCAGGATCCCTGGCTCCCAGGACCTGTCCTACTTGGGCTGAAAGCAAAGCCTCTGTGAAAACACATGGCTCTGGGACACTGTGAGTGAGTGTGTATGTGCCACAGGAGGGAGTAAGCAAGCAAGGGTGCCTCTATCTCCCCAGTCTGCAAATGCACGCCTCTGGCTCTCTGTGGTTCTGACTGCATTTCAAAACCCAACTAGCAAAATACAAGTGGTTTGGGTTGCTCGTGCATCACCATAGCTGGGCCCCCTTCTGACGTAAAGACACTTTCTGGGATTGGCAATGGAACACATCAAGTGATGTCCAGCACCCAACTACCTGGGCCTCCTCTACAGAAAGCAGTCCCCATGTGAAAGCCACATCCACAATATCCATGGAGTGAGTTTAAATCTACACCCATTCAGCTGAGCCAATGGCTCTAACTGCAGTGCTATTAACACCCATGGCATTTTCACACACGCCAGGAAACATGGGAGCCAGATGGTCAGCTGGGCCACAAAGCTGAGTTCTCCTTCTCCAGTTCTTTTCCCCTCCGAAACAGCTCTCACTCTTAAAATACCCAGTCCCCCATGAAATCTTTCTGGAATTCTCTGGAAAGGAAGTAACAATTTCCTTCATGCCATTTCCCATTCCCTCAACGCTCCACCCCCACAACCACAAACAAAATGGAAACCACCCTAGGAATAGCTGTATACTACACTAGAAAACAGCCCCTCCTCTGGCTAATAATCATCCAGCAGAAAATTTGCATGCTGTACCACATGACCAATGGCATGTATTTAAGAGACAGAGGGCCAGAATCAAGGATCCAATCTCTAGCCATGGATGCAGCAGAGGTAACCAACCCATCCATAGGTTTCCTGCACAACACTGACTCAGAACATGAGCTGAATGCTCCTGCTTGAGCAAATGCCCAGAGAAGGGACCTCAGCCACAGCTATTTTGTCAGCTCCTCTATTCCTTTCTTTCCACCACGCCCTCCATTTGAGGTGAAATCAGGAAGAGAGAGGAAAAAAAATAAAGGTTTTGCAAGTTCTGTTGGGGTTTCTCTGTACTTATTTACAAGAAACCCAGTTTCCTTTCTTTTTTTAATTTTTTTTATTTTTTTATTTTTTTTGCTTTTTGGTATGTGGGTAGCTCCCTGACTGGGAATCGAACCCAGGCCGCAGCACTGACAGCGCCAGCGCCGAAGCCTTAAGCCACCGCACCACCAGGGAACTCCCTCAGTTTCCTTTCTTAGCCCTCAGTCACTGCCTGATTCCAGCACAGGGCTTGTCACAACTCGGGTGGCGAGGTGGGCCCAGAGTTCTTCTCCAGCTTCTGCCTGCCCTTTCTCAGCTCCATATTGTACCTACATTCCCAGGCCCTGAGCTGTCCCAGGGAGGGGCAATTAGGGCTTCAGGAGACAGCAGACCACAAGCAGAGAGATGTCCCCTCCTCTTTCTCCAGGATAACCACCAGCCCACTCACAGTGTGTGGTGTACATTGTCCAGTTTGGGGGAAGAGGAGATAAGCCCTCACCTGGCTGCATCCCAATAAGATGTGAGATTCTGGAAAAGTCAGCCATCTTTCTGGGCTGTGGTTTCTGTCACCATTAAGTGGGTGAAGAATGAGGATAATCCAAGCTTAGGAGATGCTCATCAGGAATTCTTGAGTGAGTGAAAATGGTGGGAGACACTTTGAAAATTAAAAAAGCACTCATCTAAATGGTGACTTTCAGGTGACCTTCCAGAGAACAAGGAAAGCTGGGGACCCTATAAAGCCCTCAGAAATCCCTCCATTGGCTCTAGAACATTGCATGGAGCGGGACGCTTCCAGTTGTTGGCTTGGAAAGGGCTGGCTCCTTGACAGGGTTGGGGGCCCTGAAGGAAGGGGCAGGCTGCGGTGGTTGGAGAAGTGTTCTCAGTCTGCTGTCCTCACCACCTTCACCCCACCCTGGCCCTTTAGGTTGTGGTTATGTGGCAAGAAGAACACTACAGAAACCCAACAGGGGAGGAGGGGCTCAGGGAGGGTGACCGACAAAGGGAACCTATTTCCCCAGCTGCCCTAGAGGCCTTGTCTGAGAAAGCCAAAAGAGAACCACATCTTTGTCTCTAGTGCTCCAGGGGCAAGGAGGAGGCAGAGGGGTACTAAGCTCTTCTGGCAAGGGAAGGACAAGGTAATGACTGAGAGAACACACTGCAGGAAAGGAGGGGGGCAAAGCCAAGTCCAGGGCAGCTACTAAACGCCAGTATGGTGAGCTGCCAGCTAGAGCCTAGGGAGGACTTCAGAAGTCCCATCCCACCATAAAGGCATGGGCCTCCTAGCCAGAAGATCAAGTTTTGCCTTGGGGTTTAGGCAGGTCCCCTTCTTTCTCTGTGAAATAGGGACACCCACACTAACTCAAAGGGTGGTCATAACAGGTCAAGGAGTTATTGTAGGTGAAAACTCTGTTATACCCCAAACGTTTTTCAATTTCCCAGTTTGATTTATGTCTTTTTGGCCTCAGTCATTCATTAAGTCATCAGCATATCTTTACCTAGATGGACAGGAAGAAAGGGAAATGAAGACAGTGGAATAAAATTAAAATGGAGTGGGGATATAACCAACAACCATAAAACTTACAGCAGAGAGAGGAAACCAGTTTGACCCTGAGAAGGGAGGACTGGCTGGGGAGTCAGGGCAATCAGTTGGATAAGTGCATAGGCCTGAGGCCATCAGGCAGCAGAATGTGAAAATGTGGAAAGTAATGGGAGTTATTGTAGATTCTTGAGCAAGGGAGGGGCACAAAACAAGCAGTTCTTTAGGAAGATTGGTTTGATCTAATGTACAAGTGGAAGAGATGGAAGAAGACCTAGTGGAGCAGCTGGAACCCAGGAGGTGAATCCCAGAGCCACCCTGAAGGAGAAAGATGACAGAGTATGGAGTAATAAAGTTGTTATAGAGACCCCAAGATATATAACTTGTTCTTGCTAAAAGAATGTTAAGAGATAAGGAGTGATTAGGGCAGGAAATAAGGCAAGAAGATAAGTTCGGCTTGGACATTTTGAAGGTGGGCTTATCTCAAAAAACCCAGGATTGGGAGTTCCCTGATGGTGTAGTGGCTTAAGGCTTCGGTGCTGGCGCTGTCAGCGCTGCGGCCTGGGTTCGATTCCCAGCCAGGGAGCTACCCACATAACAAAAAAAAAAAAAAAAGAGGACCCAGAGAATCACTTTGCCCCCCCACACACACACACGCACCAACAGGAGGGTCCTCAACAGGCCTTCAGTGGCCAAAGAAGCAGGCTTGGCCTGGTGAGGCTGGCAATCCAGACACAATACTGTGTCAGAAAGTTTCACAGGGCAAATGAAAAGTGGCTTCAAATGGCACGCACCCTACTCCCCACCCTCAGGAAAGTCTGCTTGCTTCCAGGGGGACATGGCAGCAGGTGAAAAAGGGAGGAAACAGAAACACTGACCAGAAACTAATTAAATCCATCAGTGGCTTTTTTTAGAAGCTAGGGTAATCTGTGACTAAACACCAAGTATATTAAGTCAGATAACTTTTATTGAAGGGACAGTGTCTTTGGTCAAAACCCCTGCCAGTGTATATCTTACAAACTGAGGCAAAAGAAAAAAAAAAAAAAAAGAAAGAAATTGAGGCAAAGTCTCCTTGCTCAGACCTGGAACTTGCCCAAGTTGGAGGGACCACACTGGGTTAGCTGCCTGCTTGCTTCTGGGTGTCTTTCCAAATGCCCCCTACCTTCTGGTCACTTCCCAGGCCAGCAAAAGCAACGGGCTATCAAGTGATCCCTGTGCAGAGGGGAAGGTGTAAGGGAGGGTGAAGTGGAAAGACAGCCTATTGGGGTGTGAGGGGCAGGAGGAGGGCAGACAGGAAAGGCAGCCTCAGCTCTGATGTCACCATGAGCTTCCAAGGGTCTCCTTCACCCTCATCCATACTGCTGATAGCCTCTCCTTGACTCAGAATCCTAGGATATCAAAGTTAAAAGGGACCTGAAAGATCATTGCATCCATCCCTCCTATCATCTAGTGGCAGACACAGACTTCCTGAGGGAAAAGTGACTTGCTTAAGGTCACACAGCTAGTTGCTGTGACTCCCAGTGGATCTTTTTTCCTCCTCATTGTCTCTCTGCTTCCTCAACAAAGCCAACCCTTTTCCTCTGGTGAGTATGAACAGCAGCCAAAGACCCAGAGTGACAAATAACAAGACCATGTATGTGCAGAGCACACTGAACTGGCACAGTGACTTCTCCACTGCCAATTTTGGCAGCTCCAATTTCCACACGGCATTTAAGGTACGAAGAAAAATGTCTTACCTCCTTTCTCCCCACCTGGTATATTCTCTCCTCCTCCTCCTAACACCTTAGCTTGACTTCTTGGACTAATGCAGGGGTTCAAACTGTTGCCCACAAGTCAAATCCAGACTGCCACCTGTTTTTGTATGGCCCATTAGCTAATAATAGTTTTTACATTTTTAAAGATCTAAGAGAAAATTGAAAGAAGAATACTTCATCCTACAGAATTACACAAAATTGAAATTTCAGTGTTAAATAAAGTTTTATTGGAACACAGCTATGCTCATTTATTTACATATTGTCTGTGGCTGCTTTTGTATTATAAGTTGAGTTGTTGTGACAGAGTTCATATGGGTCACAAAGCCTAAAATATTTTCTATCTGGTCCTTTGCAGGAAAAGTTTACTGACTCAGGGACTAAAGGCTTCACTCCCCTTCAATGTGAATAGATTCATCAAATTCATTTCTGAGAAGAATGTCACAGAGCACTCACAGGTGCCCGGAGGGAGGTGTGGAACACCAAATACAAACTTGGCAGCTTTTCATCAGAAAAAATGTTCTGGCCCTAGCTCTACCCATCATATGACCTTGAGCAAATCACTTCTGTTTTGTGGGCCTCAGTTTCCTCAGCTGCACAATGAGGGGGTTGGACTGGATGGTCTAAGGTCCTTTCTAGCCCGATGATTTAGAGCAGGGCTGGGCAAGACATCAATCCCACCGTCCACTGGTGGACTGCCAAGCAATTTTGGGGTGACCACCTGAATTAAGAAAAAATGTGTCACAGTGGATGCCACATTATTCCAGGGCCTAGCAGCTGGGCAGCTAAACATAAGGGAAACACATTTTTCGCATGCACACATACAGCTGCTAGAGGTAGGCTGACCAGACTTACCACTTTAAATGGAATAGAAAACAACAGTACTGTCCCATTTAAAATGGTATGCATATGGTCAGCCTACTGACACCTTGAATTTAGCCCAGTGAGACTAGGCTGACCATCCCTACCACTTGAAACAGGACAGTACCCTTGTTTTCTGTCCCATTTAAAATGGGATGTCTAGGCAGCCTAGCTAGAGGTGAGAATCGACTATTCACAGTTGAGGTGGCTGTGTGTACTTGAGCAAATGAAAATAAATAGATAATGGACTGCGACACTTGGAGAAAATTAGAAGTAGCCCTTGCCCTGAAAATGTCTGCCCAGGCCTGATTTAGAGAATCAGCAATCTGTTGCGTTTCCAACTCACACAGTTTTGAGCAGGCACAGTCTTGATCATTTTCTCTCATAACAAAAGCATAGAGAAGGTTCTCCTGCCCAGCTGTGGTTTTCCGCTGCAAATGCGGGCCCCACTGACTCCATATTCACCTGCCCCACCCAACCCTTCCCTTCTGCTGACCTGTCTGCCCTTGTCTTGGAATTCCTTTCTCTGCAAAATGAAGATGGCCTCCCCTGAGATAGCCCCCGCTCCAATCTGATAGGCCAGGAGCCTCCAATTTTTGTGGGAGTGGAGGTTGGAAAAGGACTCTCAGTTCTCACCAACCTCCCAGGGCCCACAGCCTACAGGCAAGAGGTAGGGCCAGCTTTTACTGAACCCCTGCTCTGCCAGAGGAAATAGCCCCTCTCTGCCACTTCCTGTCCCAGGGGTTTCAGCAGTTTCCCCTTCAGGGACTGCTGGCCCTCCCAGCCCCACCCCTGCCCCACACAGGTCGGAGAGTACAGAGATGGGAGGAGCCTTTCGGGTGAGTGGGGAGGATCACTCACAGGAAGGCTGGTGAGACAGCTGTCTACACAAGGGGACACCCCAGCAGCTCCTCTGTCAGCCTGCTTGGGCTGGGGACCTGGGAGGGAGTTAGGGCTATCTTTACAAACCCTCTCCTGTTAGTTAGCAGATGAGTAAAGGTGAGTTCATCACCTTAGCTAGCAATTACCTTGGGGACAGAGTGAGCCTAGCCTTAGAGGGTTGGATAAGAGACCAAACTATAAATGCTGACGTCATTATTCACCCAGGCTGAGGACCAGCCCTGGTGGCTTCGGATGGAAGGGTGGGTTGAAGAAAGAGCATGGGGAAAGTGGCCAACAATAGGGGTTAATTTGGAGGGGCAGGTGACATTAAAATCAATGTCACTTCATAATTTTGCATGATATTGTCCCTAGCACTAAGGGACAGAGGCAACAATGGAGAGCAAAGTATTATATGTGGTTCAAGGATAGTGGCATTTTCTGGATGATGGAATAGAAAGCTATCACATTCGATAATCAAGGCTGATTTGGTGTGGTAATTTCGACTTGTGAATTCCTCCCAGATGCCCTTGCAAAGTGGTGTTGCTAGCAGTGGGGTTCTGTGCCCAACAGGAATCCTCTGGACAGGTGACCAGCTCTGTCAAGCCTTCCCAAGACAATAGGCCAGAGGAGCAGTAGCAGCCTGAAGCCCTGTTCCTCTGACCAGTTGCCAGTCCTCCTGAGGACAGGTTGATGGTTCTAGAAGCCTTGATGCCTGGGATGGGGACCTAGTAATGAATAGACACAATCAGCTTTATTCTCCTGTGGTAATATTCTTCCATGAGGTTCAAGTAGTAGTGAGAAAAGCTAAGGGCCCCTCCTGCTAGAAATGATGGTTCTGAGTATACCAACAAAAATGGATGGGAAAATTATCTTGATACCTCTCTTGGCTCTGAGAGGTCATTCATCTTCTTGTGTCTTTGGTTAAGAGCCCTGCCCAGCTAGGCCTCTTGTCAAAAAAGCAGAACCTGGCTTTCTTTCTTCCCACGCCCTCTACAGCCCTCCAAGGCAAACAGGACCCAAGTGCCCCAGTGATAGGGCCTTATCACCCAGGGAGTGCCTGCTCCACACAAGCCTGTTTCTCTATGCCTGAAGTTGTAGTAAATACTGCTTCATAGCTGGTATACAGGATGCCAAGGAAACTTCAAGGACAACATCTGGATGTGCACCTGGGCTCCTGCCAGTCCCTCCCAACATCTTCACTGCAAACCCAGGGCCAGGGTTTGGTTATAAATCCAACTCAAAGCTGGTGGCACGTGTTTGGAAAGCACATCTAGAATCTAGACCAGGCAGAGGAGGTGGAAGCACTTGAGATCAGTGCCAGCTCAGGGCAAGTGCTTGTGGGGTTGGCACTGATCTGAGTGATTGCTGGGCCTGAGATGGTGGGTGTGGCCGCAGTGGCCTCAGCCATAGGCCTGTGGGAGGAGAGAGAGAGGGACGTGGTTACTTGTTTAAATGTGGGCAAGATTTTGTTTTGTGCTCTCTGATATTACTTGAAGTTGTTTCCTCTGCTTCTGGAGAAGGGGGCCAAATAGTAAAAGTTACAGGGTAACAAGGCAGAGCACAGGGAATGTGGCAGGGACTTATATTAATTGGGTATGAGCTGTGGGGTTGGTGTCATGCCAGGCACTTTACTATGTGGGCTCTGTCCTTTAATTCTTACAAAGTGCTAGTCAGTGGCAGAGCTGGGGTTTGAACCAAGATTTATTTCCAACTAGTTTGCTCTTTGAACTTTTTCAGTGAAATTTCTTTTGGTAGTACTCTTGCCTTAATAATTCCATTTAATAAAAAACAGCAGAAGTAAAAGAAATCATCAACAAAACAAAGAGGCAACCAATGGAATGGGAAAAGATATTTGCAAACAACACCTCTGATAAAGGACTCATATGCAAAATATATAAAGAACTCACCGAACTCAACAATAGAAACAAAAAATTCAATTAAAAAATGGACAGAGGACCTGACAGACACTTCTCCCAATAAAACATACAAACGACCAACAAATATATGAAAAGATACTCAACTTCATTAGTTATGAGAGAAATGCAAATCAAAACCACAATGAGATACCACCTCACACCTATTAGAATGGCTATCACCAAGAAGACAAGTAATAACAAGTGCTGGAGAGGTTGTGGGGGAAAAGGAACCCTTATATATTGCTGATAGGAATGTAAATTGGTACAGCCATTATGGAAAACAACATGGACATTCCTCAAAAAATTAAGAATAGAGGGGGTTCCCTGGTGGTGTAGTGGCTAGGCTTCGGTGCTCTAAATGCCGTGGCCTGGGTTCGATTCCCAGCCGGGGAACTAACCACATAAAAAAAAAAATTAAGAACAGAGTTACCATATGACATAGCAATCTCTCTTCTCAGTATCTATCCAAAAAAATGTGAAAATATTTTATCATAAAGATGTATGTACCTCTAAGTTCATCAGAGCATTATTCATAGTGGCCAAGGTGTGGAAACAACTGAAGTGTCCTTTCATAGATGTTGGACAAAGAAGATGTGGTACATACACGAGTATACAATTGAATATTACTCAGCATCAGAAAAGATGAAATACTGCCATTTGTGACAACATGGATAGATCTTGAGAATATCATGCTAGTGAAATAAGTCAGACAGAAAAAGTTGAAAACCATGATTTCACTCATACGTGGAATATAAAACTGAAAGCAACAAATAAACAAGACAAACAAACAAAAACTCATAGACACAGACAACAGTTAAATGATTACCAGAAAATAAGAGGGGAGAGGGATAGAAAAGGGCAAAGGCGGCTAAATATAAGGTGACAAAAGGAGATGACATTGGGTGCTGAACACACAATGCAATATACAAGTAATGTATTATAGAATTGTATACTTGAAACCTATATAATTTTATTAAATGTCAAAAGTCCATGCTTTCCCAACTTCCCCATGATGGTGAACATGTACTCAGATCCCTAATTCAGGCCTTGCGCATAACACCCAACTTTGAAGGGTCAGAACCTCTATGATGCTCTTTCAACAAAAGCTTTCCAAGTCCTGTGTCCAATCTCTCTTGTGGCCTCAACCTCAGCCAAAGCAACATCTGATAAGTGAATCCTAACTTCCTGGTCCAAGTCTGCACCAAAATGGTTGAGCCCCTGTGGCCAGGTATGGAGGAAGGGTATTGTGGAACAGTAGGCTTCCAGCTCTGGTATGAAGGAGGCTGATACTATTTCTGTCCCTTAGGAACCTACCTTTTCCAGAGAGTTCCTGGTTCCAGACCTGGAGTGGTCATGGCATGGTCCCTGCCCCATAAGTATACACTGTCTCTTGGCTTACACATAATGTAAGTCTGAGTTCTTATCTTGGGGTGTTGGTTCACATGTTTATTCAAATATTTATGGAAAGTCAGCCCTGAGCACCTCACAGGTGCCAGGGCCATGGCCAGAGGCTTACCACTGAGCCCACCCTATTCTTCCCTGTGGTAGAGAACTTCATGTCTAAGTTCTCAGTAAGCTAGGTAAGTCGATCTGCCTGAACAATATTGCTGGATTTTTTTTCCTCAAAACAATTCTATAGCAACATCTCTTCAAAACTGAGGCCCAGAGGTTGGGGGGAAATGGGGAGTGACTGCCAAAGGGTACAGCGGTTCTATATCGTGTGATGAAAATATCTAAGATATATTATAGTGATGAATATACAACTCTCAGTATGCTAAAAGCCACTGAACCATATACTTTAATTGGGTGAAGTATATGGTGCTAAACTATATCTAATAAAGCTATTACTTAAAAACAAAAACAAAAACCAAACGAAAACAAAAACAAAACAAAAGGCCTAGAGAGGGGCAGCAGCTCACTCAAGGCCACACACATGTTGATGGAGCAGCTCAGGCCAGACTCCAGTCTTCTGACTTATGACTCCGGGGCTCTATCCTCCTATCAGCCTCCCCACAACCATAAGCAAGGATTACTGCTGAGGTTCAATGAATGTGCAGGAAAGGGCCAGCCCTATGTGTGTGATTGTCAGACAGACTGAAAGCAACAAGACAGGAAAAGGAAAATACTTTAGAGCAGGAGTTTTAACTTAGGTCTGCCATGATTGTGGCCACACCCTTGTCTAGATCCCAATGTCCCCATCTGTAAAGCGAAGCGGATAAGTTTGGTGACCCCTAGCAAAAGGTTCTGGCAACTCTGAGGTTCTAATTATAAAGTACTGCAAGATGGAATGGAATGGTATGTCAGCTATATGGTTCTTCTCAGAGTGCTGCAAGAGGCTTTGGACATAATTAGATGTTCAATCAATGCTCCTCACTGCTGGTGATGACCAGGACATTCCCATAAGAGTCAAATCCTCCCAGACAATTCTACTGTGCCTTTCACCACGGTGGGTAGCTTGGTCCTGACTTCCCCGCCACCAGTGCCAGGTGGGAGAAAAACCTACAATAGAGACCCATTGATCATGTCCTTTGGAGATGTCAAGAACCAGGTTCTGGGCCTGGCAGGCAGCTCCACCTTGTGCTGAGCTTGCTCCTATGGTGGAGGGAGTGACTGCTGATGGCCACTGGTCTAACAGCCGCTGGAAGGATGTTTCTACATCAAGCCCCACTTCCTGCAGCTAGGCCTGGCCTCTTGTTCCCCTCTTCTCCTGCCATCTGGTTGCCTGCCATCTGCCCCCTCCCCTTGCTGGGTGTTTACAGGCTGCCTTATCAGCCTGGGGAATCTAGGCCTCACCCAGCTGGCTGCCCCACCCCACCAGCCTGCCCAGTGCCCTACCTGCTGTGGTTTCGTCACTAAAGGCAGTCTGGAGAGCCCCCACCCCCACAGGCAGCGGGTGTGGATGAAGCCTTGTTAACTGAAACCTGAATGTTCATAGTGCTATATCCAGCTTGCCCAAGCTGGGGGAGAGCATGCTTTTTTCTATATTGTCACATCTCTGTTTTCAGGCTTGGGGACAAGAATGAGGTACTTGGGCTGCTCAGGAGGCTCTTTGGCCTGGAGTGCTCCTCAGATCTTTGGTTCTCAGCCACTAAGAGATGAGTGGGGACTACACTGAGAAGGCTCTGGGAGGATAGGCAAACTTTTTTATTTTTTAAACAACAAAGTATTATAACTACTCCAAACAAAAGGTGGGGAGGAATGAGGAGCTACAGGCTGAATGTGGTAGAGGAGGAAAGACTGGAGAATCTGTAGACATGGCCTCAAACAATCCATGTCCAAACTTCAGAACCTCATGGGTTCCATGCTGTCTCCATCCCACCTTGGGATCTGCTAACCCCATCCAAAGTCCAACAACTTTACCCCAGAACATAAGGCTTAGATTTTAACCAGGATGGGGACAGTAGACAAATGAACATGCTGCAGGTGATGGATTGCCCTCATCTATGGTTAAGATCCTGAAAGTTCCAATCCTGATTTGTCCATAGGCAGGTACCACAGGGACAAGACCTGATTGCTAAAGCTGACCAAGTCCTTGGGCAGGAATCAAAGCCACAGTCCAGACTTGGTTCATCTTCCAGGGGCTTCCATTTTGTTCACTGACAAATCAATTAAAATATATTTAGGCAGTAGATTGCAACATTCACACTTAAGACAAAATGCCACACTTCAAAGAAATTTTATGAGTATGTGTCCTTCTAGGTGTATAGCAAACAATTTAATAATTTGGGGATCTTGGGTGGAAAAGTTTGGAAAAACTCTGCTCAGGCAATTTTGCCATTAATGGGCTATATAACAACAGGCATATCATGTCACATTGCTCTCGCAGCCTAGCAATGCAGGCCACCATCTCATCTCCCCAGGAATGTCTTTTCCACCATTCATATATATAAACCATTTAATGTTCTTAGGTTAATGAATTAATGTGTCACTCACTCCTTAACACATTTTCATTTTAAACCACCATCTTTTAAAGCTAGGAGGTACCTTGTTTTAGCCTAAGGCTCTGGGGCAATAGTAGAGCAGACCAGTGAGTAAGTGAGACAGGGGTGTTTCTCGGTGGCTCTACCTCCCATCATACCATTAGCCATGGAGGGAGCTGGCCTTTACCATCTATTCTCCAGTCCCATGGTCTCTGTTAGGAAGCTATACAGAGTGGATGTGAAAGCCTTGAAAAAGCTAACAACTAGGCCTGGTGCAGAAGAAAGCCCACTTGACCGGGTGTGAGGAAGATTAACTTCCAGTCTGGCCCTGACTCTGCCTAGCTCCTCCCTCAGCCTTTGAGCTAGTGCCAACTCCTACTCCAGGGCACACATTTAGATCTATGACTGTGGCCACACCAGCTGTACTTGGCATAGCTTTACCGTTCAAACTCATCTGTTTCGTTTCCAAAGGTCCTTCACAATTTAACCCCACCCTACCTACTCAGCCTTGTTTCCCATGATTTCTCAACTCCAGTCTGGGCTTCAAGCCCAGTGGTCTCCTCATGGTCCCCTGAGAGAACATTCCAGGCTCATTGACAGAGTTTTTCAGGCTTGCCATGCCCCTGCTGCGCTGTTTTGGTTAATCAAATAGTACCCATCCAGCAAGTTCCCAACCCAAGTTCCACAAACCCATGGAGCTAGTTACACCCTGATAACTAGAGTCCACACCCATGGAGCCCCCTTCTTTAAATACCCATAGTCTTTAAGTTCCACAAAATCTCTTAATCCCACAAGTCTTGAATTGCTCTTTAATTATTGTGTGTAAGTCTTGTTTCCCCAACAGGCAGTAAAATTCATGGGATTAAGGCCTATCTCCTCTTCTGACTCTAATGCAGGCATGGACATTCATGAATTAAGTCCATGTAAATTATCAACCCGAATAAGATCTCTGGAAAAGAGGAAAAGAGACCACAGGTCATGATAGATACAGTCTAGGGGTGGGGGTAGAGATAGAGTTTAGGAGGCAAAGGTCTCCAGGTTCAAAGAGTACTTGTCCCCTTTTGCTGCAAGCCTCTGTTAGGGGAAACACATACCAGCTAGAGTCATTTATTTCAAACAGCATTGAGAAGGCAATTGATAATCAACCAGTTTAGCATCAAAGCATTCTCTCTTTGTACAAACCCAGTGTTTCACCCCAGGGATATTGGGTGGTAGTTTGATTACTGGACCCTTGGGAAAGACATCATGATGCTGGATCAGTTAGTTCTAAGGGCTAAAATGATTCAAGAGAATGGGATGGATACATAACTATATGTTGTTGTTGTTTTTTTTTAAGAGGCTTTTTGTTGTCTAGACAGACAAGTTGAAAAGGGATATGATTGACATCTATAAAATGATATATGGAGCAGATAATCATGGACCCATTCACCAAAAATGGGTTATTCTCATACATTTGATGGGATTGTAAACTAGTGCAGCCACTATTGAAAACAGTATGGAGAGTCCCCAAAAAAGTTTAAAAATAGAGGTTGCACATAATTCAGCAATTCCACTTCTGGGTACTTACTCAAAGAAATTCAAAAAGATATATGTACCTCTATGTTCATTGTAATATTACTAGCAATAGCTAAGACATGGAAGCAACTTAAATGTCCATCAATAAATGAATGGCTAAAGAAGATTTCTTTTTTTACACACATGCATGCGTGTGCACGCGCGTGCACACACACACACACACTCACACAGACACACACACTCACACACACACACACACTCACACACACACACACAGAGGAATATTATTGAGCAATAAAAAATAATGAAATCTTGCCATTTGCAACAACATGGATGGACCTAGAAGGTATTATGCTAAGTGAAGTAAGTCAGAGAAAGACAAATACCATATGATCTCTTGTATGTGGAATCTAAAGAAAAACAGAAGAAGTGAATGAACAAAACAGAAACATATCCATAGATACAGAGAATAAACTGACGGTTGCCAAAGAGAGGGGAATGAGGAAAGGGGAATAAAACATAAAATTTTTTAAAAATTAAAAATTAAACAATGTTAGGAGTAATATATATAACTATGATTTAGAACAGACCCAATTAGTTCTTTATAGATATAACATTCAGATATTTACAAAAGGCCATAAATATTAGTATGATGCATTATAAAAAATAGTTTATATATGAAGGGCAAATAAATAGTCCTATTTTGCAAATGCATAATAAAATTAAGGAACTTTTAAAAATACCAATGAAGGAATTAAGCATCTTCTAAAATGACAGTAATATCAAGGTCATCTATGATTTTAAAATAAGACCACAAAAGCACAGCCAGACATACCTATTATAACAATTAATGTAAGTAGGATAAAGTCAGGTATAAAAAAAGATGTTATTGACAATCTGATTCTAAAATTCATATGGAATTACAAATGACTTAAAATAGGAAAAAGAAACAACTTTGAAAAAGAACAAAGTTGGAGGACTAACACTACCTAATTTCAAGAATGATTATAAAGCTACAGTAATCAAAACAAATGGCAATGGTACAAAGATAAACAAATAGATCCATCAACGAAACAGAATATAAAGTTCAGAAGTAAGCCCACATATACAGGGACAACTGAAATAGACTAAAGATAGCTTTTTCAACAAATGGGGCTGGAATAATTGGATATCCTTATGTAAAAAGACAAAAAATAATCATTTGGATGTATACTGCTCATCTAATTTGAAATAAATCAAAAACCAAAATGTGTATGTGCTGCAAAGCAAACACAAAAAGACCAAAATGTAAAGCCTAAAACTATAAAACTTTTAAAAGAAAACATTAGACAAAATATTTGTGACCTAGGGCTAGGTGAAGAGTTCTTAGATACAACCATAAAAATAAAAATTAATTAATTGGACATTATCAAAATTAAAGACACTGGAAAGAGAATGCAAAGACCAATCAGAAGCTCAGAGAAAATCTTTGCATAGCATGTATTTGATAAAAGTCTTGTATCCAGAATATATAAAAAACTCTCAAAACTCAACTTTAAGAAAAAGAAAATACGAGTGAATTTCAAAATGGGCAAAAGAGCTGAACAGACATCTCACCAAAGAGACAAATAAGTACATGAAAAGATGTTCAACATCATCAGTCATTAGGGAAATATAAATTAAAACCACAATGAGAGAGCACAGCACATGACTAAAATTAAAAAGACTGCCCACACCAAGTTTTGGCAAGGATGTAGAGCAAGTGAAACTCTCATACACTGCTGATGGGAATGTAAAATGGTGCAGTCACTTTGTAAAACAGTTTGACAGTTTCTTCAAAAGTTGAACCCACAACTACTTTGTGATCCAACCAATACACTCCCAGGTATGCAACAAAGAGAAAAGGACATATATAGCCATAGAAAGATTTGTACATAGATGTTCATAGCAGCTTTCTTTGCCATATACAAAAACTAGGGGGAAAACCCACCAAATGTTCATCAACTGATGAATAAATAAATGATGTACGATATATACATACAATAGAATGCTTCTTAGCAATAAAAAGGAATAAAATACTGAGATGTATATACATCTTAAAATAAATATGTTGAATGAAAGAAGCCATACAAAAAGAATACATGTTATAATGATTCCATTTTATATAAAACTCGAGAAAGTGCAAACTATTACAATGAGTAGTAAATAAGCTGTAGAGCTCCAGTGCACAGTACAGTGAATATAGACAACAATATTGTGTTATAATAATCAAACTTGCTAAGAGACTAGATCTTAATTATTCCAGTCACTAAAAAGAAAAGATAATTAAGTAAAGTAATAGGAATGCTAATTATCAAAATGGCAGCCATATTATAATATATAAATGCATCAAATTAACATGGTGTACACCTTAAATTTACACAATGTTATATATCAAATATGGTTCAATTAAAAAAAGAAAATGCAGGGGCTCCCTGGTGGTATAGTGGCTAGGCTTTGGCGCCTTCACTCAGGGAACCATTAAAAAAAAAATGCATACTAATTTATAGTGACAGAAAGCAGATAAATTATTCCTGAGAATGAAGGATCACAAAGGTATACAAGGAAACTTTTAGGGATGATGCTTTCACAAGTATATGCATATGTCAAATATTATCAAATTGCACATTTCAAATATGTGCAGTTTCGGGAGTTCCCTGATGGTGTAGTGGCTTAAGGCTTTGGCGTTGGCGCTGTCAGCGCTGCGGCCTGGGTTCGATTCCCAGCCGGGGAGCTGCCCACATACCAAAAAGCAAAAAGCAAAAATAAATAAATAAATAAATAAATAAATAAATAAATAAATAAATAAATAAATATGTGCAGTTTCTTCTATGTCAATATTACCTCAATAAAGCCATTAAATAAAGAGAAATAAAAAGGTCCCCACCTTGGATAAAATAACAGCAACAGCAAACACTTACTCTGTGATTTTACTGTCACATTACTATGTAACTTAACTACGCAGAATTTTATTCTGTAACAACAATAAAGACAAAAGAAGCAAGAACACCACATTCTCCTAGAAAATACATTCCTTGGTGCCACCAGTAGAGACAAGTTCTGAACCTTAGGACTTACTGAGTGCGCTGATTCTAGTGGGTTTTTGTCGTGTCATCTTTTGCTCACTCTTGTGCCAATGTTATTATCCTACTTAGGTTGGAATGCCCCTATATCACAGCCTATGCTTTATCTTTCCTGTTTTGAAAAGCAATCTGCCCTCTTACCTCCTGGAAGCCTTCCTCAATGAAGCTGAGGAGAAGAATGATCTTCCTCTAGATAAGCCAAGGGCCCCATCATAAACCTTAAGTGCCATAGGCAGGTTGGCAGTTCAGCTTCTCCTGCTGTGGGGATAAGTGCATTTGTATTACTACAGCTCTAGAATTGGGTTTAGATCCTTCAGAGCAGACTGGGCTTGGGTGTGTGTGTGTGTGTGTGTGTGTGTGTGTGTGTGTACACACACATATGTGTTTATGATTAGCATGGCACCAAGAAAGTAGTCATCTAGAAAGACAGGTGTTTTCTGTGCATGGATTTTCAGAGAATCAGCAGATCTGAACTACCCTCTCTTATCCTTTGAAGGAATTACGAGGGAAAAAAGACACATTATTTCTTCAATGTACATCTAAGTACCTCCTTATTATCAGGTCATCAGGAATTTGGGAAGGTTAAGACTCTTTGTCGACTTTCCCATTCCCTGAGGCCTAACAGCTCTAACCTGAGAATTGGGAACCAAGGGAGTAAGTGAAGTGGCTCAGGGGTGGCCCAAGAGTGGTCCAGTTTATTCTGAGCTTCCTAGTCCTGTGGGTGATCACGGGGTCCTCAAGCAAACAAAATCTATTTGCTAGCAGATGGGACCTCTAAGTTACTTTCTGGGAGGCCGTTGGAGTGGGAATGTCCCCAGTCCTCCTAAGAACTCTCCTGGGCAAAGGCAGTGCCCCAGGCACAACCCTAGGGCTCTGGGCATTGATTCACAATGGACTCATTATCTATTCTAGTGAAAAGATGAAGAAACTGAGCAGTGTTGGCCATTTGGTTCCCAAAAGTTTATATTCAGTAGTGTAATAACAACAAAATGATGATTGCTAAATACTCACCAGGGGTGAAATGAGTCCTGCTCTCAAAGGAACTAATTTACCCTGATTCCTGGAGCAAATGATACTCAAGATGAAAGTGACAAAGAGATAAAGATGGCAATGTGTGTAAAAATATTAAAGACTTGAGTTTCACTCTTCACTAAAGCACTGCCTGACACTTAGAAAGATTATATCACACACACACACACACACACACACACACACACACACACCTTCTTCCACATCCCCTCCTTATCCTCTGTGATGGGAGCATTAACAAAAAGTTAGCAGAAAGATCTGGGAAATCTACTTCTTGATTTTAGAAATGGGTATGTTGTGCCATGCCAGCAATGTCAGAGAATCCTTGGAGCCTAACAAAGTCAAGGGTGTGTGAAGGGGAAATGATAACAACAATAATAGTAGCCACAGGAATAATAACAGCTAGCACTTATTGGGTGGTTACTATGTGCCAGGCACCATACTGAGTGCTTTACATATATTATCTCATTTAATCCTCACTCCAACCCTGTAAAGTGAGCATTAAGACTAAGAGTGGTTAAGTGATGAGCCCACAGTCACACAGCCAGTAAGTTGTAGTTCCAGGATATGAACAGAGAGAGCCTGTGCTCTTCCCCACCTCTGGACAAGATGCTTTATATGCTTCTCAGGAAGGATACTGGGTTAGACTAGAAGAAGAAAGGAAGCTTCAGGAAAGGCAGGTGTAGACTGAGAAGTGCCAGCACTGGAACAAGAAATGATCCATCAAGAAGGTGGGAACTTAAGACCTGGGCAAGCTTGCTTCTTGCTGGTATGTCTGAGAAATATTCTGACACTTTCCCTCACAGACCCTCATGCATGAAACACCTTTCCTTGGTGCCTGACCTTCTTCCATACCCTGGAAACAGTCTGAGGTCCCTTTACTAAAACATTCACCTTAGGACACAATTTCTCAGTCAAGAAGCAGGGCACTCTGATGTGTTCCTGTGGTGTTCCAATGTGCCGGGGAGGGGACAGGACAAAGGGGCAGTGAGAGAGGAAAAGTGATGCATGGAGGGTATGTGTGTATCTAGGTGTTTATATCCAATTAAACCCAACAAGGGCCAAGTCCCATTGTCTCTGCCCAGCCATGAGAGACACAAAAGCAGCAGAACAAATACATGACTAGTTCTTACCCTTGTTAGGAGGTCTGGGTAGAGACATGTGGGACCCTCCAGACCCTTTGCTTCCCAGATGGATGAGGAAATGAACATCGTTGTCTTTCACCTGAACCTCTGGGATTCCAGAGAACTCCCAGAGACCTGTAGAAGTTGTTTCCCAACCAGGCTGTGCCTGCCATGAACATCTGCAACATGTCAGTTTTGCTGTCTCTTTGGTACCCCCTATCTTTTTTTCTCCTCTCTTCTCACCAGGGCCTATGTTTTTGTTGGGAGAAGGTGGTCAAAATGAAATCTCTACAACTTGGCTAGCAGGGAAACCTGGCCACCCTTTGTGTCTACATGCTGGTCTCCTGGCCTGGGCCAGCCAATTTATATCTCCTGGAGTAGAGACTGGGGTCTCCATAGAGCCATTCACACTCCCTGACCTGGTCTTTTATGTGACATCCATTTGCCAAACAATTATCCAAGCTTCCAAGGTCAGTCTGTGGCCAGGGAAGAGAGAGAAGGGTGTCTCCTCCCCTCTTTCTGCTTAACCAAATTTCCCCCGTGCTGCCCCACCTACTTCAAGGTTTAGCTCGAGGTGCAGTTCTCACAAAGCTTTCCCTCCTTCCTCCAGCTGCTGCTGACTTCAGAGCCCTGGCCACCTCTGGCCCCTGCTCCAAGGACCACAATTAACACCTGACCAGCCACTGACCTGGCTGCTTTGTCTTCACCTCTGATTGTTTCAGTGTCTTAGTCGTCTCTCCCCTACCTCCTTCACGCACCTCCCACATAACTCCTAGCACAAGATGGGCACACAATAGGTGTTAATAAATGTCTGTTGAATTGAAACTCAGCAGCCCTTAAGAGGTCAGAACTTTCATATGCTCCTCAACTAGCAGTTCCTTGGCAACCAGTGCTGTGGCCCAGGTTACAAAACGTTAGTGGCAGGGCCTTGATTACAGGCCACACAAGACTCAGCAGCCTGAGATCTGCAGGCAGGTTGGTGTTGATGAGAAAAGCCTCTGACCCTTAGGAAAGCATCCATGTGATTTTGGGTACCTCAGATGAGTTTCTTTCCTCTCCTGCTGAAATAGTTTTCAATCTATGAACCACAAAGATAATAAACTGTCAGTGAAGCCATAAACCTCTTTGCAGCTTAGAAATCCCAGGGAGATACCAAGTCCAATTTGGGGTCAGGCCCAGGCCTGAGGAGATAAGGGCTCAAGGTCTTTCCCCAGTTCAGCAGACCTCCAGAAGGTGCAGCATACATTGCAGGCATGGGTCCTGCCACTCCTGTGGCTAGATGGGTGTTTGTGGGTAGCCCTAAATAATGACAGTCTGTCCTGGAACCCAAGAAATGATGCCGCTGAATGCTTGACACCTGAAGCCCACACAGGAACCATGTTTCTCATATAGCAGGACAGGCCTCTGTCCAGGGGGTGCATCAAGACCAGAGCCCAGCCAGGGTCCCCAGGCAAGGAAAAGCTTCCAAGTCTGGGGTCCTTAGCTCACTCCACTGGCTCAATGATTTGACCCTGGCTTTGACTTATGGTTATTTATATAGATGACCTAGCTATTCCTGCCAGCCCCTCTTACATCTCCCACCCCAACTCCAGCCCACAGAACCACATACAAAATCTGAGAAGGTGGGTAGTGTCCTCTTCACCAACATAACATATTTTCCTCACTGCCGCTGGTGCTTGGTCCTGGAACTAGCTCTCAGCAAATGCTTGCTAAGTTGAATCTGAATGTTAGGCACTGCATTAGGCAATATCATCATGCTAGCCTGCACTTACTGTGTGCCACACACTCTTCTCATAAGCAACTTATATGTATTGATGTATTCAAGTCTCAGTGCAACCTTATGAGGAGGGTCCCAGCTAGGGGCATTTTGTAAATGCTACCAATCAGGCCTATGAATGACAGACCACTGCACCCTCATTTTTAATTTCCAATATAGGGTAGAGGTGACAGAAGCAACTATGTTCATTATTACTTAGCCCTAGGCAGGGGGAGGGTGGGTTTCAGGCCCTCAGCTTGTCCAGGGATGGGCTTCAGTTCCTGGGCAAGAGAAGGAGTGCCAGACAAAATTGTAAACAAGCCACTCCTTCTACTCAGAGTGGAGGCTGGATGAGGATGGCAATGTGGAGCCTGCTCACAGCCCGAAAAGACATCCCAGCTTTTGAACCCATGCTCAAAGACAACCACATGCAAGACAGCCTCTTCCCTATACCAGGGGTCATAGGAAGTCCTCCAGGATAGTTCAGTCCTTCACCTAACTCAAGATAGCTCCCGGCTAGTCTGTTTCTGCTCTGAGTCCACTGAATTAATGTTAGAAAGCACCTCACAACTGGTCAAACCCTGTGTAAACTAACTGCGGAGAAGGATTTGCATTCTTGCCAGACATACGTGTTCCCTGGGTATTTTCAGTGCCAAAGGGGAGAGCTAGATCTGTTCCCTTCATTCCACTCCCACCTGGCACTCAGGCCAGGGGTCAGTTCAGGGGGTGATTCCCCGATGGGTGTGCCCACCAGCTGCTCAGGGTCTAGCAATGGAGGCTCAGGCTCTAGGGTGGTGACCTCACTTCCGCTCCTACCTCCCCACCTCCCTAGCACTCCTCCCGTTTGAGGCCCCACCAGGCAAAAATCAAGAAGTCCAAGGTTAACTGTTCCTCTCCACTTTAAGAACTAATTAAAATGATTAGCCACATTGAACTGTCAAACATTAACCAGAAGAAGCTGCAGGATCAGACAGGCCCTAATCTCCCGCAGAGGGATGAGGGGCAGGAATCAAATGGTTATCAAATCCCATGGCTGGGGTGTGGTGTGGTGGGAGCAGCCGGGGAGAACCTGGCTGAGCAAGGTGCCCAGGGGTCAAAAAGTGACTCTGGCCAGAAAGGTTGTCACCGCACACAGTCGTGAGGAAACGGCGGCAGAGTTATGGTGCGGTGGAAGGACCAGGAATTCATAAAGCCTCTACAGCCTCAGCAGTCTCCAAAAACAGGGCGCTGTCGACAGGGGATTCCGCACTGTATGGCTTTGGACTCCCCTAGCCAGCAGCAGAGGCGGGAACAGAGAGGCGGGAGAACTTGGGAGAGCAGCGGGAACGCGGGAGTGGGAAGACTGGCGGCTGGCTCACATGCAAATTCCAGTCCCTGCCAAGAGATCTCTATTTTGGCGATTCAGTTATTCGTGTGTGTGTGTGTGTGTGTGTGTGTGTGTGTGTTTACTCTAAGACGCCTGGCCCCAGTTTGAGTGTGTGCTTTACCCTAAGTCGCTGAAGCTCTATGGGCGACCGAATCAATCTAACAGCCCCTCTACAGTCCCGCCAACCTCCTGTTCTTGGGCACCCAGCTTTGGGAGTTCGCTGACGCGATCGGCCCCGTCAAGGAACCGGAGCAGCCCAGGGCGCGGGAAAACTATCCCCACCCCCATCGCAACTCAGAAAATCGATTCCACTTCTAACCCGGGATGAAGAGCCCAGGTTCCCTAACACATACACAGTGGGGCGAGGCGAGGGCGGGATTCAACACGCCGCGGCTGTCCCCGCCTTCCCTGGGCCCCCCCAACTCCTACGCTCCAGGGCGCCGGATCCCGCCCGCAGGCAAACTTTTCGAGGTCCCCGAAGGCTCGAAGAACCCGCGCTATCGACGTACCTGAGTCAGAGGGGCTCGGTCGCCGGGCCAGGTCGGTCACCGTGCTCTCCTCCCCGTTCCGGAGGCCGAGACGCGGATCCCCAGCCCAGCCAGCCTGCCTTCCCCCCTCGGAAGCCGGGCTGGGCAAGTGGCGCCGGGACCTCGGCGCCGGCGAAAGGAGAAGTGGAAGTTGAGCTCGGCGCCCCGGCGGTCCCCGCGGCTGCAGAGGCCAGCGTCCCCCTCCTTCCTTCCCTCCCTCCCTCCTCTCCTCCCTGCTCGCCTGCCCCTGCGTCCCAGCGCCGGTGACTCACCTCGGCACGGGGGCAGGCCGGTCGGGGCGGGAGAGACTCAGGGCTCTCCCACACGTCGCGTCGCCAAAGGCAAGTTGGAGGGTAAGATACAAATACCAGGTGAACCGTCGGCGCCCCTTAATAAACGACTCTGGGGGGAGGGGTGGACTCAGGGTGGGGGGCGAGGCCAGGGGCCGGGGCGGCGGGGGCACCCGGGTAGGGGGCGCAAGCCCGTGGAGACCTGCACTGAGACAACCGAGCGAAAGGGGAAATTGCACCAGAGCCGCACACGTCCCCTCAGGCGGCGGCTGGGCGGGCGCGAAGGAGGCTGGGCTGGAGGGAGGGAAGAGCTGGAGGGAGGGACCGACGGGAGGGACCGCGGGCGGGGAGGGTGGGGGAGGGAGCGAGGGAGGGAGGAGGTGTCTTGGTGGAAGCAGCGCCCCTCTATCCCCGGCCCGCTGCAGTCGCCAGCAAGGCAGGAGCAGCTGTGCCAGGGGCCCTCGTGTCTTCTCCTTCCCCTCGAGGCTCGCTCATCCCCAGAGGATGGTGAGGGCAGGGCTTTGGCAGAATCCACAGGACGTCGAACCTAGAGGGTCCTGGTTGGGGAAGGCCAGGAGGATATGAATGATGTAAGAACTGGGGAGAAACGGGCTGGCACAACAGGTGCAAAGGCAGCCAGAGTTGGTGCACTCAAGAAAAGATTATGTCCCCTTCTGTCCAAAGCCAGGCCGCTCTATTTGAGGTACCCACTTGAACCTCAGTCCCTCCTTCTCTTTCCTCCATTATCCTCTCCTCTGACCTACCTCAGTCTCCACACCAGCCCCACCGACCTGGTTCCAAAGCTGAGAGGCTCTAGGAGGGAGGCGCTGAGAATTGTCACTACTTAAGCATCTACATAGTCTGAAGGAGGGTGCCAAACAGACCTCAATCTTGGCATCTCCTTGGCAGAAAGCAGCAAAGCTGAAGGGGTCCCAGCAGAGGGCCTCGGAGGGCCTCCCGGTGGCCTAGGGGCCTAAGGTTCAGGGAATGCTTAGCCACCACCACCTGCCTGTTCCCCAGCCTTGGGAAAGGATGGTTCCTGGCACAGGACTGGGGTACAAGAATGATAGTGGATGATGATGAACAAGCCAGTTGCAGATTACAGGTTTCCAGGGAAATAAAGACCTAGAAGCTACACTGGGGCACTGGCCCTTGAGACCTCTTGGCTACCTATAACCAGGTCCCTAAAGTAAATGCCAAGAGCAAATTTCCACTTTTTTTTCTAAGTGGGCATGCTTTCCCCAGGAGATTCCAGATCCTAAAGACACATAGTTGTCTGCTGGCCACTTGCCCATGAGGTTCTCCTCTCAAAATGGGGGTAGACCCCAGGTCTTCTAACCCTCCTTAACTTGACCTTGAAACCCACTAATCGACACACACACACACACACACACACACACACACACTCACACACACACTTTCCCATTTTGCTGAGAATTCAGTGGTCTCTAACAGCAGACAGATCTGGGTTGCTATTCCAGTTGTGTATCTTTGGGCAAGTCACTTAAATTCTCTATGAGTAAGCTTAGCTTTCCTTATTTTTAAATTGGTGATAATAAGAACATACCTGACAAGGTTGTGGTGAGGAAAGAATGAGGTAAGGTAATCTATGACTATGGTGGTGGTGCCTAGGAAGCCCTCAAAAAAAATGTTAGCTACTTTCAGCATCATCTTCATCCTCGTTTTGCTTTTCTCTACCCAGATTAATGGTAAATTCCTCATGTGAATGCCAATGGTTTAAAGCAAGGCTGAAGCTCCAAGGCACAGAAAAGCCAGAGAAGAGGTCTTCCTCTTGGGAAGGGCAGGGAGAGAGGACCAGACTGTGGTGACCAGCTCACAGTGACTGGTCCTAATTTCCCACATTCCCCAGCCACTCAGAACTAACCAGAGCCTCATGATCTGGGAGTTGCAGCCAAAGCAAACCCTACCGCTTTGATGAAAATCTTGTGCCAACCTCAACTTGGGGAACCATTGGTCAGCAGAATGACCTTCCTGACTCTGGTTCCAGGTCAGTCAGGCTGCCCTTCCCAATGACCTTGCTGCTCCCTAGTCTGCCAGCACTTCCCCACCTGGCTCTCTACTTTTCCACTTACCTGTAGGGTGAACCCCAGCTAGGTGGGGCCAGCTGGCTGAGATCACCACTCCTGATGACAGTCATGCTGTCTCTGCCAATGGCTCATTCCCTGAGTTGGCAGGAATTCCCCTTCTTGAGTTGTCTGTGGATGCCCAGGCCATGCCATCCAAGTGTACAGTCCCAGCCTTCTCCTTCAAACCTTGTTTTCCTCTCACTCTCCAGTCCCTACTCAGTCCTCTCAGGCCTCACTACCTGTATCCTTACAGAATCAGAGGGTCTTCCTGGCTGGCCATAGCCTGTGTAGGGCCACCTCCCCACTACTGAACTCAACTTGCCTTTCCACTTTGGAACTTTCTCAGCCCCTCTTTGTCCCCCTTTTGAAGCAGTGCCTAATAGCCTGTGTTCTTCTGCAGCTCACCCCAGGTTCTTTGAAGACAAGGTGGCTGGTTGCTCCCTTACTCCCTTAACTCCTTGGCCTTAACAAATTCTATTCGAACCTGTGACCAGTACAAAATGCCACAGTGCCACAGCTTCTGTGGCCATAGCCCTTACTTTCCACCACAGACACCTGCTAGAAAAGCCACCTATCAATCAAAGTTTTGAAATGAGAAATATATTGAAAAGCCAGGATAGAATTAAAGTTTAAAAGGAGCCCTCCCACTTGTAAAGGTGAGAAGCCTGCTATAATCCTTTCTATCCAGCCAGCAATCATGCTTCTGTTAATGTTCAATAACTCCAGGTTCGCCTCTATTGGGTTTATATGATGAGGCCCTAGCTAGATCCAGTGATAGCTCTAAGTCCCAGGTTGTGGTTGGGTGCTTGTTCAAAATAGATTATTGAGTAGCTGCAAAATAGAAGACTTCCTTGGATAGCTCATACCAAGGGGCTCCCTCCCCAGAAAAGGGTCTGTTGTCCTGGCCCATATTGGGAATAATGGGAGTGGAGGCGGGGGTATGCCTAAGCTAAAGCTCAGACATACAGATGGGAGGACATAGTTGGGAGCAACTTCCTAGACCATAACTTTCATCTGGCCAGTCACCTTCCTTGATTGGGGCTCTTGGGAATCCATTTGGTTCCCCTGACACACCCTGCTCTCATTTAAATAGAGAGTTATGCCTTTCCCCTCCAGGCCTTTGCAGGGACAGGACCTGGCACCATGAGAGCCCCTACAAAACTTCAGAGGACTTCTAGATTTTGCTTCTTGGAGGGCTGGACAGCAGATCACGGGGTGCCTCGATGGAGATGATAGCCCTGATACAGCCCGGATATAGGACATAGGAGGTACCATGCGCAAGCCTAGTGTTTGGAGGGGGGACAGATTCAGTGTCCTCTAGGCCAGCATCCTGGTTGGTGGTAGGTTTTTGGCATGGGGGTAGTAGGAGCGACCTAATCCTGTGCCTAGTTTGCAAAAAAATAAGGCAGAAGTGGCTCTGTGGAGAGCCTCCTGGAATCTCTAATCCCACTGGTTCCTAGCCTCTGTCTGGGAGCCAGAGCTCAGCCTGGAAAAGTCCCTCAGACCAGGGAGGAGGGTGGGCACCTGCGATAGGGCACCTATCACAGGTAGCACAGCATCCAGAGTTTTCTGAACACTCTCCAATGGAGCCAAAGTTAAGCCCTCAACCTCCAGCATCTACTGGCCCAACACATACCTTGTGAGGCAGGCTGCCTCACTGTGCCCCATGGTCCTGCAGAGAGGCCAAATGATGCTCCAAAGGTGCTTCCCCCTCGTGGCCTGAAGGACAAATGAGTGAGGCTAAGAAGGCCTTGGCCTAAGGAGCTCCTGCTGGGAGCAGGGATTGGGACTGGGTGGTGCAGAGGGATACCAACACATGGAGGCCTTCTGTGGGCCCTTGGATGGGCTGGGGGGACAAGGACACAAACAGCCATCAAGCTGGGCATTCCCTCCTCAGATGTAGAGGGGGCTCAGGTGAGTAGATAGGCTCCAGTAACGTTGCATGGGGCACTACATCTTATATACGGTGAATGGCACTCCCTGCAATTGTGCAGGATGGTTGGAATAAGGAAACACCCAGGAGAGTCGGGGGCACTTGAATGGAAGGAGAGATAAGGAAGACTCAGACTGTAATACCACAGTGCAGACACATGGCCTGCTCTAGATCTTCGAGATGGGATGAGGTGGAGTAGTGGGGAGAAGCTGTGAGGACTTGTTAGCCCCTAATTTCACCCACTTCACATCCTGACAAGGGACAGCTCTGGGCTGAGTTTTGTACAGGTAGGTAGATGATTCTGCTCTTTCAGGATTGCCCCATCCCACAGGGAGAGAAGGACAAGCCTAAGACATGCACTAGACAGAGGCTTAATGATAATACAGCCACTTCTCAGTTTCTCCACGCTGTCCCCATGATAGGGGTCAAGGGTGGTTGTTGTTGTTTAATCCAGAAAAATATAAAATTTTGTGTCTGTAAAGGTGCAGTATGAGTCATTTCACGGAATGTCTAGGCCCCTTTATTGGCAGCAAACAAACTTTCCAGCCCTCTTTTGAGGAAGCCATCCAACTTGGCTGCTGCTGCCAGTTTGTGTGTGAGTGTGTGTGTGTAGTTCTTGTGTGGAATGGGTCTCTGTAGGCACTTTACTGACTATGCGTGTGTCTGTCTGGGTCTCTTAGATGTGAGTGAGGGTGTAACCATGGCCCAATGTGTGTGTGTGTGTGTGTGTGTGTGTGTGTGTGCAAGGTAGCATGGTATGTGAGCCTGTGTGTCTGAGGGTGTCTGCGTGTACATTTTTCCCTCATTGCTGCCAAATTATCTTCCCATCTCTCCCCTCACAAAGTTAAGGCCTGGCTGAGGGGAGCTAGCAGTCCAAAAGGGAGGCAGCTGGGGAGGGGAAAAAGGCTGGAGGGAAACCAAAGCAATTCTACTCTTGGAGGAAGGTATCAGCCAAGGATGAAACTGAAACCGAGGCAGCAGCTCAGCTCGAAGGCACTAGCACCCTGGGATTGTCAGGGGCTTGGTTCCTCCCACTCCCTCCCTCCTCCCACCCACCCCCCTGCAGCTGGCTGTGCAGATTAGTCAGCTTGAAATTCCCATCCCTGCAGCCTCAATTTCGGACTGAGGCTGTGAGGCCCAGCTAGAAATTGGCCAGTGGTTAGCACGTGACCCCATTAGTGCCTATTATCACATTAACACAAATTAGTATATCAATTCCTCTCCCCGTCACCTAGTAGGGCACCGGGCCAGGCAGAAGTGAGAGGCCACAGCTCAGGCACTGCTCCTGGAGGAGAAGCCAGCCCAAGGGTATCAAGGGAGAGGCCAGGCTGAGGACTGTAGCAAGTCAGGTTGGAGACAGGGAGAGGAGTGAAGGGACAGGGGACATCAAGCTTTGACAATATCCTTTTCTAAGGTCTTGCTCTAGGAGGAGACATCTTGGGTGAGGGTGTTAGTAGAAAGGAGGGGGTTTCCAGGAATTGCTGGGCACCGCCCTATAGGAAGGAGGCCCGGGTTCTGAGGTCTGGGAGAAAGACAGACAGTATTTCTCCTGGCACACACTGAAACCTGGGAACGTTTAGGATCCTTCAAGTTTTTTCCCCCTTTCCTCTTCTTTAATGGAAAATCCTTAGATAACTTTCTCAGATGGCTTTGGACATCCTGCAAGCAGGGGAGCTGGACTGACTGACAGAACAAGCACCCAGAACACTAGTACAGGACATAGCTTTTACATCTTGGCACAGAAAAGCATCTGTAATATGTAGTTTTATCATGGGAACAGGCACTGGAGCCGCTGAAAAGGGTGAGGTTGGAGCCCCAACAACGTTTTTTCAGCTTAAATATGTCTGGCCACAGGTTATTTTTGTGCCCTGATACTTTCCGTATGTTAACTAAACAGCCACCACATAATAATGTACCAACAAGAGGAGGTCAGCAGTATCATGACTTCTGGAGCTCAGGGCCTGCAAGGAGGTAGAAGACAAAGTTGCAAGTTTGAGCACCAGGTGGGCCTCGTTTGTTTGTTTTTCCTTTTCTTTATGGCTGCTTACGACCTGATTGACAAGCACACGATCCCTAAATTTCGCCCTACATCCAACCCAAGGCTGAGCCCCTACCCCCTCATCTAAGCCGAGTCCTGGATAGACTGGGCCTTAGTCTATCCCTATGCAGGAGGTGCATTCTGGGTCTTAAGGGGGCCAGGCTAGAGGGTGGCCATTCAGGGAAACCAACCCCAAAGGCCCGAGACACGACTCAAAGTTTCCATTCTGCTGCCCGCGGTTTCAGATTGTCCTCAATGAAAAGGAAAAATACCCCTAAACCACAATTCCTTTGCTGAAGGTAAGCCGCCTCGATCTCTGCGGGGCCCAGGAGATGGCCCGAGGGACTATTAGAAGCGCGCCTAAACCAGCCCCACGCCTAGGCGCTAACGTAGCAGGTCCACTTCTGTATCTCCTGCCGCGTGGGCCCCCGAGACAGTGGGGGTTCTGGCGGACCCTCCCGTTTCTCACTGGCCATTCCCTTTCCCGGCTCGCACCTTCCAAAGCCGCGAACCCCGCGAGCTGAGCTCCGCCCCTGACCCCCAGGCGTGCGCCCAGGGGCGCCTCCGCAGCGCCACCTGCAGGAAGGACGCATGGTGCGCGGCGTCTGGGGCTCAGGCGGGAACTGGAGTCAGGGAGCGAGTTGGAAGCGAGGGGAGAGATCCGCTCCCAGCCCGGAGCCCTTGTGGCTCACGCGTGGCCTCCCCTCGCCGCCCCAGCCCCAGGCGGCTTGGCCAGCCCTGAGCCGGTCCCACGCCCGCCTGGCGCAGACAGTCGGCGGCTCCGACCTTGCACTCCTGCTGCTGCGCTCCCAGCGGCCTCCTGCCCTGGGCGCCTTTTCTCGGGAAGCAGTAAAGTCACACCGAGCCGGATCTGCTGACTCATGAGAATCCTCCCCTCCCCGGCACACCCTTTGAAACTTCCCCTCAATCCCTTTTTTCCTGCTTTTGGCTCTCCCCGCCTCCCCACCCCCGCCTTTCCTCCAGTCCCAGCAGGCAAGCAAGGGCGGCTTGGGGCTCTCAGGGAAGGACTCAGTGGGGAAGCTGGGAAGAAGTGGCTGGCTAGAGTCCCCATGGAGACCTCTGAGCTTCTGTCCCAGTCAGGCTACTCTTTGCTGTTCTGGGGCGCACAGGGAATGCCCGGCGGGAGGGAACTGCATGTTACTAATTCTGGGCAGAATTCCTCCGCTAAGGTATCCTTTTGCAATTACCCACCTCCCACAGGGAGCACCTGCTGAGAGGAGGGCATCTGGGGACTTCCTTCCATGCTCAAGACCTTGGAACTGGCTGGGTCTCTTTTTGGAACCTCCTGTTCCAAGGAACAGACCAGCACATGGGCTTGTGCCATCAAGAGGACAAGTGTGGCGAGCTGTGAGCCTCAACCCTTACGTCAAATCAAGCTGATGACTGGAGAGGTCACTGGCTTTTCCTCCTAGAACTTGGTATTGGCCTGGTCCAGGTTGAGAGGGGGTGACTTTGAAGCCAAGGATTCTCTGTTTTCATGCCCCCCATGCCACTGCCTCATTAGATTGAGAACTCCAGCTGGAATGAGAGACCAGAATCCCACAGTGGTTGCTTAGGTTATTAGTCTCAACAAGGTGGCTGAGGGCCTCAGGCCAGGGCCAGGGAAGACTTCAAGCTGGAGCAGCTCTGGTGGTCTCCTCTGAAATACCTAAGCCTCCCCCTTACCCTCTGAAGGTGCAATGATCCATAGGCATCTTTTCTCATAATACTGATTTCTTTTTTCTTTCCCTGTATGCAGTTTCCTTTTGTCTTTACAGTAGGAGCCAGGTGCTGCTCAAACTTACAAGCTTCCTGGCTCACTTGTCACTGCACTTTGAGGCAGGGCTATGCAAAGGTCATGGCCAATGTAAAAATAGTCATGGACTTAGATAAAAGGAGGTGAACAGGCTGCTCTTGGGGCTTTCATGGCATAATGTGAGGGGTGGTTCTGAGCTCTTCTCTTGTCATCAAGTTGAGCGCTGCTCTGGGTTATGGTGGCTGTCCACCCACCAGCTCTGCAGGGTGTGTTTGTCAGGAATTGGCGCCATTAAATGGTTGGGTAAGAGTGTATGTGCTAAGATCATGGCTGAGAATAGTCCCATCATAAAGCCTTCCTGGGAAAATTCTGGGCTCAAAGCCAACCTTTTTTAGGGGTTGAAGGATGCTACCTTTCATGGAGCCAGTTTTGAGGCTGTCAAGTTCTCCATGGAGAGCAAATAAGGCAAGGTGCAATTTCTAGGGTTCCTAGGTCTAGATGTAACTTGCTAGGTCAAAGAAGAATCATAAGCTACAGAGAAACAAAGAAACACAAAACCAAACCTGTAAATCTAGTTGAGCCAAAGGGGAGACATTTGCCAAGGGCTTTGGGTCCCGTTAGCATCTGCTCTCGACCTTAGAGATGAAAGGTAACTGAGTCCATGGAACTATAAGGAAAGTCCTGTGCAAACACGGGAGAGACTTTGCCATATGTAGGAAGTTAGGGCTGAGGGTAGAGGAATAGTCTAGGCTGTTCCCCCCTTTTACAGATGTGGCTGCCAGAACTTAGGGAAGTAGCTGCCCAGATCTTTCAGAAGTGAATGGTAGAGCTGAGACTCAAATCCAGAAAAGTGCTCTTTCCACTGTGTTCCACTGCTTTGGGAAAAACACACATCGGCTGAGAGCACTTACTGGAACAGGAGGAAGAAAGACAGGGAGAAGGAAAACAAAGGGAGGGGAGACCTGCAGAGAGTCTGAGAGGAAGTGGAGAAAATGAAGGGACTGAGGAAAAGTGAAGAGAAAGAGGTATAATCTCTTTGAATGTCAGTTCCATCCTCTGTGTTAAGGACACTACACATATTCATTTAAGCATAGTAAACATGTTCTGTTCCTAGGGATGACAGAGAAGATACAGCCATATAATGGAGGAAGAGCCATGATTTGGTCATGAAAAAAAGCCTAGATAGAAGCAGAACCATAAAGCAATCTGAGGAGTGAATTAGTTCTGATCTAGATCCATGCATCATACTCCCAGAATTTATGTTGCACTGATAGTTCCTTTTGACCTGCTGTGTCTGTCACTAGGTTATAAAGCCACTGAGGACAGGGACTATGTATTACTCATCTCCGGGGCCTATTGTACCATGGCATGCAGTAGCTATACAGTAAATGTTTGCTAGCTGACCAACAAATACATTGATTAATGTATGTATTCAAAAATTCAACACCCATGTTAGGTGCTCCTCCAGAAGCATCTCTTCCATTGCACTGTAAATGCCAAGACACTGTAGGTGGCAAGCTGCCTGGAAAGCCAGGCCCCTCTGTCCCAGACATGACTCTCAGGCTTCCCTCAACCAAATCACAAATCTTGGAGACTCCACTGGGACTAGGTAAGATCTTCAGGAAGGTACAAGCCAAGGCAAAATTTACGGGGGTTTCTGCCTGGTAGTGGGCCTCTGGAAGGTAGTTTGGATCTGTGTGTCCAAACTGTCAACACCCACCAGCCAGAGGCCACCAGGTCACTCTTAGGGTTGAGCAAATGGGTTTACTGCTCACTGCAGTGAGGGGGAATGCACACTGTGGGGAACAATTGGGGTACCTTAGAAAGAGGGTGCTAGAAAGGTATTAAAAGATTTGTGCTGGCCTGGGTAATTTGGGGCAAGTTTAAGGAAGCCAGGCTTTACTCTGGATTGGATGCTGTCAGGAAGCAGGGAAAATTCGATGATTTCGGTGTCTTAGTAAATAAATACATCTTATCTATTAGATGGGCAGACTAGAGTGAGGCTAATACTATAAACTGGTAAGGAAGCAGCAGTCACTCAGATTATCCAGGAAAGAGGAGTAGTGGTGTTTGTCATTTCTGTGGTTTGGGCAATCTTTTGTCTGTTTTTACATGATTTTGGAGTACTCTTGTTTTTGTCTTGACCCACCATGGTCAGAGTGGCCTTGTACAATGCTAGTCTCTTGTGAATCTGTGTATGTTCAATAGAACACCCAGGCCTAGCAGTGAGCACCAAGCCAGTTTGTAGCAACAGAAGGCCTCGCCGATAGTCGCAAGTCAGCTTCAGGATGTCAGGGGCTGCATTTCTTTCTTGAAATGTTCGTTTTGAGATGATCCCTGTTGTCCAACTAGGGCTTGGCAGAGAAGTATCTAAATATTTAGACCCTCCCTGTACTCTTACCCAGTCACACCCATCTGTAGAACCAGCCAGGCAGGGGAACGTCATCACTGGCTTAGATTGTGTATCTGTGTGGTTTTGTGTACATGTGTCTGTGCCCGCCAGAAATTCCCTGATAAGATGGGAAAGAGGCCAGAGGAGGTCCTGCTTTACCTCTGGACCTAGCAGTACTTCCCCACTGCCCAGGGTGCAACACATCGGGATTGACTCCCAGTGATCTCTAAGGCAGCAAAGGTGCCCAGCACTAGGCGGAGTCGGAAGGACAGAGGGGATATTGTGGCAGCCAAACTTGAGCGGGAAAGGGAAGGGGTAGTGGTGGAAAGGAGTGGGGAGTTTCTTTGTATAAATGGGTCTCTAGAGAAGCTGCTTATTTTTCTTCAAGGAAGCAGCCTGCAATAGGTCACTGTGGATTCCACACACCCATCCCTTTCTGCTTTAAGTCTCTTGTCTCCAAAACAGGCCCTGTTGATTAGAACAACAAACAAGTCACATATTTTGACCTCATCCTCCAAAGAGGCTTACTGTGACCACTTTCCAATCAAACATACTTCCTTCCCTCAGGTCCCTCTCTCCATATAAGGTATGACAACATCTCTTGCTATGCCTTACAGGTGGCCAGGCAAAGGCTAAATATCATCATGAACAGTTACTGAGGTGCATCAGCTAGCATTTGTAAAACAGCAAAGAAAAGTGAGGCTGAAGTCAAGTGGGTAGTTTCCAAATACTTGATATTTTGGCAGAGATCCAACTCTGTAGGGTGTGACTAGCCCTGTTCTGTACTATGCTATGGCCCAGCTAATCACTGCGAGCCAAATCTCAACTGGCACTGATCATCTATACAGTCAGAAATCAGTCCCTGTGATGCTTAGGGGCCTGTACAGATGAAATGCATCTTGGGTTAAGTGTGAAGTCACAGCAGTGGGTGAAGTGATGGGGGTCTGGTAACCTGTATTACAGCGAACAGAGGCTACAAGGCAGAGGCTCATTTTTATAGTAAGCCCTGTTTATCTAGCATCATCCAACCAAGCAACCAAAGACTTGTTCAGCATGTTGCCAGGGTTTTGGTGGGTGGACATATTATCACTCTCCTGAGGAAAAAAAAAGTTCCTGCTCTGGGATATGTTACAATCAATTGATGTAATGAATACTAATAATGCAGAGAATGACTTGAAGAATCAAGTTCAAAAGCAGTAAGTGCAATTGGAGTTCAGAGATGAAATCATGCATGGGCACTAGTCCAAATAGTACCATGTCACCAAGGTGGCATTTCATTTGGGCCTTGAAAGATGAGCAGGATTTGGATAGGTAAAAGGGAATAAATAGGATGGTGTTCCAGATGTGAAGGTATGAACAAAAGTTTAAAGGTCGCAATAAATTAGATGTTTATGTGTGTGCACATGTGCATATGAAGTCATGGAAAGGCAGTGGCACAGGGCAGATTGGGCTGAGATCAGGAGCACTGTAGAAGACTAGACTTGATATGGTTATTGATAGGGAGTGACTGTATGTTCTTTAACAAGGTGGGGGTGGGGGAACACAGGCCAAGTGATGCTTTAAGAAGTGATCTAGCAGCAATGATTGACTTAAGGATGGATACTCTGGTTGGTCTCTGTTCTTGGCATGTCCATAGTACTTTGTGTCTTTCCATAGACACATCTCACTATATTATACTTCTATGTTAACATGTCTGCCTTTCTCACTGACACCAGGGGTCCCTTAAGGGAAATGGCCATGTTTTCTCTACCTTCCTCTTTTAATATCTACCTAGCTCATAGTAGGCACTCAGTGAACACTAATGAACATAAGATGAACAGATCGGGAGTTCCCTGATGGTGTAGTGGCTTAAGGCTTCGGCACTGGCGCTGTCAGCGCTCCGGCCTGGGTTCGATTCCCAGTCAAGGAGCTACCCACATACCAAAATGCAAAAAAAAAAAAAAAAAAAAAAAAAAAGATGAACAGATCATTTCACTTTAATTAACTGAATTACAACAACATTCCATACAGGATCACAAATGTCAAAAAATTAAACTAAATTACACATAATTCTAAAACAAGACAAATCTCAATTTGATGTTCTTTAAAATGATTTGCAAAACACTTCAGGATCTTAAGAGTGTCTTACCACCATTTTTATAAGCAGCAATTATTATTGTATAATGAGGCCTATCTCACAGGATGGATGAGTTTTCTACCCACGGATATGGATATGTCATGTGTCAGATTATATTCCACCAAACCTGTACACAGAGAGTAAGAACTGTTCTAGTGCAGCTAATTCTCAAATGGCCATTTGTCTTGTTCTAGTGTTCAGAAGGGATTTTTTTTTTTGTAGCTGAACTCCCTTGAAACAAACTCAATATTGAAAAATACCTAGACTGGTCATAATTTTCTCTTTACAAAAAGTTTCACAATTAGACTCTTAAAAGTAGTAAAAATTTCCTCTTAATTGAAATAAGATTTCATTTTTAAAAGCTAAGTAATTTGAAAAATGAGTTGACTTATAAAATTCTGAATTCCATTTCCAGGAAATCATCTGTAAAGTATACCTATAAGCCTATTCCAGATAAAAGGGGTTAGGAAAGGGCAGATTTCTAGTTTGGAGGACAGTGGGTAGAAGAGTCAAGAGATCATTATGCCTCAAGAAGTTAGTCTCTAGGTTTAGCCACGAAGCACCAGGTCTTCAACCCACCCTGTTTGCAGTAAATATCCTTTTTGGTCCCCTACAGACAGGACCAATTCAGTTCTGGGATGGAGAGTACAGAGACATTGTTTCCGGTGAAGCAGAGTCTGTATTTCATGTTTATGTGTTCACTCATTCAACAATGATTTACTAAGAACCTACTGTGAGCCAGACTTTATGCTAAGCTCTAAAGATTTAACCAAGAGCAAGATATTTTTAAAGCCATGGTTCCAGCTTCCAGGAAGCTGCAGACCAGCAGGGAGACACAAGCAAGTAACAGGCTTGGAAAGACCAGGAAAGTCTTCATAGAGACCAGGACCCTTTCTCGAGGAGGGGAGAGGGGTAAAGCACTGTGGGCAGAGGCCACAGCAGGTACATACAAGAGAGGTATGGAGGGGTGAGACAGTTCAGGGAACTGAAAGAAGTTTAGTGTGGAGCAGGGCATACAAAGCTGAGAAATATCACACATTTGGCAGTAGCTCCAATTTGCTTGCTCTCTAATATGCAGACCTTTCCTTCCTTTACCCACCCACCTCCTTTCAAAGAGAGCAAAATTAAATTTAGAAGAATCAGGTTTTATTTAATGATGTGACATTAAGAATTTGCCTGTTGCGAAATATTCACAAAGGACTCAATCATTCACACTAATGCACACAGATGGAGTCTTCTGTATAAAAAACTCTCCTTTAGCTATCCAAGCTGCAGCTAAGGATAGCAAAATGCTTGTCTCTTCCACTGGGGGCTTTAGTCTTCATGAATGTTGAATAGTTTAGCTATTTCATTGAGATCTTCATGTTGCTCACCGTCCTTAATGATCTGAGGGAGAGAGGAAAAGTGGGTCACTCACTCTCTGTGCATTCAGGCCTGGCTGCACAATGGGGTATCCTGTGCCAGTCCTCACATCACACTGGGAGGGAGGTGTAGAATAGCTTTCTGCTAACCCCATATGACCATGTGCCAACTCCCAAGCCACCTAGCCAGGTTCCAAGTGAAAAAGAAACATTTCTGAGCCAAAGCTATACCTTTGTTCTCCTCAGGCACAATTTGACCTGTGTGGAAAATGCATAGCAGGGGACCTGATGAAGTCATAGGAGCATTTTCCATCTTCTCTAAGAGCTCTGACAGGTACCTACCTTCCTTGCTATTGGCATTCGGTTGAAAACGTTCCACAGCACGATCCCCACCACCACTTTGTCCCTGAGGTAGAAGATGACACCTTTGCCGTAGTCCTCCCCTTGGCTGGGAGCCTGGGGAACCAAAAGGTTGCTGGGAGGAACAGTGATTTCTGAGGCCTCGGACTCTGTCTCACTCTCTGATCGGATACCAGTCCCTGTGGCCAACCCCCAAAACAAAGTTAAAATAAAACAAAAATCAGTTATTATAAGCTTGGGAAACTCTAGAAGGAAAGTGACTTTTGACATCTGCTTCAAGCTTCTTCTAGATGATTTGTTTTTCTATACCCCCTCAGTGAAAACTGGCTTTCTTCAGCCCCTCTCCACTGACAAAGGCAATGAATGCTCTTCCTTGCCAGCTGCTGGGTACTGCGTTATTCTGACCCAAAACTTCCCTCCCTTACTAACTCATTTTAAATTTATGCTATGGATATTTCCTGGTCTCTGGATTTCTTCAAATTGCAAAAGACTTGGTCTTGTACTCTGAGACAACATTCTAGGATTGCATGATCCAGTACAGTAGCCACTAGCTACATAAAGCTATTCTAATTCAAGTTAATTAAAATTTAAAATATTTTCATTAAAATTAGATAAAATGTAAAATTCAGTTCCTCATTTGTATTAGCCACAATTCAAGTGCTAAATAGCTACATGTGGCTAGTGTATATTGGATAGAGTGGAGATAGATGATGCTATCATAGGAGAAAGTTTTATTGTATAACACTGCCAGAGAGACAATCTGGCCAAAGCAGGAAAAGGCATTTCCATACAGAAAAACCATAGTGAGGTGCTTCCTCCTAGAAGGTGTGATGGCTTGAGGAAGGGGCCCCTTATCTTCTGAGAACCATGCTCCAAGTAATAGTGCCCAGTGAACAGAGTGATAACCAGGAGTTTATATAAGTTCCTGGGTCCGTTTCCTGGATTCACTTCCCAGAAGTCAGAATTAAGGAGTGCGTGTATGTAGTCTACTTGGATTACAGAGGGAAAGGATCTATATACCCATATAATGTCTTGTTCCTTCTAAAAGTACAACTTGTTCTTGAAATGCCTCTGACAGGAGGATAAGAAGGTTAAATAACTACAACCACAGTCACAGAAGGAAGAGAACAGGCCTAGGAATTAATGAAAGAGATGTGTAGGGGAGAAAAGTTCATTCCAAGAGGTACCTCCCATCTAAAGAAAACCTGGCATGAAGATCTGACAAATGATAAAAAAAAAAAAAAAAAAAAAAAAAAAAAAAAAAAAAAAAAAAAAAAAATTACTCAGCCCAGTTCTTCACTGCTCAAGGCCTGTGGAGGATAGCCAGTCCTAAACTAAGGTTCTCAGGCCTACTTTTTAGGATTAGCAGGAAGTAAAAAACAAAAACAAATAAACAACAAATAAAAGCAAAATGAAACAAAAAAAAAAACCCAAACATCTTAGAAAGTTTAGGATTTCTTCATCATGCAGGTCTTCCTATTCCCTAAAGAAAAACTAAACAACCAGTCAGTTCATTGAGCTAGCCACTGCCCAGAGCCTAGGATGGAGCCCTATAATATCTGAGCCTATGCTTTGACCAGGATATCTGATGTTGCCAGCTCTCAGACCACTGAAGAGTGAGGACTTTGGGTTTGGTTTATTTTAAAGTACACATGAAGAGACTTTCATTGACAGTCCCCCCACCCCAGCCAATACAGAAATCCCTGTTCAGGAGATTCTGGACCACTGCTTCTCAATACTCTTCCAAGAGAAGTGCTTGGCTTTCCTTACCTGACTGCTCTGTGGCAGATTTTGGGTTGTCCTGTGCAGTTGCTTTTGCAAAAACCCCAACTGTGGGCAAGCTACTGTCCACAAGACCAATAGCTTCATAGCCAACATCAGGGCCCAAATCACTCCTAAGGGAGGAGAGAGAAGAGGGTGTGCTGTCATGGGACTGTAAAGAATAATATGGGAAGACATTTTTTCTAAGACGCTGCCTTTTTCATGCCAACTAAACAACTTGGTATATGCAACAAGAGAAATGTCAAATTGATCTGTTGGCCACTGGAATATCTGGGGACAACTGTGAAAAAGGCATGATTATTCCACATCACATATCCATACAAAGATCTACACTTCCTTCAATTCATTCATGCTTTTATTCCATATCACTCATGGAGCGTGATGGGTTCCCTACATTTGCTATTTACTACCTTTCTTTAATTCGTCCTAATCCTAACTGCCTTTCAGAAGCTTTAAAGAGTACTCCATATTTATGGAATCCACCATCTGAGATATTTTATGATTTTATTAATTGTATAGCTATGGACTATGTTTTTCCTTACTGCATTATTTTACATGTGTTGACCCTGAAATCCACCTGTTACATTTTTTATGCTGACTCATAAAACTGTATGTTATCATCCTAACATGTACTCCATCAACTCAGAACTCCCCTGCTTAGGGGTTTCTGAAACCTTGAAGATTTTTATGGACCTCATCTTTCAAATTGACAAGATGAGAGTATGCCAAATAGGGACAGCCCCAGTACTTAGGAATGTCCATGGCTAACTTTTTCCTATCCAGAGAACTCCCTATATGCATGATGTTGAACTCTTGATCTTACGGGTGATGGCCTGCCTTTTTTGCTAGCATATGGGGCTCATTATGGTTAGCAGCAAAGAAAAAATTAAAATATACTGCTGTCTATACCTAAGAGTACACTTTTGTACTATCTACTATAGTTTGAACTCTGAGCTATTTTACCAGAAGTACTGATAACCTCTCCATTCATTCACCTAGTCCAAACTTATCCAACCTGCAGTCCGTGGGCCATATACAGCCCAGGATGGATTTGAATGTGGCCCAACACAAATTTGTAAACTTTCTTAAAATATTATGAGATTTTTTGGTGACTTTTTTTTTTAGTTCATCAGTATCAGTTATTGTTAGTATATGTTATGTGTGGCCCAAGACAATTCTTCCAGTGTAGCACAGGGAAGCCAAAAGACTGGACACCCCTGACTAGCCTAACTTAGACCAATTAAGACACTTAACAGAAGGCTGCTCCAGGGTAGAATGCATGGACACAAGATAGAAGTTTCCCCCTCAGTATAAAGCTAACTGGCCCACAAAGAAACCAAACCATAACTCTGGTTCCATTAATTCTGTGTTCTAACCAGTCAAGTTCTCAAGGCACAAAACTATTACCAGAACATAGATTGATGCCAGTATGGCTTAGCAGCTCCAGTCATATTTTCTCCAGCCAATCTTCCACTCACAACAGCATGGTCATGGTGCTCTACCCGCCTTCTACCCAGCTTTATGTCGTAGAAGCATGCGGCATCTCCTGCCTTTGGAGACAAATACAATACATTAGCATATGATGATAAAGCAAGTTAAAGACAGAACATAAACTTTTGGACTAAAAAAACTCTTGTGATGTTAACTAATTAATGTTTTCTATCTGTAGGCCAGAATCATATATACAGTATCAAAAACAGTTGAAATTCCACTTAAAAAATATTCTGGACATCCACAAAGCTATCCTAAATGTTGTATGCTCCAGCTTATACCTATTTTTTCTTATTCTGACCTTAGCAGAGACAGGATTTTTAAAAATCATGATTTGCAGAATATTCTTTCCTAGTTATAGAAACTAGTTTTTAGATGAGAATGCCTCTTACTTAGAAATCTTTTCCAAGATAATATTGTTTTGGTCATTCAGTATTCATTCATTCAACAAATACTGGTGGAGTACTTATTCTATACAAAGCACTATACTGTCTAGGTTGCTGAGAAAGTATAGTTCTTTGTACAAACTAAGTATTCCATCAGTGAGACTTCTTGCCCATACGGAATGTATAACCTAGCTGAGGAAGGTACATCACTGCTACTAACTACAGTGTAATGCAAACAAGCAATGTGCAAAGTGAGAGGTACAGATTAAGTGAGCTCAATATTTCAAGGAGAGAGCAAACCCATGGCTGGAGGAGAATGAGGCCAGCTTTATGAAGGAGGTGGTATGTGAGCTCTCTAACACTTTGCTCACCTTTATGGCTATTTGACTCCCCTAAAATTGCAACATGTGAATAATACTGAAATAAACTGTGGTATCTATTTAATGGAATATATACAGTCATTAAATTGTTTATGCAATTTAAAGCAATGTGGAAGATATTTCAATTATAATGTTAAATGAAAAAGAGAAGAATACCAGTGTTTATACATGGTATGTTTGCCATGACCATCTACAACAAAGGAAAAAAAAAAGAAAAACTGTGCAAGAAAATGAAGGGAAATACAACAAACAAACAAGAAAACAAACAGTGATTGGTATAGGTGATTTCCCCCCTTCTTCCTTCTTGCTTGTCTTCCCTATTGAGGTGTGCTGCTTTTATAAGAAATTTTTAAAAATCTGATACAAGGCTTCCTTCCAGTCAAGACGGCAGAGTAGGTAAATGCAGTGCTTGCTTCCTCCCAAGGCCACCTCAAAATTACAACTATAAAACAAACATTATTGAGAATCAGCTGAAGTCTAGATGAACATAAGTCCTATTTACTAAGAACATACAGAAGAAGCAAGCTTGAGACTGGTAGGAGGGCCAGAGACGCAGAACATGCTGGTTGCACACCTAAGTGTGGTGATTACAAATTGGAAGGGATATCTTGGCTGCAAAGGTCCCCCTCAAGGAGTGAGGGATCCCAGGCTCACACCAGGCTCCCCAGCCCAGATTTCCAGTGCTGAGGAAAGAAGTCCCCACTATTTTTGGCTGTGGAAACCAGTGCAGATTGTGGCTGAGTGAGACACAGGGCTACTGGAGTCCCAGACATTCCTCTTAAAGGACCTGCACATGGACTTAATTACTGATGGACTCACTTGCTGTGAGTTCCAGCACTGGGGCAGCAGCTCAAAAGGCACCAGGGACATGGCGGGGGGAACTGAATTGTCTGACTTCAGGGTGAGGGCTAGAAGGGCAGCTTTCTCCAAGACAGAAGTGTTGGCAGAATCAATTGTTTCTTTACTGAGCCTTCTCTCCTCCTGGCACACACATGCAGGTGGCCACTATATCTGAGTCTCCACCAACCCCACTAACACATTTCTCCCTGCCCTCGTGATTTCTTGAGGCCATGCCCCACCCAACTTTCAGGCCCACCTAAGTCTCTTCCAGTGGCTTTTCTGTACAAATGGGCTTGTCTTGGCTCATGCTGCAGACTTTCCTGAAATCTCTCCATGGTTTAAAAACCACAAGCAAACAGTATCTGGCATTGGCATGCCCCATGCCTCTAGCTAAGGAGCCCTAAGCCTGACACTAGTGGCCAGTGACCTCAGTTCACAGCTTAGCCTCTCACAGGCACTTCTAAGCTCAGTACAAGTGGCAACCATCTGCAGATCACTTTGTGGCTCATATAAAATAGTCCTGCGCAAAAAACGAGCAGCAGTTGATCCTGGCCTGCAACAGAGCTGCTCCCAAGAGGCCTCAGAACCAACATACCTGGTGGCCAGGTTCAGACTACACCAGAGAACTACCCAACAACCACTACAAATGACACACCCAAAGGGCAGAATGGGCAGGCACCAGAGCCTTGCTAAAGTAAATCATACTCTTTAGGATCAGCCCTTGCACAGTAACTTGTCCAGTATAGTCATGACCAATCTTCACAAACAATCAGCCTGAGGGTCAATCCTTCCCACTGATACGCAAACAGCAACCAAGGCTGACATACAACAAGAGGGCATACACAATCCATATAATGGATCACTTAGCTCAGGTGACTCGGGAGACTGTGCCACTGAGCCCCCACAGGACACCTACTACATAAGGCTACCCTGCTAAGACCGGGAGACATAGCACCTCTACTTGATATATAGAAACATAAACAAGAAGGCAGTCAAAATGGGGCGACAAAGAAACATGTCCCAAAATAAAAGCATAGAAAAAAAGCTCCAGAAAGAAACTAAATAAAATGGAGACATGCAATCTACCAAACACAGAGTTCAAAACACTGATTATAAGGATGCTCAATGATCTCAGTGAGAGCTTCAACAAAGTAATAGGAAGCATAAAAATGGAGATAGAAAACATAAAGAACCAATCAGAAATGAAGAATATAATAACTGAAATAAAAAATACAATAGAGGGAATCAAACGTAGAACAGACAAAGCAGAGGACTGAATTAGTGATTTGGAAGATAAGGTAGCATAAAATACCCAATCAGAGCAGCAAAAAGGTGGGGGGTGGGGATTCCCTGGTGGTGTAGTAGCTAGGCTATGCCACTTTCAATGCCATGGCCTGGGTTCAATTCCTAGCCAGGGAACTACCCCCCAAAACGAACAAACAAACAAACAAACAAACAAAGCAGCAAAAAGAAAAAGGAATCCAAAAAAGTGAAGATCGTTTAAGGGGCCTCTGGGACATCAAGTGTACCAACATTTGCATCATAGGGGTACCAGAAGGAGAAGAGAGAGAGCAAGGAAATCAAAACCTATTTGAATAAACTTCCCTAATGTGGCAAAGGAAATAGACATATAAGCTCAGGAAGTGCAGAGTCCCAAACAAGATGAACTGAAAGAGGCCCACACCAAGACATGTGATAATCAGAGTACCACAGGTTAAAGACAAAGAGAGAAACTTAAAGGCAGTAAGAGAAAGGCAGTTAGTTGCCTACTAGAGAGCTCCCATAAGACTATCAGCTGATTTCTCAACAGAAACTTTGCAGGACAGAAGGGACTGGCACCAAATATTCAAAGTGATGAAAAGCAGGACCTACAACCAAGATTACTCTACCCAGCAAATCTATAATTTAGAATCAAAGGATAGATAAAGAGCTTTCCAGGGAGTTCCCTGGTGGTATAGTGGCTAGGCTTCAGCGCTGTCAATGCTGTGGCCTGGGTTCGTTTCCCAGCCAGGGAACTACCCACATAAAAAAAAAAAAAAAAAAAAAAAGAACTTTCCAGACAAGAAAAAGTTAAAGGAGTTCATCACCACCAAACCAGTATTACAAGGAATATAACAGGAACTTCTTTAAGAAGAAGAAAAAAATATGCATAATAAAATGGTAATCACTACATATTTATCAGCAATTCACTTTAAAACTAAATGGATTAAATGCTCTAATCAAAAGACATAGGGTGGCTGAGTGGATAAGAAAACAAGGCCCTTACATATGTTGCCTATAAGAGACGCACTTCAGGAGTTCTCTGATGGTGTAGTGGCTTAAGGCTTCAGCGCTGGCACTGTCAGTTCTGCGGCCTGGGTTCGATTCCCAGCCAGGGAGCTACCCACATACCAAAAAGCAAAAAAACAAAACAAAACAAACAAACAAAAAAAAAAGAGATGCACTTCAGATCGAAAGACACACACAGACTGAAAGTAAAGGGATGGAAAAAGATACTTCATGAAAATGGAAACAAACAAACAAACAAAGCTGGAGTAACAATATTTGTGCCAGACAAAACAGACTTTCTAACAAGAGACAAAGAAGGACCCAGTAATCACAGTTGTGGGTATTTATTCCAAGAAACCCAAAACACTACTTCAAGGGGACATACACATCCATGTGTTCATTGTGGCATTATTTACAATAGCAAAGATATGGGGGTATCTGGGTATCCATCAATGGATGAATGGATAAAAGAGAGCTGCAGCCTGGGTTCAATTCCTAGCCAGGGAACTACCCACATTAAAAAAAAAAAAAAAAAGAGGTGGTACATACATACAATGGAATATTACTCAGCCATAAAAAAGAATGAAATCTTGCCATTTGCAACAATATGGATTAACCTAGAGGGTATTGTGCTGAGTGGAGTTAAGTTAGACAAAGACAAATGTCGTATGATTTCACTTACATGTGTAATCTAAAGAACAAAACAGAAACAAAATCATAGTTACAGAGGACAAACTGATCATTGCCGGATGGGAGGGAAGTTGGTATGATGGGTGAAAAAGCTGAATGAAGTAAGAAGTAGAAATTGATAGTTACAAAAAAGTCAGGGGATGTAAAGTACAGCATAGTGAATAAAGTCAATAATATTGTACTAAAGATGTATAGTGCCAGGTGGGTGGGTACTTGATTTATTAGTGTAATCACTTCATAAGTTATATAAATGTCTAATCACTATGTCATACATCTGAAACTAATAAAATATTGTATGTCAAGTGTAATTGAAAAATAAAAAAATGATTTAAAAATTGAAAAATCTGGTATACTTTACCTTAAAAAAATGTTGTACAGGAAAAATACCCTTCAAAGTTTCTAAGTCCTTAATTGCAGAGTCCATAATCAAACACAGTACACTTGTAGCAAGTACACTTGTAACAATTTAAGAGGGAAACTTTCTCATGGTTCTTACTATAGTCTTGTTTGTGTCACAACAATTTTTTTAAAACAGCTAAAAGTAGTACTCAAGTAAAATGAAATGAGTCGTTTTCTTTTTCTTTTTTTTTTTTATTTCATGTGGGTAGCTCCCTGGCTGGGAATCGAACCCAGGCCGCAGAGCTGACAGCACCGAAGCCTTAAGCCACTACACCACCAGGGAACTCCCTGAGTCGTTTTCTTTTCTTAGAGAATGTCATAAAATTGCCTCATCCTCCATTTCGTGGACTCATGTTCAGGCCAAGGGAACAGCACATCAGTCTGAAAGCTGTATACACCCACCAGGGTGGTGTCGATGGTTGGTGCCGACAGTAGCACCAGAAGAGCTCTACTTTTGCAAGCATACAAACTGTTCATTTCCTTTACCACTAGCTTGCAGCATGAGACTATACCTGACCTTGTAAATGAAGCAGTTCACAAGTTTCTTTTCTCTACCCTCAATCTCCAAATGATCCGACCCTATTGGGATAAGCCACTGATGAGCTTACCCCACTGGGCAGATTTGCTCCTAGGCTGGGGACAAGAACTGTGCCTGATTTTGCTGTAGCATACTTACCACCCAGATGTTAGAGCGTGCTTGGAGTTCTGCATTTACCCGGAAGCCACCAAAATCTGAGTCTATCTCTAGTCCACCACTCTTGGCCAACTCAACATTGGGCTCCAGGCCCACAGCTGCCACTATGTGGTCAGTTTCTACCTGAAGAAAACAAGAAGTAATTTGGTCAATTACTACAGTTTCCACATATGCCTAAGAACACAGCAACTGCACATCACATCATTAAGAAATGTAGCTCTATAAAACAAAACAAAACAAAACAAAAATAAACCATGGGTTAACTTACCTCTGGTAAACATATTTTAAGTTCTATTTCATAAAGTTCCCCCTTCCACACACCCACACCCCATATCATCTGAACAGAAGTCTGCCACCCTTGTCAAGTCTCAAAAATCTGTAATCAGATAGTAAAGAGGCTATGGGAAAGTGGGTCACAAGCATCTACTCTGGTTCTTTATATATATATATATATATATATATATATATTTATTTATTTTTGCTTTTTGGTATGTGGGTAGCTCCCTGGCTGGGAATCGAACCCAGGCCACAGCGCTGACAGTGCCAGCGCCGAAGCCTTAAGCCACTACACCATCAGGGAACTCCCCTACTCTGGTTCTTATCATTCTTATTTTAATGCAGGGACAGTTCATTCAGAAATCATGACAGGTTAGTGGTAGCTGCTACAAAACTAATCTACTAGTATCAAATGAAGGAGTAAGATTGAGGAAAGGGGAATGAGGGCTGGAAGGTCTTCTGGCAGTCTGTCTCCCCCTCCTTACCTTTCTGCCGTCTTTCAGCTTGATGAGTAACTTGCCACCACTGACTCCAACTGATTGCACAATAGCATTGGGCAGCACCTCAACCCCCTCTGCGAAGGCAAATAAGACCCAAGGCTGAACCTGTGAACCTCCCATCTTCATGAAAATTAGGGAAACTGACTACAGGTGTCTACTATCATAAAACCAGTAATAATCAGCATGCAAGCAGCCTTGGAGAGCCATAAGAACCTATAGCTGCAGTTCATTTTCAGCACTTCTGAGAATTTGGTGCAACAGATTCAGCACACCTACATGAACTTGGCTGATTGGAGAATGAGGAAAATATTTCATCTTCTGGGTGATATGGCTTATTTCAAGGGGCTTCCCAAACAAGCAAACTTTGCAGTAGGCCAAACTTAAAGGAAAGAGTGGCAACATATGGAAAGAATGTCTCTACCTCGTCTGACTTTTTCCATGGTCCAGTTGCTGAGGTATTCAGGGAGAATCTTTCCCATATTTCCTTTCTCAGGGAAGAGTTGAATCACTTCAGTGCCCAAGGCTCGAGCTGAGAAGAAGAAACACAGTAGGTATAGCAGGAGGCAAAAGTTCTAAGACAGGAAGAAAAGTAAAGGAACAGCAGGCAGCCAGTTAATACACTCAGGGCAATGCTGCAACCCAAACCAGAGTCCCATTTGTGGGGCATTGGGGCATGAGGGCATTCATAAGGCAAATACAACAGGTGCCAGAACTGTTGTCCCTGGATTTGACTACATTCTGTGAACTATGCACTTACACCCATGCTTACACATAGCCTTGCAACCTCTAAATAGTAAGCACCCTCCTGAGAAGATGCCCTGATTTCACACAGCTGAAAAATAACATTAATAAAAACGGCTGCCATGAAACATTCAAACTGGAACTCACGGATCTGTCAAGCTGGGAACCACTGTGTGTCTGAGGTAAGTCTTTGACTTTCACAAGGAGTAAAAGTTCTCATATGCGTACACTTCTGTAGCTTACACTGTCCTTGCCATCATAACAACTTACTTTTCTTAATATTTTATTGCTAAGGAGTCTTGGCCTAGAGGCTAAAGGAAAGGAAAGAAATCATTACTGCTCAGTTGCTCAGATGATAGCTTTGTTGTCACTAAAGGATCCCTCATTAAAACTAAGTTACCTTAGCTTTTCATCATATAAACCTTAATCAAACTCTTTGTACTGATCCTGGCAAATGCATTCCTGGAATTTGTGAAAGCCCCCAAAAGTTTGTGATATCATACCAGAGAAAGAAAACAGAGGTCACTCCCTAGTACTCACCCTTTCTGCCAAGAGCACAGGCCAGTTCACTTCCAAGGAAGCCCCCACCAATAATCGTAATTGACTTGACTTCCCGGGAAATTTTCTCTAAGGTTCTAAAGTCTCCAATCTGCAAGATCAGACCAGTTTAGTCCACTGATTTCCCAAAGAGGCATAGGATGATAATACCAGGAAATACTTTCTACTAAATCTTTGACAACAGTTAATTTGCATGTAGAATCCCCTTGTAAAAAGTGGCTCAATTTCAGCCCATGTTATTGTTGCAAATTTCTTTCTTCACTTTTAACACTCCTTCTAGCAACACTGGTTCACAATTGGGGGCAGTTTTACCTCTTCACCCCCAAGGGACATTTGGCCATGTCTGGAGACATTTTTGGCTGTCACAACTGGGGGTGGGGAGGTGCTGATTGCATTTAGTAGGTAGAGGCCAGGGATGCTGCTAAACATCCTATAATGCACAGGGACAGCACCTCGCAGCAAACCATTATTCAGCCCAAAATGTTAGTGGTAGTGCAGAGGTTCACAAGCCTTGTTCTGCCAAGAACTTAAAGGATAGTACAAATATTTTCAAATACCCACACAAGTGGAAAATTCCAACAGTTTTCATAAGCAAAGCATAGTAATAAGAAGTAAACCTCCCCTTCTTCTTTACTTAAGTACTCTTAACTTTTCTCCCCAAAGTCACCACAATAGAACTTGCAGTGAAAAATGATGAGAGGCTGTGAGTTCCAATGACTCAAATGCGTCAGGAAAAAACAACTATGGAATGGTAATCAGAAGGAACTATAGCAAGGAATTAAACCACCAAGTGTATTTTTCTCCTAGGAGCTTTAAAACCATTTAGTGAAGTATGTGAGGTACACAGAAAAGAACTTGCTCTAGGCCAGGTAACCAGTCTGTAGAAGAGCCATAAATAGAACTCGAATCTCCCAATTCCCGAATGGGTACTTGGGGACCACAAGATTATGTTATGTCTTCATATCTGACAAAATGAAAGCAGTAAAGCCGACAATTACCTTTCTGAAAAGTGTTGTTCTACTCTTCACCTCTGCTCCAGCTCTATCAATGGCAGACAGACTTCTTGGAGTACCTCCTGGAAATAAGAAAACACTTTAGCCCAACAAGCATGAGCCAGACCAATCCCTCCACAAAAGTGGCACTGTGTGGTATGTGTGCTCCTGCTGTTGCTACAGTAGCAGCAACAGGATACAAGGCCTTGCTTTCCTTTAACTCTGTGCACAGCAGGCTTTGAGAGGCAGATTTGAAAATCTCTCTTCAAAAGGTCTGGCCTCCCCACAGATGGTCACAAGACATCACTTTCAGCTTCCCTGTTCTCTTCTTGTTTGTCCTGAGGATTCACCAGATAGCATAGCTATGTTTCTTTAAGCAACTGCTTGGTCTCCTCTCCTGATTTTTCAATGGAACTATCAAAGAAGCCACAAGGCTATTATCACTTTCAGGGCACAGGGTGGAGGGCAGGGGCTAAGGAGGGAGAGGGAAGAAAGGTAATCCTCTTTAATAGTCATCCATATCTTTATGGGAAGGAACATCAAGGATAATCCAGAAGTGCTGTTGATGGGATGCCTGTAGTAAGCTGGGCTTTGCACCAAGACAAGACACCCCCACATCAGAGAGTCTGGGTTTTGGTTTTCTTAAGATTAAGTAAGTAATACCTTCTATATTAAAATGTGAATGAGCTATATCAGGGAAGAAAGTCACCACCAGAAATACTCACCAGTTGCAATCAAGCACTTTTCATAGGTTATCTGAGAGCCATCATTAAGTTTCACCATGTTGCCTCTCACATCCAGCTGTACTACCTGGTACAGTTACAGACAAACACAGAAAGATGCAGATTAATTAGCTTTAAAAAATTTTTAACTGAGCTATATTTTATTTTACATACAATTTACCGTTTTAAAGTGTACCATTCAGTGGTTTTTAGTATATTCACAAGGTTGTGCAACCATCACCACTATCTAATGCCAGAACATTGCCATCGTCCCAAAAAGGAACCCTGTACCTATCAGCCTTCAGCCTGATGAGAAAAAATAGTTCTTGATCTAAGGTGATCAATACTTAAGAAATCATTTCTAATTAATCATTGGCACCATAGTTTGTTCAAGTGGTCCTTATTCCCTAAGTAGCCAACATTAGAGCAAGTCCCTACAGTTCCAAAGTTCCTGCTCAATTTGTGGAAATTGAGAACAGGGACAGACTTTTCTGCTTGGAGCTTTGGAATTCTGCCTGACGTTTTGTGTTAATAACTCTCTTACATCGTCACCATTTTTACAGATGCTTTCATCAACTTCTAGCCCTCACTAAAACTTAGCTGTACCCCACCAAGGCTGCTCATTCCCCCATACACCTCCCCATTGCAAGGGCACAAGTGGGTGTTGGCTACTGCTGCTTCCAGGTTTTGTACCCTCAACCCCCTCTGAAAGACACCAATCTATATCCCTATAAATCACTGTTATCCAGTCACCTCCTAGTGACTCCTATTTCACTGAATACCTGCAAACCTGCCTCATACTTTTCCTCTAAGCCACATCCAGAATCTTGTTATCTCTTAATCTCTACCTCTATATCAATACCCCACTCTCTGGTCACAATTTTCCATCCTTCCAGCTTTCTCTCAGTCCCACTGTCATCTATACTTGCTTTGATTTTCTCCCTTTACCAAGCAGGCTATTCCATCCCAACTGGACCAATGATAGATTATCCAAACTGTTCTCTTGCCAGCACCCTTAATGCCTTTATATCCTACTACTTCTTACAGTGAAAATCTTGAGCTTTGGAGTCAGAAAGACTGGAGTTTCAGTCTCTGCTCCACTCCTTACTGTCTATGAGAACATTCATTCAAGATATATTTATTAAGTATGTGTTATATGTGAAACACTGTGCTAAGTGCTAGGGACACAGAGGTGAGAAAAACAGATAACTTCACTGCCGCCACAGTCTAGTAGCCAAGACAGACAATTTGATAAGCACTACAGTCAAGTGTGAGAAATCAAGAGGAGAAATGCTCTGATAAGGGAAGTACAGATAGCTGTAGGAAGATGTGACAGGAGTACCAAGCTGAACTTTCCAAAGGCAATGACATACACTGAGATTGGATGAATGAGCAGCTTCTTTATCCTCCTTTGGTTTGTCCTGGGTAAGCTTCCTCTTTAATCCACCCCCACTTTTCAACCCTGACACTACTCAATCTCACATAACCACATAGTATCCTAGTTTATTGCAAAAAACATGTTAAGCCATTAGATGTGATCTTCCTCAGGTTCCTATAAGGGTTCTCACCTCCAAATCCCCAAATAAAAACCTTATTCCCTTTCTTCCAACTGCTGAGATTAGGTAACCTTTTTTTTCTGTTTCTGCTCCTGACCCCCATCCCTTCCTTTCCCAGAACCTTCCCCTATTAGTCATCCATTCATTCTTCCCACCTCTCTCGTGACATCTTATACCTTCAGTCTATTAACATGCTAAGTCTGTCCCATCCTAAAAGTCCCACCTCTAATTCTATGTTCTGCTCAAGCTTTTGTCTAGTTGCCATCTCCCTTTTCTCATTTAACCTCTTTAAAAGTTCATCAACTCATTTCTAACTTCACAATGATACCTGAGCCACTAAATAAAATGGGTCATTTTTACAGTTCTTTTCTAACCAGATTCTCTTTTTTTTGTTTGTTTGTTTGTTTGTTTTTTGTTTTTTGGTATGTGGGTAGCTCCCTGGCTGGGAATCGAACCCAGGCCGCAGCGCTGACAGAGCCAACACCGAAGCCTTAAGCCACTACACCATCAGGGAACTCCCTCTAACCAGATTCTTTAGCTTCACTAACACTGTGGATCACATCATCCTCCTTGAAACTCTCTCCAACCTTGGCCCCATCCTGGGCACTCCTCATACTGCCCTTTAATTTCTTTCCTAGCCTCCTTAGTGAACTCTTCTTCTTAAGGTGGGTCCCCAGAGCTTCATCCTTGCCCTACTCCTCTTCTGACCATGTAATTTCTCTGTGAGAGGCCTCACCCACTCTCATGGCTTCAACTTCTACACACATATGCAGATGATTCCCAACTCTGATCCCAGATCCCTCCTCTGAGTGTCACAGTCATATACCCAACTGCCCACAGGACATCTCCACAATATTCTACTTTATACTTAACAGTCAAAAACAAAATTTTATTTCCCCCTTAATCTAGATCTTCCTCTTACAATGTCTCTCTCAGTTAGGGGTACCACACTACTTTCCACAGCTGAAAACCAGAGTCATCTTTGTCTCTTCCCTTCCTTTATGTCCCACCTTCAGTCAATCATCATGCCTGTCAAGTCTGCCTCCTAAGCATGTCTCCAGTGTTCCCCACTCATCACCATCTTGCCATGAGGAAGCTATACAATGATATTAATAAGAACGTGGGTTCTGCAATCAGAATACTGCAGTTAGCTAGATGTGGGCTCAAATTCTCTCTCCACCACTTATTAGCTGTGTGATCTTGGGCAAGTTACTTAACCTCTTTTTCATCTCAATTTATTTCTCTATAAAATGGAGATAATAACAGTACCTACTTTATAAGATTATTGTGGTGTAAAATGAGATAATACATGTAAAGTGTTTTAAGACTATGCTTACTTTATCATTACCACCACTGCTGCCTTAATTTGGGCTCCCATCATCTCTAACCTGGATTGCATGTCTTCGAAATGGTCTTTCTCTAGTCTTGTTCCCCTGAAACCCAACCTTCTCCCAGCCAATGGAGTGATTACTTAAAATTCAACCCAACCGTATTATATCCTTGCCTAAAATTCAACACCTTTCCAGTGCGTATGGTAGTGGTTCTCAACCTTGTTCCACTTGTGTACCCCTTTTAAAATAACTTCTGTGCTCACTTAGGCAGCACATACATTAAATCATTTCTATAAATTGTACCCATTTTTAAAACAGCTGTTTTTAAATATTAACACCTTTGATCAGTGCCCATCTTAATGTAAAATAGTGGAAATGAGGTAATAAGTTAGGAAAGAAAAATTACTACACTGAAAGTACAAACCACAGATCTACACACACACACACACACACACACACACACACACACACACACTTTTAATTTTAAATGTGGGTAGTTCCCTGGCTGGGAATTGAACCCAGCCTGCAGGGTTGACAGCGTAAAAGCCTAGCCACTACACCACCAGGGAACACCCACAAACCACAGATTTAATTTTACAATACTCATAACACAGTTAAATATCGATAATGATCAAGTATTTAAATATTAAATTAAAAAACTGCTTGAAAAGAATCATGATTAAAGACAATGCACTTACTTTTACTCAGTCAATAACTAAACTGATCAATCTGGCTATAGATATATTTATATGTCTGGGGAAGTTCTAGGATCAACACAAATGGATGGTTCTGAAACTGTGCATAATGACTGGTGGAAGAGCAGTTTAGGGGAAGGATTCATAATCATGCTCTCACCAAGCATCATTCACTAATGTGATCTAATTTTGAAGTGTCTCCATTAATGGTGATTCAAATTCAATGTTTATTATTCCATAACTAACTTTTTGCAATTTTTTTACTTTTTTTTCCATTACTGATTATGTTTCATGTACCCCTGAAAGTGCCCAGCAAATATCCCTGGGGATAATGTATACCACTGCTTGGGAACAGATGGCCTATGGGATAAAGCTTAAGTTCTTTCACACAACAGAGCTCTCCACGATCAGGCCCCTGCATGACTTCCCAGTTTCATCTTTTGCCACTCCTTAACTTGTACTTTCTGCTTTGTCAATACCTAGCTGCTTGTGATTCCCTGCACAGAACATGCTTCATACCCTTGAGCCTTTCCATATGCTATGTTTTTTTACTTGAATGCTCTTTACTTCTCTCTAATCTTGTGAATGCCTATTCATTCTGTAAGACTTCCCATTTTATAACACTTCCTCCTCCAGGAAGCCTTCCCTGAAACCATTACTATACTGGGTACACTTCCCAGTAATTCCCACAATACACTATGCATATCTTTGTTGCTCGACATCTATGTTATAATTATTTGCTTGTGTTTCTGTCTCACACTGTTAGCTCCCTACAAGGCAGGACCTATGTGCTATTTACACAGAGGATACTTAATACATACTGCCTCATTACCAGCTTATCAACAAACCTTTATCCATCTTCTCTGCCTATTGTCCTTTTATAGAAGTGGGCCTGTTCCTATCATAGGTCAATGCCTCTGTTTGTGATCTAGATCTCATCTACTCTGGGCTTTGCTCCTAATAACCATTCCCTCTCTAGTGGAAAATTGCCATTAATTTACAGACTCTAGTAACTCCCATTAACAAAAATGAAACATAGTGCAACAAAATAAAAACCCTCCCCACAAACACCTTCCAATAACTCTCCCCATTACTCAGGCACTCACCTTTGTAAAGTCTGACAATATTTTCCATTTTGGCATTATGCCTGAGTTATTTTACTATCCTGAATAACAAACATTTGTAAATCTCTCATCATCAATAATCTAAAAGAAATCTAAGTGTAGAAAAACAGAAAGAAAAAGGAAGGACAGAAGAGCAAATCAGGACAAGAAACAGTTTCAGGGTCAGGATCTCAAGGATTTGAATTCCCTGGGAAGTTTAGTTAGCTTACTACTCTAGGCTTTGAGATCAGTGCTTTTCCCAAGAAGACACACTAAGCAGTGCAGACTGGCAATATTAAACCTAAAATGACTTGATTCTTCTTGATGAACTACAATGGCAGGGCAGACATAAATGGTACTGGGAATACGTCACCATAATTGCTGCTCACATGGATACATCCCTGGAGGATGACAAAAGACACAGCTTACTAGCTCACCTTCTGCCCAGTAAGGACAGCCACACCACCATTCTCAATGTGAGGCAGGTCCTGAGCAGAGACATAGAAAGAAGGTGGCTGGAAATATATGCTGTATAGAGAAGAGGAAGAAAATGTTATAAGTACCTGGAACTGCTATCAACTATCCCCCATAGCTTTAGTAAAACTGTTCAAAAAAAGATTTATGAAAAACTTTTAGGAACACTTTCCAAAGTATATCTCCAAGGCCACTAAATCTTAGCTGTGACTTATTTATACAGAGGTATATTACATCAGTGGTTCTCAACTGGGGGCAATTTTGTACAACCCCCATCCATGGGACCCATTTGGCAATGTCTGTAGACATTTCTGACTGTAACAGCTTGGGGGTAAGGATGCTACTACATTCAGTAGGTAGACACCAGGGATGCTGCTCAACACCCAATAATGCACAGACCAACCCCACAACAAAGAATTACTCAGATCCAAGTTTCAATAGTGCCAAAGTTGAGAAACACTGCTCTGGATTTAGGTTCATTTCAAAATTAGAATAAGAGGAGTGCTCAAGGAACTGGTATTTACACATCCACCCAAATGAGTTGTTCAGAATGGCGCTGTTCAATGGACAAATAGGTCTAACTCCTGAGATGATTTTGCCTCAATCAGTAGATAGTAATTATGAGATACTAATTAAGGGATGGCTAAGATAACTGGAAGCATGCTTCCTGCTTTAGAAAGTAACATGATAGTGGAGGTGAGGGAAGTAGGTAGACTTATAAAATTTAGTCCAATATCAAAGGGATCACTAAGGAGAAAAAAAAAAAGCAAACAAACTGGAACCCAAAGTATACGGCACTTGAATCAAGCGATCCAAGCTGTCCTTTAAAAGGAAAAGGCTTCTGAGTGTGGTACAGTGTCAGATGGTTGTTAGACGTATCATGGTGATCACTTCTTAACATATATAAATGTTCAATAATTATGGTGCACACCCGAAAACTGATGTTACCTATATTTTTTAATAAAAATCTTAAAAATAAAAGGAAAAGGCTTCTGAACTCACATTTCTAAGTCTCTCTCTCTCTTTTTTTTTGTGGGGGCGGGGGGAGGTAGTTCCCTAGCTGGAAAATGAGCCCAGGCCGTGGCATTGAGTGTGCTGAAGCCTAGTCACTGCACCAGCAGGGGAGCCCCTCTAAGTCTCTTGTGCAAACATGTTAATAAAGAGGTTCTTCTTTACAGAGTGCTCACTCTACCCCTGCAATTCTGAATGTCTGCTAAGGTGTCAAAGAAAGTACCATAGAACAGTGTCTTTTCTTTCACTTTTATGGGACATGCCTAGGTGAATGTAAAGAAGTGACAACACAGGCTGAGCTGATCATCACTGGAGAAGTCTAACATGAAAGTCCTGGAAATAGCATTAGTACTTCAGAAGCAAACATTACACCTTCAATTGTTGGTAGATCTAATAACAGAATCCAGGACTCTTGCCACTCCAGCCTGTTGTCCCTAAGCTCTACCAAGTGTACACCAGAGCAGACTCCAGTGTGCAGCCATATCATCTGTCCTATGAATTGCACATGGTTCATGCAATATCCAACTTCCTATGCTTAGCTGAAGTTGTTGGTCAGCCCTATTTTACATAAGCAAACACACCTTCTCTCTTTTCCATTCCACTGTTTGAATCGTAGTGTCTTTGTGACATTTGGATCATCTGAAAACCACAGTTCTTTTGAAAGAGGAGGTCGCATGTATGGCAGCTCAGGATCTTCAGATACAATCAGTACCTTTAGACACAAAATAATGATACTTATCGGAGACAAGTCATTTAAGAGGCAGATGTCAAGGTGTTCACACTGGCAAAGTGCTTGCAGACTATACCCTCCATTTCAAGCAAGACAGTGTGTGCCTCACCCTGGCCCCAGGATCCCGAGCCCGGATGGATCTGGCTGCAGCAAAGGCAGCAGTGCCTCCACCGATGAGCAGAAATGGAACATGACTTGGTACCCTGACTTTAGGAAATGGCTCTCCTTCTGGAGCTGTAAGCAACAGAACAGACAGGGTGAATTTTCTTAAATTCTCAGATGACTCCTTGCCACTATTAAAAACATAATTACCTCACACTTGTCTCAATTCTTACTAGCAAAACACTGTACCTTCATTTATCTTAACAAACTCTACTGCCTCCTGGTGGCACAGGAAAAGCAAATATTCCCTTCATTTCATAAGTGAAAAATATCCAAAAATGAACTTAATGATTTGGCCAATGGTATTCATTATGTGTGCCAGAACTCTAGACCCTACCTTAAATGTTTAGCTATTTCTAGAACCTATTAGAAAGTATGGATTAGAAGGCTTCTGCTCTTTGCATTAATTTCCTAATGACTAACAGGAAAACATCAAGTTCAGTTTCACCCTTTGTTAGCAATAAAGGGGGAAAACTCAGCAGGTCAACTAGGGATTATTATACAATGTTCAAGAATAATAATGTGTAATTCAAGAAAGCAATGTAAATCACTAATCCAGGGTTGTAGGGCTTATTAAGGGATTAAAACATTCCTCTCTAAAAAATCAAGCCAGACCTGTATGACTGAACTGCTGGCTAGGGCTATATGCTTAGGAAAACAAATCTTTAACAACTCAGAACTCCAAAGTCTCAAAAGGGGAACAAGGCAGATTAAACAAATTTCCTCATTGAAAGAAAGGCGTTCATCTATTTTCCAATAATTTTCCTTGGAAAGCTTACCTTTTTAATTTAAAGCTTTCCTTTTAAGAGTCCAATATAAAGAAAAACAACCAATCATAATCATCACTAGTTTTATTCTCAAGTGCAAATTCCAGTCAAATACTTTAACAAATTGCTGCCAGGCCTAGTGTAATACCATAGTTTCCGGAAGCTTACAATCTCATAGCATTGTCATGTCTACAAGACATTCACAAAGCAGAGCACCCAAAATGTTTCTAACTTTCCCTTCATATATTGAGCCTCAAATCATACTCACCAGATGATGTGGTCCTTTTCTGTTTCTCTTCTGGTGTCAGCCCTAAACCTGAAACTCTTTCATTGTATCTTTTTTGGTCATCTTTTATGGTCTTGTAGGCCTGTAAATCCAAACACAGAGAGCATTTATTTCATCATATACCTAGCTCATATCATCAGTAATTTCACTGTCTTCCAATTAAATGAAAAGCTTTTGTCTACATGAGGCAAGTTCTATGTAAAAAACCACTAAGGCAAAATTATTTTCTTAAGAAATAAAAATATTGAGTGTGTACACACTTGGTGTAGAAAGAACACAGGTAAAGCAGATGAAATTGTTCCAGTTTCAGATTTCCTTAGGCAGGGTCTATATGAAGAATTTTCCTCATACTGTATTTAATCCTGAAGGTACAGCTAAAAAAAAAAAAAAAAAGAAAAGAAAAGAAAAAAGAAAAACATTTTATACTAAAGAGCTAGGAAGGGCTGAACTTTATAAAAGGGATTTTGGACTATGCTGGATACTAGCTGTGAAATCAATCTATACGGTTCAGAGTATGAAGCCAGGACCTAAGTTTTTCTGGTAGGTATTACATGTTTTACTGGGTACTCAGATAATGTCCTGAAACGTGACTGCCTGTATCCTAGTCTGATAGACTAACTAATCTTTTCCTCAATGGTCTACTCTTCTATGACACTCAGATGTCCATTAAGGATTTCAAATATACTATCTTCTCTAGCTTTTCAAATTGAAGAAGGGTACCTTAGCATTATGACGTTTTTTTAAAACATACAGCATCAGTTTATTGGAAAATGTTTAAAAACCAGTAGGCAAGAATGACTTTTTAATTACAACAGTTTTTGCCGTTTTTTTGTACCCCACAGGGTCAACAAGACAGGGATTTAAGTGACCCTACATAAACTGTAATCCCAGATTATTAATTAAATGGAAGAGAAAAAAAGGACAATCAGAGGAAGTATCATAAAACATGCTCTAAGAATATTTCTATGAGGTCCTTACAGAGCAACGTGCTACATACAACAATGAACCTGGCCATTGAGACCTGGACTTAACACTTATCAGCCTGGAAATATACAGCATATGATACAGATGGATTAGAAAATTAAAAGATGGTTATTTCTTGAATTTACCACTAAGTTAATCAAATAAACTGATTTCAACTAACATTAAAAAGCTTTTTTTAATATTTGCATCAGATACTATACATCAGTCCAGACAATTAAGTTCACAAACTCATCCTAGAAAAAGTGCCACATACCTCATTGCTGAATATCACTACAGTCACCTTCGAAGTACTCCCCTTGGGAAGCTAGGCCCTGACCCCAGCACCTAGTCCACCCAACAAAGCAATTTTGGAACTCTTTTTCTGTAATGTTATGACACCTTACTGAGTTGTTTGTATGGTGCTGCCAACGTAAGCACACGGTGGCAAGTTTGCAAGCTTAATTGTGAGATTTTGGGTATAACAACAGCTCTGATGGCCATTCCAGAAAAAGAGCTGCAAACTTGCTGTGAAGGGTGGACTAGGTGCTGGCATCAGTGCATAGCTTCTCAAGGGGAGTACTTTGAAAGTGACTATAGTGATATTCAGTAGTGAAGTATGTACCACTTTTTCTAGCATAAGTTTGCAAAATTAACTATCTGACCTCATATATTTTTATATTAATATTTAGCTTTTAAGTAAATGTTCTGATACAAAAATAAGTGTACAGACATACTAAATAAAAATTTACCTTTTCCCCAAGTGTTTCTGTATTCTCAGCATAGATTTCAAATTAGTGATATGACTACATGTAAGGTTAAGAAAAACTACAAATTCATGAAAAATATTAGTAGAGTCAACTTTTTTAAGCAGACGAATATGGCAGCATTTATTCAACTTAAAAGAATTTGAAAGGAAACAAGTCATTTTCTCAGTGAGGCAATGTAAACCTATCAGTTGAATAATGGCAAGGGGTCCAAATACTAAATCTCATTAAATATTCTAAAGGCACTGACAAAAACAGGACTGAGATTAGGGATGTGCTTGTTGTCCCAAACAAAAGTCACTAGCAAGGGAGGGAGAACTGCTCACATCTCCGTCATTCAGGAGTTCCTGTCTGAATCTGAGCAGAAGAAAGTATTTATCAAACTGAGATTCAACCTGTTAATGGGCTATAAAATCAATTTATTGGGTAATGACCAGCATTTAAAAAAATACAACAGAATCAAAACTACTGGAGTATATTATACCTAGTAAGTACTATTTTGAAATTTTCAGTTTTATGTATTTATAATTACATAATGTTTACGAGTTAAAATGTATTTCTTCCTGTGGATTATGGTAAAAATTTTTTAAGCCACTAGTGTAAAGTACAGACCCCTGGCACACATTTCAGAAAAATATTTCCTTGTTTTTAGAGTTGCTCCCTTATTTTTGGAAGGTGGAATAGGGGGAAGGTAAAGGGGTCCTAATTGCTAAAGTAATATTTTTATCCTTAAATTAGGGACACATCTTCGTATGAGACAGAAAAGTTATGAAGGAACAGAACACTGTTGTGTACTGAATGCTTTGTCTACCTCAAGCCGTAACTCCCGATATGACAGTATTTGGAGATAGGACTTTAGTAGGTGATAAATGTTAAATGAGGTCATAAGGGTGGCCACCTAATACAATAGGGCTGATGCCTTTATCAAAACAGGAAGAGAGAAAGAGCTTTTCTCCAAGTGAGGACACAGGAGAAGGTGACCATCTGTAAACCAGGAAGAGTGCTCTCATCAGAACCTGACCATGCTGGCACCCTGGTCTTAGACTTCCAGCATTCAGTGAGAGAATACATTTCTGTTGTTTAAACCACCCAGTCTGTGGTATTTAATTATGGCAACCAGAGCAGACTCATATAAACACTAAACAACATATAGCCATATCTCATAAAAATCTTAACTCTGATTTTAAGTTAACAGTTCTGTTTAGACTAATACCAATTTCAGAGAAAAAAAATTTAAGCCACCTCAGATCACATTTTAAATGTTTTAAAACTAGTTTAAAACTATACAAAATAGTTTGGTAACAGTTGTAAGTAGACAAAAGCTTATCATTTAACCTAAAGACACTACAATATAGTAGCTTTATTATTACCAGTGTTGAAGAAACAAAGAGGGCAATGAGGCATTTAAATGAATAGCTTGAGAGGAATGTGTGCTTTGTAGATATTTTTAGTGCAGGAGAAAGCAACAGTGACTGGTCCTGTCTTGTGGCCTGGCCATCAAGAGATTTGCCTGGCCAGCTCTGTGGAGGCCTTCCAACTCTGGTACAGTAATATAAACCAGAGGTTTAACAGGTTTAAAATGTTATAAACACATCAGATGCAAACATTTTAAATCAATTTTTGAATGAATGAGATGGAATTGATGGGAAAAATACAGAGCACTATGAAATGGAAAAGTTAAGACAGCGGGTGGTATCTGAAATATAAATGAGAGGCATTTAAGAAAGCAGTCTACAGGAATGTGTTAGCTTATATCACTTCAGCCACTAGTTTGACCAAATCAGAGATCACAAAAGGGACATTGCCAAATGAATTTACTTTGAGATAGAGGCTGGGGGTGAGTGGGGAGTATACTGCAATTTCTATGGCTTTTTGGACCTCCTCAGAAGCATTCAATAAAATGCCTTTGAAAATAAAAGTAGGGTTGTTTCCACAACACATAAAAATTACATTTTATCTGAAATGATTCAGAATGGAGTTCAAGTTATCTTTACTTCCTTATTCAATGTTTACTCTTTGGGAATATCTTGTTAATATGCAGCACTAAAGCACAATATAATTTAGCATCATAGAAAAGAATTATAAAATTAGCAAAATTTTTTAAAAGGTTTGATGATGAGGATTCATGATCATTATATATATATGGCTTTAGATATATCCCATAGGACTTCAGCAGTTTGAAGAATGAGATTTGAGGGCTCCCTAGTGACTGACAATGTCCCTTTAATAAATATGTAGAAAGCACATGCTGTGAATACTTCATTGTATTCTAAGGGTCAAGTTTTCGTTAGTGCCATGGTCTCAGCCACCCTACCCCAAAATATCTTTTAGTGTAACCATCTTACATAATAAACTCCTGCCCCAGTGACTGTTGCTCCTACAATTAAGAAGTATACTAGTCTGCTGCCATCTTTCCCAGAAGCACCCGTAGACGCTAGTGATCTAGAAGGTGATCCTAGGTGATGACAGTTCATAACTGTAGGTAAAGATAAGGCCAAGAAAGAAACAAAAGGAAATAAAAAGAGCACTAAGTATTAATGAAGAAACATTCAACACAAAAGCAGGGAAACATTTTTGGTTACCTTGTGCTAAAAAGGAAAACAACGATGTTTCAGGATTGGAGGAGAATGCATATTTCCTCAACGTCTGTTACCTGATAGTGCTCACCTATTTTTCATTCTGATTTGACTCACAACTGGTAAGACCTATCTACTTTTCTTGTGCATTTGGGAATCAGCTCAGGGAATGATGATCTAGATAACTTCAAATACTTTTCATGTCTCTTTTTCTTAACCTAGTGATCAAGAACAAAGATAAGTTCACTGTCTTACCAATGTAGAAAGAATTGTAATGATGTCCAATGATTGGCTCTAAGTAAAATAGCTTCCTTCAATTAAGGGTGTTACTACGTGTTATGTAAGTTGGTTCCCTCAACTTTGTATGATCCAACTTTAGACTCATTTGCATAGTCACAGTAAACCGTGCCAAGTTAAAAAAAATGTACAAAATAAATCCTCTCTGACCAACTAAGTTGATTAGAGTTCATTTAAGGAAATATAATTGTGCTATTACTACACAGCAGTTAAAACCGTATTTCTCACCTCACACAAACTCCATTCTAAAACTGGAGATGCTAGGTCTACTTCTATAATTTAGTCTTTGGGTGAGATTCAGGGATAGTTTTCCTTTTAAGAACGCTTAATAATTTGGACAGAAGGCTGTTGTTTTTGCTTTTGTCTTTAATGTCTATCCCAAGCTGAAGAAGAATAAAATATTTGACAAATGGGTCAAAATCAAATATTGTGCTAAGGAGCTGCAATGAATTTTGACCTTATTTGCAGGTTAATATGTCACATCCAAGAGAAAAGGTACAATTTTTTGGTAATTGGCCAAACCTAAGAAAACACAGTGGCTTTCAAGTAAAAAGCAAAAAGACAAGTGAAAAGAGGAAAGATAATCAATATGAGATTAAATTTCAATCATTCCCAAATTGGCTTTCATAGGATATTAGAATTAGGCACGGTAAAGACGACTTATTGGGAATTTTTATAAAAGGAGAAAAGAGAATTAATTGCAAAAGTTTTAAAGCAGAGTAGTACTGGGTCTAATAATGGGAGCTGTTTGGCAGCTTCTTTACATAAGCTGCTTTTCTACTTACATATGCACCAGCACCTATTGTTGATAAGCCCACAAAAAGGACTAACACAGAATTATCGATTTTGCCCCCTGATGCACCAGAGCTAGCCATTTGTCTTGTCATCTGGAGTTCTAGAGGAACATGCCATCGCTGGAACAAGTTGCCTAAGGAACAATTTTTAAGACACACACACATACAAAAATAAAATAGTTAATATAGTCTGCATGACACTCACTGTTAAATGACCAAGAAAAAATAATCAAAACTGTACACACAAATACAACACATATCAGAATGCACACTCTTAAAGTGGTTAGAGTTTTTACAGTTTAATGCTGCCCAGGGAAGAAATTTATAGCTTCCAGAAAAGATAATGAAAAACATATGGACTTTACTTCTTCAGCATAAATAAAGTAAACATGGAGAAATGATTGAATAGATACAAAAAGTTAATTACAGGCTACCTGGGACATTGTAAATACCACTTAAGAAGTAATCTAAACATCTGGCTCAAATCTTGCACAATATAATAAAATCCTGCTACACAATCTAACCAGGACAGTTACATCTTGCATGAAAGGTAATATGTTTTGCAAGACAAAGTGTTAAATAAAGCTCAGAAGAAAATCAGAAAAAAAATATTAAGTGAATTTATCTCCTCCAAAGAACTGAAGAATTTTGGACAATGAAGTATTTCTTAGAATGAGAAAATTTTACAATTCTTCCAATTACTTGGCTCTTAGTCCTCCAAAATAAGACAAGGATTATGTTAATGTAAATTCTGTGCAGCTATGCAATGATTTGATGATCATAATAACTTACACATGGAAATGTAAGTTTTGTAGATTTCTTTCTCCAGGTTGCTTGGCATTTTCAGAGGAAGGAATGTCTCAGAACTTTCTCTATTTGTGATATTCCTGGTGTAGACTACTGACTTAGACCAGGGTTTTACACAATTTCTCTGTAAAGGACCAAATTGTAAATATTTTCAGCTTTGTGGGCCATACCATCTCTGCTGCAACTACTCAATTTTGCTGATGTTTTGCAAAAGCAGCCACAGATAATATATAAAAGAATGGATGTGACTGTTCCAATAAAACTTTATTTATAAACACTAAAATGTGAATTTTAAATAATTTTCATGTGTTACAAAATAATCTGGTTTACTTTTTTCAGCCATTTAAATAATTTTTAAAAATCTTAGCTCGAGAGGCCTACATTCAGGTTTTGCTGGTGGGCTATAGTTTTGGCATCCTGATTTAGAGCAGTGGCTCTAAAGCTTGCATCAGAATCCTCTGAAGGGTTTCTTGAAGCACAGGTGGCTAGATGCTCCCACCCCGCCAGAGTCTGAGTCAGGAGATCTGATAATGGGGCTCATAAATTTGCATTTCTCACAAGCTCCCATGTGATTCTGGTGGTCTGCACCTTACTTACTTACCTTACTTACTTACTTATTTATTTAGGTTGGTTCCCTAGTCGGGACTTGAACCTAGGCCGCATTGTTGGGAGCGCCAAAGCTTAGCCACTACACCACCAGGGAACACCCCCCCCCCCATATTTTAAGAATCAGTGATCTAGAGACAGATAGGTATTTTCCTCGTCTGACCAGACTTTAAAGAACAAATAGAATGGGTACTGGTAGTACCATTCCACATATACTCAGAGATCAGAAATAGGGAGCTTTCCCCCTTGCTTCCACAATGTCAGGGCAAATAGGGGTAAAAACACATCTAATAAAGATCTCTTATCTGAAGTCCTTGGGAACATGTGTATGAGGGCTGTCTGGAAAGTATCCAGCCATGTAATACCAAAAAAAAAAAAAAAAAAAAAAAAAAAAAAAAAAAAAAAAAAAAAAAAAAAAAAAAAAAAAAAAAAAAAAAAAAAAAAAAAAAAAAAAAAAAAGAGAGAGAGAAAGAGAAAGAGAGAGAGAGAGAGAGAGACAGAGAGACAGACAGACAGACAGACATTTATGGCTGGAGTTTTTCCAGACAGCCCTTGTATTCCAGAACTTAGAAGTGTTTGGTCTTAAGTATATAGTGCATATACTATAGAGTAATATCCAGCAACCGAAAGTCACACACATTCATGTTTCTATCACCATTCAAACTGAGTGGCATAAACAAAAGATTCCAAGTAGCCTCTCTCCAGTTCAGGTCAGGTATTACTGGCAAATGAGTTACAAATACTTGATTTTTAGTCTATTTTGGTTTTTGAATTATAGGTCAGCCACTATGGAACTATACTCTTAGAACTAAAACCTTGTTTTTCTTTACTGTTTTTATTTCTTACCTGTTTTAGAATCCTTTATCATCTAATGCAATAAAATGGTTTCTATTTGGAAATAACAAATCATGAAACTAAAAATATGTGTAAAGGTGGAGAAGGTTATTTCAACCTGAGCAAGCTTTTGATTTTCAGAAGTCCATAAAAATGATGAAACATCAGAAGTAGAAACAGACAATTCTCAGAGCTTAGACAATGAAACTGGGTAGAAAAAGTTCCACAATATTAAGTTTAGTTCAACAAATTTAGTTTTGTACCCCACTAATCCCACCCCAAATTTGTTTACTGAAAATAAATGTGTTTTTATTTTGTTTATCACTCTAGAAGATTGTAAATCAAAGCAACTTTGTTTTAATATAATACTAATGTGTTTAATTTGTTTTTTCTTGTTTTTTACAAACTGATAATACTGAGTGTAGATTTGGAAAAATTAAGCAGTTTTTGCCTCAACATGCCACCAAAACAACACATTTAAAAGTAAACTTTTTTTTGAAAAAAAAGTAAATTGTTTAACCTTTAAATTACTGCTAGAAAAGAAATGTAATACACTACTATAATTAATAAACTAACCTTTTACATACCTACAAAGTGACTTTAATTTTGTAAAAGGTGATAAGTACTGTATGGACATTAATATTTCCAACCAATTTTCTTTTACCCATAAAATTATTGTGTTGGTGCAAATGTAATTGCGTTTTTTGCATTGTTGAAATTTGCCATTTGATATTGGAATACATTTCTTAAGTAAATGTAGTTATGTTATATATCATTTTAATGTGCATTTCTTGCTTTATGTTTTTTTGCTAATGACTTATTTTTTGCAGTTTATTTTAGACTGGAAATTATGTTAGGCAAAAAGCAAATATCAGAGATTTTCTTATTCGATTTCAAAATGGGTCGTAAAGCAGGGGAGACAACTTGAAACATTAACAATGCATTTGGCCCAGGAACTGTTAATGAACAATCAGTGCAGTGGTGGTTCAAGAAGTTCTGCAAAGGAGACGAAAACCTTGAAAATGAGGAGCATGGTGGCTGGCCATCAGAAGTTGACAATATCCAATTGAGAGCAATCATGGAAGCTGATCCTCTTGCAACTGCAAGAGAAGTTGCCAAAGAACTCAATGTCAACTATTCCATGGTTGTTCAGCATTTGAAGCAAATTGGAAAGGTGAAAAAGCTCAGTAAGTGAGTGCCCCATGAGCTGACCAGAAATTTAAAAAAAAAATCATCATTTTGAAATGTTGTCTTCTCACAATCTACGCAACAACAATGAACCATCTCAATCAGATTGTGACATGTGACAAAAAGTGAATTTTATATAACTGGTGATGACCAGCTCAGTGGTTGGAACAAAAAGCTTTAAACCACTTCCAAAAGCCAAACTTGCACTAAAAAAAAGGTCATGGTCACTGTTTGGTGGTCTGCTGCCAGTCTGATCCACTACAGCTTTCTGAATCCTGGTGAAACCATTACATCTGACAAGTATGCTCAGCAAATCAATGAGATGGACCAAAAACTGCACCGCCTATAGCCAGCACAGGTCAACAAAAAGGGCCCAATTCTTCTCCATGACAATGCCTGGCAGCAAGGTGCACTACCAGCACTTCAAAAGTTGAACAAATTGGGTTATGAATTTTGCCTCATCCACCATATTCACCTAACCTCTTGCCAAATGACTACCACTTCTTCAAGCAACTCAACAACTTTTTGCAGGGAAAATGCTTCCACAACCAGCAGTGTGCAGAAAATGTTTTTTCCCCAAGAGTCCACTGAATTGTAAAGCACAGGTTTTTATGCTACAGGAATAAACAAACTTATTTCTCATTGGCAAAAATGTATTGATTGTAATGGCTCCTATTTTGATTAATAAAGATGTGTTTGAGCCTAGTTATAATGATTTAAAATTCACAGTATGAAATTGCAATTACTTTTACACCATCCCAATACTATACCTCTCTCCATCTAGGAGCCTCAAAATTTTAGGAAATTTTACTTAAGAACTGCAACATGCCTTTTTAGTTGTCTTACTAACTTGGGAAAGCCAACTTATTCCTTATTATAGCACCAGTCTACTTGGTTTAGATTTTCTGCAGTTAGACCACAGATACAGAGGTAGCACTTTCTTCCTCACACTTAGTATTCTTTATTTTATTTGATACATTTATATGTTAGAATATGATTGCCATTGCAGTGATAATTAACACCTTTAAAATGTCACATTGTCATTTCTTTTTAGTGGCTGGAATAATTAAGATCTAGTCTCTTAGCAAGTCTGATGATTATAATATAATACAGATTTGCCATACTGTGTAACGATTCAATTCTTGAATTGTTACACAAGCAACAGTGCCTAACACATACTAGGTGTTTGCTCAATACATATTTGTTGAATTAATGAAGAAACTAGAAATTCTTTCCAATCACAGTGATAAGGACTAAAACATTTTGAAGAATTCTTTGCAAAGAAGTTTTAGCCAGATCCCATTTATTTCAGGTTGCTTAACCCATTTCCCCTTTGCCCAAAAAATAAGTGCCAGTGTTATTTGCAGCTGCAGTGTTTAGCCCGAGATAACTCGTGGATTACAGTTCTAAACCTTACCTCTAAAGTCTGCCATGAAATATCTCACTTTTATTATTATTTTTACATCACTCTAGTATATTGATAGTCTTTGAAAACAAATGTCATCATTCTACTTATGGCATTCTGGTTTTAGTAGTGGTATTTCCATTTACAAAATAGAGAAATACTCAATCGCTAAAAATATCAAAACCAAGAAACATAGCATTCCTACACATGAAAAAAACTATTAAATACTGATCATCATATATATCTGTTACATTAGATTACAGACAAGTTCTGTTTAGCAATAACTCCAAGAATAGTTTTTATATTTTACTTTCACATTGAAAACCAGTCAGATATTTTCAGCCTCAAAGAGTGTATGTTAAAATTAAATGAATACAGCAGTGAGCTGCAATTTTTTTGTAAATGAGAAATGGATTAATAATAAATCAGTAACCTCAAATATCACAGACTAGCATTAAAATATAGTGCCTAAATCATCACCAAGTTCTCTTCTGTAGATTTTATAATCTCGTTTTCCCATACTTCTGGAAGGTCTTTTCTAGAACTATATCCACACAATTGAGGCAACTAGGAATCTCAAATGGTAAGAGGTCTATACACTCTTGGATCTTATCTTCTGAATGTCAAACTAATTTTTCTGACATGGATAAAACATAGGACAGGGCAAGCCTAGATGATATCTGTTCATTGTGAGTAGGAGTCTCTTTATAAGGAATGAGTATTGGGGATTCCCTGGTGGTGCAGTGCTCTCCATGCTCTCAACGCTGCAGCCTGGGTTCAATTTCCAGCCAGGGAACCACTTTCCCCCGCCAAAAAAAAGGAATCTATTTACCTTTATCAGCCTTTTAAAAAAATTTTTAACATCAACCCTTCCTGGACTCTTAGAAGAATCAGAGCAGTAACAACTATAGTAAAGTGTGAAATGAACCACTTTGAAGAAAGGCACCAGAAAAAAAAATTTAGATGATGGAAAAAGGAAACATAACTGTTCTACAACATTAAATCCTTTACAATACTAGGGCTCAGTTACCGAGAATTTACCATATGCCAGAGACTATACAAAATGATGAGGACACAAAAATAGATAAGACATAATCCTTGTTCCCAGGTCGTGTATAGTTAAGGAGGGCTACCACTGTTCTGATTATCAGAAAATGAGCTTGATACAAATCATAAGAGACTCAAGGTCATTCAGTCTGTTTTTTTTTTTTAATCCTTAGGTCAGTGGAACAGAAGCAGGAGTCATTATTCATTCAAAACAGTATTTTCCCAACTTGCCTGATTATATGAATTACATCAAGGGGCTTGTTAAACTATAAATTCCCAGTCATCTGTCCTGGAGATTTTCATTCACTATGGGTTTGGGTTTGGCCCTCAGTTTGATTTACATGACTAGACAACTTTTAAAAACACAATTTAGAAGAAAGTTACATTATGTAGCAACTCTCATAAAATGTTAAAAACTATAACATATTAAATGGTTCCAGAAAAGGCTGACTTGACAAAGATTTTCTTCTGGAAGGCTTTGCCTCAGCAGAAAGAGTACGATAAGGCTCATCTTCTGGGCTTCAGAAAAAATGTGTTACTTGGCAGCATCCATGAATTCTGGATCCTTGCCCACAAGTAGTCCAATTTCCTATTTAAGGAGGTGAGAAGGATTCCAAATAGAAAAAAGAGTTCAAACACTTGACCCTCAGGTCAGGGGTCGGTGATCAGCTTGATCACATGTGCAGTACCATGTTTGGTGGCTAAATATTACAGAACAGAAAATACCTATCACCTAACCTATCTGCCCTTCGGTATTTAATGCGAACATAAAGCAGTGACTGTTAATTACATTCAACCATTTCTGGAAAGAGGCAGAGCACTGAAATAAAGTAAATAAACAAATAGTAACAATTATGGTTTTAAGGCAAAAGACAACATTATAATGAAAATGAACCTGACAATGGTGACAAATGTGGATGAAATCTTTTCAAGGTAGGTTTAAAGTCCGCTAACATCCTGGCAAAGAATTGAGGGGTAAGAAGGAAAAAAAAAAAAGGAGGAGGGAAATGGCATATAAACAAAAATTGCCTCTTCCTCACCTATGCAAAAACATATGGTAGATACAACTATGTGAAAAAGAAATCAGATTAAAAGCAGTTAGTAATCAAGCTGCTGCAAAATGGTAAATTTTTCAAATGACAGAATCATTTCTTTTTGAAATTGTAACCTCAGCCCCACTCATTACTAAAGGCACATGAATGTTACACTCCGGTGCTTGACCAAAGGAAAATGAGTAAGTGCATACAAAGAGATGGATGGAGATGTCAAGAAGTCAGAATATTTTCTATAGCAAATTACCTTCATACAAAGTCATGCAATGGGAAAAAAAAAGTCTGAGTGTAATTTTTCAGTATTATTTCTAATATCACCAACCATCTTTAAATGTCTAATAAATCAATTTAACTTTGGAAATCCATACTTAATTGATGAGAAGTTTTGGTCAGATTTCAGAATAGCAGTAAAAGTTTTGAGGTGTTTTTTTTTGTTTGTTTTTCTTTTGGGGAGAGGGGGTAGTTCCCTGGTTGAGAACCGAAACCAGGCCGTGGCGTTGAGAGCGCCAAAGCCTAGTCACTACACCACCGGGGAACCTCAAAGTTTTGAGTTTTAAGCAAAATAAGTACACAAAGTTTGAAAGACCAGTGTGCACGGGAATATTCAGCTTAGCTAAATTTCTGTGTAAATTCTGTGCAACTTACATGGAGCACCCTCATTTCATTGCACAAAATCCACACAGATGACATTGTAGACAGGGTATTTAAATTTCAAGAGCAATATGTCTTAGCACATATCTCCAATACACCTACCAGGAAACATCTTCTTAAGAGTAACTGGAAAAATTGTTCAAATGCACATTTCCAAAGATTAACGATTTGAGGAAAATATTTTCAACTTTTTATTTTTAAAGCATCCAGAGGTGGTTCCACATTGGAAAGGCCTCAGGATAACCTCTGACATTGAAAATGTGAGTGTCCTTGGGAAGTCATTCAAAGATTATTGATTTAAAGAAACCCACACCTCTTACAGGTGGATAATTCTTTACCCCCACGAAGCTGTGCAGGTTGAAAGTGAGCAGGCTCAAGAAAAATTTACAGATACTGGATAAACAATGGGCTAAAGAGAAACCAGATGCATTTTTTTTTTTTTTTGTAGTATGTGGGTAGTTCCCTGGCTGGGAATTGAACCCAGGCCGCAGCGTTGACAGCGCCAGCGCTGAAGCCCCAATCCACTACACCACCAGGGAACTTCCAGATGCATTAGTAACCTTTGAAGTCAAACTTTAGGAAGCAGCGTGGCATTGTGGCAAATGGATTAAGGGAGTGGAGACTGGAAAATCACACTTTGCTCTACCTATTAATTTGGTATGTGACCTCAGGCAAGTAATTTCACCCCTTTGTGCCTCAGTTTATTGCCTATAAAATTAGTGGGTTGAGCTTTACTGCAAAATCCCTTCCAGCTCTAAAATTTGATGAAAACACTTCATGGAGGGCAGTACAATATGTTCTGTAAACTGTTTCTTTGAAGCATTAAAGGCTACCAAGAATTACACTGACCAGACATTCCAAATTAATTCTGGGTCAGCTCTCCTGGTGACTGGTGCACAATGAACTGACTCCTTACTTGCACTCCATTGTTTGTTTCACAGGGCATTCACAGGACACTCAAACCTACAGATCTCACCTGGGGTTTGGAAGGTAGGGCAGGTAATACCCTCATTTACATAAGGAACTAAAAAGCATGAAGCTTAAATGTCCTGTTTAAAGTCTCACAACTGGTAAATGACAAGTCTACTTGACCTCAAGGAGTGGCCTGCAAAAGGCATTGGACAATACTAGACAGCAAGCTGTTCTGTTATCCTTGAACAGCAAACCCTCCCAGGAAAAGGCCTCAAGCGGACTACTGAATTCAATTCCCTTGAAGGTCAGGTGAACACGGCTTCCAAAACTCATGGTTTGGATCCCGCCAACTCGGAATTCCCAAGACTGTGAGTGTGTTGAGTTTCTCTTGGGGGCAGTGGGGCAGGGTAAGCTGCGAGGCATAGGGAGCCTATGCAGCCCAGGCCCTTGGTCTTCGAGGTGGGGGTTGCTTGGGAAGAAGGGTCAGTCACCTGGGAGCCGGTTCCTCAGCCTCGGGCCTGGTACGTACACTGTCCGCACCAAAGGTGCCAGCTTCTGCTTCAAAGCACCTGCCGCCAGGCCGCCACACCGGAACATTTCGGCAAGCGCTACTCCGGACCTCCTCCTTCCTTTCTTCTCACGCACCAACAGACAGGTCAAACACCGAAGGGCCCGGCCCGCTCTCCTATTCGCCCCGCCCCCGCTGCCTTCACACGCACTCCACGCAGGCTCCTCCTCCCAGCTCCGGGTGGGCATTGGACAGTTAAGCTGGCCTGCTAGTAAAGAGGAAAAGGAAACGCTACCAGGGGCCTACTGCGCAGGCGTCATGTCAGTGCCGCATTGCGATTGGCCCCCACAGAGAGAAGATTTGCGCATGTGCACAGCTTTCCACAAGCTTGCAAAGTCTTCGGACTTGCTTGTAAGTTTTGCAAGGGTTGGTGGCAGTTAAATGCAGCTGAGCGAGTTTGGGAAGCTTTCCAAGGGGGGACAAGTGGGGCCTCTTTGCCTCGCTTTTTGTGGCGAGTGCTGACGCTGTGCCTAGGGAGGGAACTGATAATAGTACCTCACAAAGCGTGGTCCCACACTGAATCTTGTTTTTCTGTTTTAGGCTGCTAGCTACTAGAACTAGGTACTAATCGTCCGGATTCTCTCTCTGGCTTTAGTCCACTTCCAGTCTTTTCATAGGTCTGAGCCTGGGTTCCTGGCTTTCCAGGTTCGGATTGGACTTCGTCTTTCAAAAATTGCTGGCACTTTCCCACCCAACCCCTGTTCCGGGGCAGGTATTCCTTCCGCGCTCTATTCCCCTATCATTTTTGTGCAATTCTGAGTCTTACATGCTGTATAAGGTGCTGCGAATAGTTTCTGCTATTATGGCTTCCGTTCTCGAGAGCAGACGCCGGCAAAAAGCATTCGTGCTTCACGGACTTAATGAGAGAAATCCTAAACAGGACTTTTAGAGTTGTGGGAGGAGTAGGGTTCAGGGCTGAATGTAAATAGGTGTCAAATGTAAGCTAAATTGGAAATAAATTTTTGGCTGTATGCAAAACAACGTGCTGTTTTCAAAGTTTTAGGTTGGATTGATTAAATAGAAGAGTTAATCAGATCTGTTGGTGAAAGTTTGGAAAACTGTCAAAACTATGATAAGGTACCTATGGAAACAACTGGGTATATTTGAAAAAATCATTTAATGATTCACAGTTAATAAGAAAAGGCATTCTACAGCACTCCTAATTCATTTCTGCAACAGATGCAGTGAGATAGTCTTCTTGTCCTTTTAATTAAAAATATTTCTTTTTTTGGGGGGGTGTAAGTAATATACACACATGGAACTAACTACAAAAATACAAGTGCAAGTTCCCCAAAATCTCACTCCACATAGCTAACGAACACTTTTCATTAGGGCATGGAGCTTACTTTGAAATCCACATTTCCAGAAATTTCATGTTTCTACCTTATTAACATAATGTGAATTCTCAGATTCAGTGACAGGTTTCTGCTGTAAGCACACATCTAAATAATCTTATGTGGATGTAGTTTTTAAATACTAGAAAGTTAGCATTAATTCTGGCTATGAATTGGTAAAGCTTCTTTCCACTCTTACTTTTTGGATATGCCTAACTACCGTATTTTGTCATGTATAATGCACACCTTTTTGCTAAATTTGTGAGGGAAAATTATGGATGCCCATTATGCATGGGTAATACTAGTTCTGTATCTATATAAATGTTTTTAATTTTTTTAATTTATGCTTATGAGTAAAAATGTAACTCTCGAAATCAATAACTATATCCATATGCAAAATAATACCCTGGAATACTATAGTCGGGGTTTTTTTAATATAAAACAATTTTACACATAAAATTTCTTGTACCTTGTATTTGTTCTTGTGTTTTGTAATTATTACATAAAATTTCATGTACTATAATGTATTAAAAATAAATGCTAAAATCTCCTTATAATACAAAAAAGGTATCTAAATATAAACAAATAAAAATTTGAGTTAAACATTTAAATGAAATATTTTTCCCCTGAAATTTTGGGCCAAAAATGTGGGTGTGCCTTATACACAGGAAAGCATTATACCTGGTATAATATTGTAATAGTTACCTCCCCCTTTTAATAGCTACTCTTCTGTAGATAATGATCACTAGGAGCATTACCTTCAAATATAGATGAGACTGTTGCTATAAACTATTATCTAGACATCAGCCAATCAAAAAACCAAAAATACTGTACAATGATGGTTGGTATTCATAATGATGACTTTGGATTATCCAACTAAGATTAAATCCTTGAGATGGTTTGAATATTGAATAGCAGAATCTAAGGTTTTAGAAATGGGTGACCCACATATATGTTAAAATAATTACCTATAAATATATTTGCTAACTGAACCAAAAAGCTTATTAACTAGAAGACCCCATTTCCTCAGCCATTTTGAGTAACTTAGACTTGGCTGAGCAGTCTCATCCCAGTTTGCTTACAGATCTATCACTGATGCACTGTGGGGATGGATTTAGTCATGTTTGTTTTTTCTGCAGCTCTGCTCTCCACACAAGTAAGATGGCAGCTCACTTGTGCTGCTGGAACCACAGACCTAGATGACATCAGAAAATAACTCATGTCAGTGCTACTGGCATATGTTAATATTACCTTAGCCTATGAAATAGGCATGTGGGAGAATGGTTAAAGTCTTAAAGTGGTGAACTTTATTGTGTGTAAATTGTACCTCAGTAACGTTATTTCAAACAAATTCTGAACCTGAAAATCACTTTCAGAAGAGGGAATATTGGTCTTGACCAAGATGTGTGGTGCTTAGTAAGCTCTGAAGCTGACCCCTAATACCATAAGAAAGTTCACTTCATTTATCATCTTCCTAGCATAATTTAGGTTTCTGGCAGATTAGACCCAACCACTTTGTTCTACATTCAGTTGCAGAAGGGTGAACCCTCCTAGGAGTTTCCAATTCCTTTTGAAACTCCACTATTCTGGAAAGACTTATGATTACATGGAGGGCTCAGGAACGCAAGATTCTGTGAGGTTTATGCTTTGTCTCAAGATCCTTCCATCTGGGCCTGGAATGGTTTAGTCCCAGAAACAAAGTCCCCTTTTGCTGGAACTTCCCTGCTTCTTCTACTCCCTGTATGGTCCTCTCCTGCGGCGGGCCTTCCCCATTGGTCAGCCAAACACAACTGACTGTGGCAGCCAATGGTAGACTGTCTCCTGAACATTCAGAAGATGGGTGCTCCTGGTGTGATGAGGGAAGGTTAGCGCCTGGCACGCTCCCCTCTACATCTGGCAAATCTACAGAAACAGTAACTCCCTTACACATGCACACCGGTGCCACACAGCGTGTCTTGGCAGCGCCCTGCCCGGCTACTCGGGTGGGCAAATGCACCTGCTTCTTCAATAAAACAGAGCATCCCCTTTTCCCAAGGCTTGGGATAGGGTTGCAGAGGTACAGCTCAGCTGCCGGTGGCTCTGGAGGTGAAAGAGGAGTCTCCTCTCCGCACTCCATCCCCACTGAGTAAGTAGTGTTGCTCTGAGACTGAAGTGCTCCAGAGATGCCTAGGGTACATCTGGCTCTTTGTATTCCCCAGTTATGCTTCAGGCCCGCTGACCCCCATGTGCCCCGAGAAAGTGGGGGTGGAGAGCCTGAGACTTATAAAAAAATGGGGTCATGGAGAAAAGAGGACCATCCAGTGATGGTGTGCTGCTGTCCCCACCCCACTTTCCTCTGTAGGCTTGCCCTCTGCCTTGTCCCTGGGTTCCAGGTAGGGGAGGGTCTAAAGCGCAGGCAGCGGCGCAGGAGGCGTCCCAAGCCCCAGTGTCCCCTCCCAGGGCAAAGGCAGAAGAAGGCTCCTGCCTTGCAGTCTCTCTTCCCATTTCCTCTGCCTGGAGTGGGACCTGGAGTGAAAGGTACCCCCCTGCGCACGCGTGCGCGCGCGCACAGTGCCGGCGCATGCACACACGCGCAGACACATGGTCACGCGCACACACGCATAAAGCTCGCTCGCCTGGAGCGCACTAACGTGGCTGTTTTCTTTGTGTGGAGCCCACCAGTAAGGTTGGGGCCCCAGTCCGGTCCCGGGGAGATGGCACAGCCCATCCTGGGCCATAGGAGCCTGCAGCACGCCTCAGCCGCTGGTCTGGCGGCCCTGGAACTAGATTCGTCGCTGGACCAGTACGTGCAGATTCGCATCTTCAAAATCATCGTTATTGGTGACTCCAACGTGGGCAAGACCTGCTTGACCTTCCGTTTCTGTGGGGGGACCTTCCCGGACAAGACTGAGGCCACCATAGGCGTGGATTTCAGGGAGAAGACTGTGGAAATCGAGGGCGAGAAGATCAAGGTGATCCAGCCGGTCAGGTCTGGGAAGGGAGGGTTCTGGGAGGGAACCTCGCCTGAGGCATGCTGTAATGATTGTGAAATGTCTGGTCAGGTGCGTAGCTGTGTGCTGCTTGCTGAGCCCAAGACCCTTGACACCTCCTCATCACCTTTTGCGTCTCTCGGCGGCCTGGTTCCCGCCTTACCTGTTTTTTTGTTTTGTTTTGTTTTGTTTTTGTATTTTAGGGCAGGCTGGAGTGAGTGCATTCATGCCCTCTGCCCATGCCTGACAGCTCCTGCCATGAAAAGCATGTGTGATCCTATTCTTGACCCTGAGCCAGGAGCAGTGGCACCCGTGGGCAGAGGGAGGTATGAGGTAACATGGTTCTGGTCATTGAGATAGATCCCTAAACACTTTACACATCTTGAGGTCTATTCTATCTCTTGGGTGCCAATAGGCTGCAAAAACCCACTTTGGTTAAGCCCCAAGTTATTACAGAGGAGGAAAGGATGGAAATTCATAGAGAATTAGTTTATGGTTAAGATTAGGTGGAATAGGGGTGGAGTGGGGTGATTCTGGCAAAAAACCATAAGCCCTTTTAAAGAAATTGAGACAGGGTCACTCTCCAGTCCTTCGTAATAGACAAAACTTATTCTTTTGGAACAGTCCCCCTAAAATGATATTTTCTTTATTTGTCTGGGATACCTAATGCCATTACTCATTCTGTCAGTACTGTCTTCAGTAGGCCTTTGTAACAATGAAGAGCAACTTATCTGAGGGCCAAGGGAAATGTCTTGATCCTACCCCTCGTTAGTTTATGAAGTCGGCTAAATACAGATATTCTTGTCTGACCATTTGTACTCACTTTTGGTTCAGAAAAGGTGTAAACTCACAGGACAGAAATATTTCAATATGCACAGGCTAGCAGGAGAGGGGCATGACAAGGGAAGTTTTCATATCTTAAGGGAGCAGAGTGGGGCAGAGTTATGGGCCAGAATGTCATCTCAAAAGACACTGGGCACTAAGATGAACTCCACAGCTGACCTTTTCTTGAGCCTATGGTCAGATCCTGTCCTGCAAAGGTAAACATCTCTCCTACTGGTCGAACAGCTCAAATGACCACAAGGTCCCTCTGCAGAGTGAGGTGGAGAGAAGGGGTGAGAAACTGGGGAGAATGATGGAACACAGTAAACTGTGCAAGCCTCCTAACTCCTTGATTATTAAAATGAACATGTTTTAAAATTGTTTCAGAATCCTGGCCAAGGCACTAGATTATCACGAAGATGGGCAGCTTAGTATTGGCAAGGGAGAGCTCTCAAGAGCAACTGACCCCAAAGGGTCAGAATTATAGGACACTGTTTTGAAAGAGTGATCTCTTTTGCCTCTTTTTAGGGGGATTGCTATATTTCCTCTTTTTTAAAGTCAAAGTAGGTGTGTATTTTTTGTTTTTTTGTTTTTTTGCTGTTTGGTATGTGGGTAGCTCCCTGGCTGGGAAAGGTGTGTATTTTTATCCTTCCTCAGGGCTTTATGTTGACATTTGCTTGGTTTGGACTTTCTCTAGTGTGTCTAGCTATTTAAATGTAAGGTTGTAATACTCTGGAATTTCTAAAGCATCCAAAGTAGAAATATACTTGCAGATGTGATCTTAAGCCCTCGAAACTCTTAAAATTTAATGCTATTGCCTGCTTAAAATCAAGTGTCAAGTGTCCCATTGAGCCAAACAACTCTTTGGATATAAGAAAGGGGAAATAATTGCACCTGAAATTTACATGGAGGAAAAAAAGAAGTGTTTGGGAGTCTGGGGGAAAGGGAAGGAGGTAACTAGAAAGTGGAAAATGGGAGGTGAAAGTGGAAAATGGGAGGTGAAAATGAGTGGAAGGGTGTCATTAACCAGTGACCTCAGGGAAATTTTTAAAAGATTTCTTCCCTTCCAACTGTCCAGTACCTAGCCACACTGTATTTCACAGTCTTTGCCAAAGATTCTGGACTTTTTCCCAGAGGGCAGAGCCTGAGACAGTGTGATTCACTAGAATTAGAGCCGGATACCACGTGCAGAGAAGTGCTCAATACAGGCTTTTTAGAGGAAGATGATATTTTCAAGAGGGCCTTGTGACACTTATGAAATGAAGGAGCCCTCTGAGAACAGATTTTGAAGGAGGTCAGGGTCAGATGTTGGAATGGGGAGATGGTGACCCTGCCTGTTGTAAAGTTGCTGTAACCTTATAGCCAAAGCCAGCAGGCGAGACCAGCATGTCTGTGGGAAGATGGCAGAGCATGGCGGCAAGCATATGATCTCAGTAGAAGATTTGGTCCCACACTCCAGCTGGGCTGGAGTTTCTCAAGGAACAAGTACCAAAAATATGCTAGGAGGTGACTGCCAAAGGCCACTCCCTTTGAGGGAGAGAGAAAAGTTCAGTGTGCCAGGCTAAAGTGGCCCTAGAGCACAGCTAGCAATAGTAGACTGTTAGGCTATAAAATTCTAGCCCTCACAGGAAAGTGAGAGAGGGGGCTCAGTGAGGTCTTCTCCCAGTCCAAGAGTAGGGTGTGGTGTTTTATGGGCTGCCTCCCTGTGCCCCAGAGTAGCACATATGTCAACCCCTATAGGGGGATGACTAATTTAGTGTATTTGGGGCTACTCTCTTAATTACCAGGACTATCCCTAGAGCTTTGAAACCCCATTTGGTGTTTACAGTCAATGTGTCCTCACCTCTCCCCATCACAAGATTTATAATCCAATGTTTACTGGTCAACCTGAGCATCAAGAAAAGCTTCCAATAAGTAGATGATGATGATGATGATGATGATGATGATGATGATGATGATGGTGACGATGATGATAAACTTCTGCTTTTTGAATAAACAAAAGGGCCCTAGCTAGGCACTTTACATGCACTATTTTATTTGATCTTCACAGCATCCCTGTGAGATTAGGACTGTTATTATCACTCCTGTTTTACAGATAAGGAGACCAAAGTTAGAGAGATTAAATAACTTGCCTCTGAACTTCAGTTTTTGGCCCTAGAGCCTAACTAAGCACTTCACTGGTCTCTTTATCCTGCCTTCCCTCTGATAGGGCCAGATTTTCAACCTAGATTGAGAGCTCATGCTCTCTACCACTGCACTCTGCTCCAGGGGGCAATATCTTGCCTGGGAGGCAATGTGCATAAAGGGAGGTGACATGGTGGACAGCCACTGGTGGTCTCTTCTAGGCTAGGGTTCCAGGCTTATACCTCTAGGGCCCAGGAGGTTCAAGATGTCTCCTTCAGCTATACCCCGGACACTGAGCTGAGCACCTAAGTTTTACCTTTTGATACCTTGACTGTCTCATCTTGGATGTGAGAATCAGAGAATGTTCAGAGATGGAAGAGACCTTAGAGAATCTCTAATTGAATGTCCTCATTTTACAGATAGGAAACTGAGGCTCAGAGAGGTAGTGACTTGCCCAAAATCACACAGGTACAGGCCTACAACTCAGGTCTTCTAATTCCCCTTCTAATCCTCTTTCCATATAAATCCCAGCTCTGGGCTTGTCCCATGGTCCATCCAATCCATGCTGTTACCTGTGACAAGGACACAGAAGGACATCATATGAGAAAGCTGACAGTCCTTCCTGCCATCAGCCTAGGAAGGGTGGAGGCATGCTCAAACTCCCAAAGGAAAGGTAGAACTTCCCTTAATGACCATTATAGGTCTGTCTCCTGCAGGTTTGGCTAAATCATATTGAGGCTGCCTTAGACTAAAAGCACTGGAAATCACCAAATAGGAGTGTGGGGTTAGAGTGAAGAAGGTATTAGAGGGGAGGCTCAGACCTAACTGTTGAGCCGTTCTTTGTAAATTCTCATAGAAGCACCTCCGCCTAGTTTGGTTCCTTTCATAGGTGGGGCACCCCTTCAGCCCAGCCCTCTGGACCGGGCAACATGCAGGTCAGCCATGGGTATTGGCAGCTGCCACCCAGGACTGGATTTCTCTTCCTCTGCTGATTACTTGGAAAAACACCTTCCTGTGTTACATTAGTGAGTGGACAGAGGCTGAGCTAAGTGTTCCCTCCGAAGCTGCCTACAGTCAGAATGACATCATGTCTTCCTTAGGGCTTCTGAGCTTCTGTATTTGCCAGTTAGCTTAATGGTTAATTATCCATCAGTGTGTTTCTCTGTCTGCATTGCTACCTCACTTTTTGTCATGAGTTTCTCTTTGTCTCTGTCCTCCTTTAACCAATCTCTGGGTTAGCCTTTTTTATATAATATATCTTAGACACAGATAGGACAGTCCAGCTAGTTAAAAAAAGATATGTTTTGAACTTTTCCCATCATCCACTTAGGCACCCTCCAAAGGTTAGAGATGTATTTTTCTCCCTTTATCCACTTCTACTTTCCTTTGCTGACATCCAACAAAATGACATTCATGCTTCATCTATAGAAAGATGCCAGATATGTTCCCTAGGGAAAACAAATACTCATGTCAGCTATGAGCACATATAGTGGGTGGAGGACTTGCTAAACTTGCTCAGGCAGCAGTAGCCCCAGGAAAATTGTTTAAAAGGCTAGATTTATCTTTGGTAGCTCTCCATGGTATGCCCCTCGACCCTCCTCCAGCATCCTCATCACTTTGGACTGCCCCCAGCCACTCATGGCAGGTTGTTGGCATTCCTCTCTTCTTCCTCTCCCCACTGAGACTGCCTTTACTTTGGCTAAATCTCATTGTTTTGTTTTATTTTTTGCTTTTTGTATGTGGGTAGTTCCCCAGCCGGGAATTGAACCCAGGCCGCAGTGCTGACAGCGCCACCGCCAAAGCCTTAAGCCACTACACCACCAGGGAACTCCCCTAAATCTCATTGTTTAGAAGCCATGCTTTCTGTGAATTCCAGAATGAGAACCAATGGATCCAAGGAGCAGTGCTACCAGAACAGGGCTGATGGGCCTTCTGAGACATGGTAACAACTAATATTTGCAGAGCACTTTATCTTTTGCAAAACCTCCTTCTCTAGTGTTATTTCACTTGCCTAGTCATTTACTTAGCTACTAAGCATAGGAGCTATAACCTAGGTCTCTTAGTTCCAAAGCTACTGCTACATTTCAGTAGTACCTGATCAATTACTTGTCGAGCCCAGACTTGATGTTGGAGGTTTCAGTCTATGGAGGAAAGAAGAGTATATGTTAGGCACTGTCCCATGTACTTACAATGAATGTTAATCCTCTCAGCATCCCTATAAGATTGCTGTGGTTATTCTGTTTCCAGAGGAGGACACTGAAGATAGAAAAAGTAAGTAACTTCTCTAAGGACACCTAACTAGTATTGTGTTGAGATTTTCATCCAAGTTGGTTTGACTCCATTATGCTCCACTGACCCTTGGAGACAAAAGAGGATCTGGGGAACCTGTAGTGGCTAAGGGGCAGTTGTCACCCCCAGCCACTATGTGGACGCAATGCCCACAAGAAGGGAGGAATGGACAAGAGGAGTTCCAGCTACAAAAAGGGAAGAAGTTGCTTTCAGTGTCCAGAAGGAGCCAGGGATTTATGAGGATGTTGAGAAGAATAGGTACACCAGACCCTCAAACGAAATGAGGTCTTTTAATGTCCAGTGAGCCTGACTGCTGTGTTCTTCCTTTGTGATGGCCCTTCTCATTTTCTGCTATGAGCAACCTGCTTCCTGATTCCCCTCTCACTACACACAGGGGTGTGAATAACTTGGGGTGGGGTTTGTAAAGAACCAGAATGGGAGCAGTGCCTACAGTTTAAATTCTGAGCCTCCAAATAAAAGCTTCAAGGCTCCCCATCTTACTGGAAACGCAAAGTTGATCTGCAGCAAAGAGGGCCCTCCCTGTAGTTCCTGTAGCTTGGGTGGTGTACACAATTCTGAAGCCAAAGAAAAGCCAATTAGCCAACATACTCAGCCCCAAACCCTTCTCACATTCCCACTCGTGCTCCCACTAGTGGCAGGTATTTTTAGAATTCTGAGGTCATGCTGTTAAAGCATCTGCCACATACCTGAGGGCTGGTAGGGATTCAGTCTTACACAGAGATGAGAGTTGGGACTACTGGGGGGGTGAAGGTGGGGACCAGAAGCCAAGTGTTAATATTCTTGTGCTATATCTGCTCTCTTCTCACTGACCTGCATTCCTTTTCTGGCCTGCTCTCCCTTTCTTCTTGCTCAGAACACCACAATGGTGAAAGAAATGAATATCTTTTCTGTCTCTGTTTGTGGAAGCAAATCAGTCTTTGAGGACTTATGTTTTTCTGAATAACCAAAGTCAAATGTTCTCTCTGAAATTGTCTTGGCAGATACCAAGGATGCCAGACTGCTTGTAGTTTTGTTGGCTCAGGCCAGTACTGCTTTTTGATAATGATGATGATGATGACAATGACACTGACAGCCATAATGATGAGTGATCTGAAGCAGAAAAAAATGGCTTACAGTTTAGCTGGAGAGATGCCAAGAACACTGATGAAACAACTGGAGAACAAATGAATATATTCTAAATGATGTGGTAAAGGCTCAAAATGCAGTTGAAATTCCTAAGAAAAGAGAATTGAAGGGAAGTTGGAGAAGGTTTTAGGAAGAAGGTAGAAGAGTGAGCTGAACATTGAAGAATGGCTGAGATTTGGGCAGGGCAATGAGCGGGTGACTGATTCTGTAGGGGAAGGGTGAACTAGCAGAATCAAAGGTACAGAGGAGGGAATGAACCGGTTGTAGTTTAGTAATTTGAAATGAGGTTGAATGGGATTAATTTATGACAGACAATATTTTTCATTTGTTACCACATGCAGTAGAGGGCTATTATAATTTCCTGGTGAGGAGGATGACATGCTGATAAAAACAGGGTTAGGAAGGCTAGTTTGAAAGCAGTATGCAGGAAGCACTGGAGTAGAGAGACATCTAGAATCCAAAGGATTTTGCTGTAGTCCAGGAGTGAGAAGTGGAGGGTCTAGCTAGGGACATGAAAATCAAAGTAGAAGAATGGGTGAATCTGAAGGTTATGCCAAAGGCACATAGCAGCCATGTCAATAGAGGGGATGAAGGGGAGCCTGGACAATGAAAACTGATGTTCAGAATGATGACTCGGGAGCCCTGTAAGATCTTCACTCGGCAAAGAGATTCAATTATATTTACTAGATTATACTTACTGACTGCTAACTCCAAGTAAAGGCTATACTTTAAGAGCCATAGTACTAAATTAGTGGCCATAATAAAATTTTCTTTGATAACTGAGAATTGTATAGGGCCTTGGGACCATCATTCTGAGTATGAATTTCTCTTGTTCAAGACTTTGGATATATAAAGAAAAACAACAGATTGGGCTGAATGTGTGTCAGCTCCAGAGTGTCCCTTGGGAATTACATATTTGTGTATGTTACTTATATCAGCATTTTTCCTTTGTAATTTGGCCTTTATCCCAAATGTTGAGATGCAGAAGAAAAATCCAGGATTAAATAACCTTTTATATAACAAAGAACTGAACTTAAAATAAACTGAGCTAAAAGATGAGATTTGAATACTAACTTTGATTTTTAAAAAGTCGTGCAAAGCAAACAAAAACAACCCTAAAACAAAAAGATGGATGCTTAAAGTAGAAAGTATAAAAAAAAAATAGAAGAAAATAAATGTCACCTATAGTTCCACTGCCCATAATAATCATTTCTGTCCCATGTATATACTTCTAGTTTTTCAAATTTATATGTCTATGTTTTATATATATATATATATATATATATATATATACCATAGAATGTGAAATTTTCATATCTTGCTTTCACTTATATTTTGTACACATTTCCTCCACCATTTATTCTTTGAAAACATTGTTTTTAATGAGTGTATAATAGCCCATTATATAGATACATACATACACTTTAGCTATTCCTCTCCTACTGAGCATTTAGGTTGTTTCCTGTTTTTTTAAAAAGGCATAAATAACATTATGATTAAGATCTTTGTACAGAATTTTGACCAAATCTCTGCTATTTCTTTTGTATAGATTTCTGGAAGTGGGATTATAGGCTTAGAGAGTTTTGAAGATTTTTAAGGTTCTTGATAATATTGCCAAATTGCCTTCAGAAGACTTGATCAGTTTACATTCCAGTTTTTCACCTAAAAACCTTAAGATTTTTCAACTCAAGATTTTCAACTACAAATCTTAAAAAAAACTTTATGGAACCCAGAAGAAACTTCTCTTTATATTTTGATAATTCCATTCTGCCAATCTGTTGAAGAACCACTTCCTGTGTCTGCACTTATCACCTCAGTTTTATAATGCTGCAGAACCATATTTTCTCCTATCTATACATGTTTCATTTTCTGACTCCAAATATGGGTTTTTGTGTCTTCCAGGTTCAAGTGTGGGATACAGCAGGTCAAGAACGCTTCCGCAAAAGCATGGTTGAGCATTACTACCGCAATGTGCATGCAGTGGTCTTCGTCTATGATGTCACCAAAATGACATCCTTCACCAACCTCAAAATGTGGATCCAAGAATGCAATGGGCATGCCGTGCCCCCACTAGTCCCAAAAGTGCTTGTGGGCAACAAGTGTGACTTAAGGGAACAGATCCAGGTGCCCTCTAACTTAGCCCTGAAATTTGCGGATGCCCATAACATGCTCTTGTTTGAGACATCAGCCAAGGACCCCAAAGAGAGCCAGAATGTGGAGTCAATTTTCATGTGCCTGGCCTGCCGATTGAAGGCACAGAAATCCTTGCTCTATCGTGATGCTGAGAGGCAGCAGGGGAAAGTGCAAAAACTGGATTTCCCACAGGAAGCTAACAGTAAAACTTCCTGTCCCTGTTGAAACCAAATGGTGTAAATACAAGATCAGCTATCAGTGAAGTTTTTTTCCCCTTTTTTCCATGCCTGCATAATGCTGACACCTGCTTGTTTCCATACAAATTGATATTAAAATAAAATTTGTATAGATTATCACATGCCTTCATGTCTTGCTTTCGTCTGAGAAGACTTTTCTGATTGTGGTAAGAGGCAGCTTGCCCTACTAGAATAATATGCCTGTGCATATTATCAGCCTCCCTATCAGCCTTCGATTTCACCTATGTCACCTGAAGTTCTCATCATCTGAATCACTTCTTTTCTTTGCTACATCATTTTTATTTTATTTCTTTCTACTAGAATAAAAAAATCATATCACTTTCAAAATTGATCTGAAAACAGAACATGGAAAATATTATTTTGTGGTTAAAAATTCTAAATTTGTAGGTAGACAAAATTTGATGTGAGCATTCAAGTAGAAAAACTAAAGTCTGAAATTTTGGACAGCCTGTGTATTCACAGATGTATTCTTATGAAATTTAATTTACACTCCACAGAAAATATTCTTAAACAAATGTAATGATAGATCTTGATTTTGTTCAGGACTATCACATTTTACACATTATATTTTCTTCATTACAAAAAAGAAAGGAAGAAATTAAAGTGTTCTTACTGGTAAATGTTCTTTTTTTTGCCTTTTTTTTTATGTGGGTAGCTCTCTGGATGGTAATCGAACCCAGGCCACAGCGCTGATAGCACTGGACCTTAAGCCACTACACCACCAGAGAACTCCCCAGGGTTAGGGTTGGTAAATGTTCTAATGGCTGTTGAAAATTTTCAGTAGAAAAGTTAACCATACATGCTGAGTCACTTCTTCAGAGTGAATTCATTATTTCACTTGGTGTCATCAGTGGGCAGAAACATCCAGCTGGTGTGGGATACAAGCTAGAGCCCACCTACCAGAGGAACATGCACCAATGCAGATGGTGGGAATTGAGAAGTCTTGAAAGGAGATGTTGGCTCATCAGTGTTCTCTAGGCTCCCTGGATTCAAGAGGAAGCTGCTCTCTTCTCAGTTCCAAAAGCTGAAAAATAAAAAGTGTAGGTTTCCCAGTGGGCCCAGCTGCTTCCAAAGTGTTAGATCCTTCTTTACATCTTCCACCAAGTGACTCTGACACCAAATGTGGTTCCCCACCCACTGCCCTTTCTTGGAGAGGGCAGAGCTCAAACTAACAAATATCTATTATGCCCCCAGATCTCTGCTGGATGGTGCTGAGGAAACATAATGAGGAGAGGATTCATTCCTTACATCCAAAGATCCTCTGATATAGTTGCAGGAACAATTTATACACTGAAACTATTGGGAACAAAAATTAGACAACTATATCAACAAGTACAAGGTTATTCTATGGGAATTGAGAATATTATGTACTCAACATCAGGGAGAGGTCACTGAAAAAGAATTAGCCTTATTTTGTACATTAAATAAATTATACTGTTTGGATTGGTAAAGAGGAGGGAAGTGGACAAAAGTGGAGAAGCAGGAATGACCTTGGAAGTTGAGTGGGAGGACAATTGGGAGGCTGGCCCACTAATAGCTAGCAGCCCTAGTGGGGAGGCAAGGGCCAGGAGGCCTGTGCAGCAGGCAGGACAATTTGTTGCTTTTTGAGCCAAATGGGAGTTTTTGGTGGCTCTCCAGCATGAGTCCTGTAGGTATTTTTTATACATCTGGTCCTAGGATTGTGAAAGAACCTTTTCCAATTGTTAAAGTAACTAAAAATCTATAAAGTTATGTCTACAATAGCTCCAGGTAGATCTTTGCTTGGTGGGAGAGGGGATGCTCCTTAAGGTGCCTTTGTTGTTCAGAAGACTATGGGGAGAGAGTCTCAGGCAGAGAGCTCCTGAGCACATTCCTTTGGTAAACAGATGCAGTTCTGCCCCCTTCCCCTTGCCAGCAAAGAGTAGTACATCCCAGAGGTGCTTCCCATCCTCTAACAAATAGCCTTTCTGGTCCTTGGTTGTCCCTTCAGCCCTCTTCTTCCCACACCAACTTATTCCCACCCCCACCACCACCTGGCCTCAAGCTCAGCCCAGCCCCCCAGGCTGGTTCACATTACTTGGCTTCTGTCTGGATCCCAGTCTTTGGAGCCTGCCTAGTAGTACCCCAGTGGGGGCTGTTTTCTTACTAGTTGTTCCCACTCAATGGCCAGCTAGTGAATCTCACTCAAGGGGCTGGGAGCCTGTTGTCTGTTGGTGAACTCCATGCTGAAACCCACTGCTATGCTTCTCCCTAATGGAATAAATATGCCAGGACCTTGTCTCAGACTTCAGATACTGACTCCTTGCCCAGGACATGACCTGATGTTGTGGTGTCTTTTCATGCTTATGACCGGCCTGCAGAGCTTGGCCACCTCTCCGTGGCTGCAGGTACACTTGTCCATTCTAATGGGTGCATTTCAGTCTGGGTCCTGGCCTGTTTTTGTCAGGGTCCCCTTCTGCTGTTAATAGGGTCGAGACGACAACATCTCAAGTCCTCTAACCAGGATTGCCTCTTCTAGACCTAGATTGCCTCTGACATCTTTCAACAAAAATTTACTATGTGCCACTGTTCTAAGCCCTAGGGATACATAGGTGAAAAAAAAATTCTGCTCTCATAAAGGAGACAGACACTAACACAAAAATGAGATACATAAATGAGATAATTTGAAAGAGTAATAAGAACTCTAAGGGCCATAGAACAGGGTAAATTGATAGAAAGTGAGGGAGGTGGAGGGGCAACATATTAGCTAGAGTGGTCACAAAAGGCATCTTTGAAGATATAGTATTTGAGTTGAGACCTGAATGAATAAAAGTAACCAGCTGTGAGGTCAGGTAGAAGAGAACCCCAAGCAGAGGAAACACAAATGTCAACGTCCTGAGGCAGAAGTGAAGTTAATGTGTTTGAGTAACAAAAATGAGACTAGTGTGGCTGAGCAAGAAAGGGAGAGAATATGGGAGATGAGGCAAAGAAGTAGGTAAGGGCAAGAATGTTGGGTTGGGGCCTTATTTAAATGAGGTGGGAAGCCAGGAAAGGATTTAGCATCATGTAGAGTCAGAAACCCTTGGAAAGACTCAGCAGGCTTGTTGACCTGCAAGAGGGAAAAGTATCCACTTTTCTTAGGTTCTCTGAGAGCAATAGACACTGCTTCCTGGGTGACTCCTGTGTGTGACCCTCAGGGCTGCCACATCCATGCTGGCTGGCCCCCACCTTAAAAAAACAGTCACTGAAAATTTCTCCCAGATTATTACTTTTTGGTCCTGACAATATTCTGGCATTTTTGGTGTGAATAGCAGGTACCCACTAATCTTACTTGGCCTCTATCTTCTGCACCTCACCTGACTGATCCTGTCCCTTCCTGCATCATGACATTGTTCTTCCTCAGGTGCCTGGGGACAGCCAAGAAGTCCCAGGTCTCCCCACTGTGACCCCAGGAATCCTAACAATCTCTGGGCTCCACCCAATCTCCTAGCCCCAGAACTTCCTGCTAGAAATAGCAGAGTGGCACAATGACATTCAGATATCCCTCAGACTGAGCAAGAGAACTTGGGAATGGTCTATACCCAGGGTGTACCCAGAAGAAGGGGACTCTGGAGGTCAGAGAACCATGACACCCTTGTTGCCATGAGGGTGGTAAGGAGCATGGTGATTCAAGGAAAGCAGGGTGCTTCCAGGCTCCCCATTCAGCCTATGTCTCTGGAACAATCCTTGGTGGCCAGTAGCTCTCCTCTACAGCTCCTCTTCACTTTCCAGACCTGTACTTTTGAGTCTTCACCGGTACTACAGAGACAGGACCTGGAGTAATTACCAGCATTTCAATGTCTACTATGTGCCAAGGCCCTGTGCTAAAACACATTACATTCTTTCACTAGCTCATTTAATGTTCCATCAATCATATGAGGTAGGGATAATGATTTCCATTTTACAGATAAGAATATGGATGCACCAAGAGAGTTAGTGACTTGTCCAGGGTAGCAAGTGGTGAAGTGAAAACTATCTTACTCCAGGACCCTTTAAAGGATTCCAGGTTGACTCCAGCCAGTCTCTCTGACCAATGGGGGTTTGGAGAGCAGGCCATTAAGTATCAAAGAGGCCAGACTGAGACATTTCTCTTTGAATGGGATGCCCCTGACCAGATGCCTATAAAAAGTCCAAGTGACTGACAGAAGTGTCAGCTCTGGGCCAAAGCAGTCCCTAAGATATCCTTGCCTTGGACAATAGCTGGGAACCACACAGCCAGCTAGACTCTGCTGCTCAGCCTTTTGGACTGTAGGATCTGTCTGCCCACCCCCACCCGCCAAATATTTTCCCCTAATAATGTACACATTTGCTCAGGACACTGGATTCAGCCTGAGGACTTGATTGGGCCAAGCTCAGTGTGGATGGGGACTAGCTCAGCAGGATCCTTCAGTCAGCGAGCCCAAGACCAAGTGCTGCTTTGAGTACCACCACCTAGAACATTATCCAGGAAGGATACCCAGGCCAGAACAGTTGGAGAAGCCCATCCCTGAAGTGAAGCTGACTGCAGCCCACCCTGTGTTTATGTGCAAATGAGGATGGAAGATGTGGAGATGTACTGAGAGCTCTCTGGATAGCAAGGCTCAGCCTCTAATGCAACTTTGAGTGGCAGATGCAGAGAGAGACAGGATTATTCTCCTGTAACAACTGAGGGGACAGAATTGCTGCCTTACCTTATAGAGACCTCACCCCACCCGCAATTCCTCATCCCCTCACCCCCTCACTTGGAGGTTCCTTGCTCCCTCTGGAAGGGCTGTCCTAAGTTTCACTGGTTTTAAACTTTGTTCTGGTTCCAAGTCCCCTTTACTACCACACCCCTAAAAGTTAGGCACTGTGGAAGCAGGACTGAGATAGAGGTCCCAAAGATTTCTCTAAATTAGTGATTTCAAATGCTGGTTCACAGATGACCATGTGAAATTAATTGATGACTTGTTAAAGTATAGATTTCTTGAGCACCAGCCCTGGAAACTCTGGTCTACCAGATCTAGGGGCAGGGCCCAGAAATTTATAATTTTAAAATGTCCATAGTTAATTCCAATGTACCTTCAAGGTCATTGTCTCTTAGTGTATCTATCTATCTCTATATATCTATTAATATATATTAATCTACCTATCATCTTTCTATTTATCTATCTCTAGACTTCCTGATGAACTCCCAAATTAGAAACTACTTTTCTTGAGCCAGAGCTTCAAATCAGTGGTCTAGGGAACTATGGAACCAAGTCTGGTGAGGAGGATCCTTTCTTAGAAAAATAAAACTGTTCCAGTCATACCAAATGTCCTAGGTTGTTCATCTGAAACTATCGTAGTAGGCAAGAACCTCTTAACCTTGAGAGACAAATGAAGAATTAGGAATATTAACACTTCTACCCTGTGAGGACCACTCTGGAAGCAAGACACAAGATGGATAATCCAAGAGACTGCATGCCTGCTGTGTGCCCTCTGCTGGTAAAATTAGTGAGGGTTGGAAAGTGTTTACAACAGCAGTTTTTTTTACTGGTGTTAACCATATCCTGGGATGGAAAGCCATACAGAAGGAGCTACCCATACCAGTCTGGGCACTTAGACACCTGGAATTAGAAGGGTTACTAATTTTAAAGACACAGTTTTATTGAGGTATAATTGATATATAAAAACTGAACATATATACTTGATACAATTTGATGAGTTTGCACATATGCATACACCTGTGAAACCATCACCACAATCAAGCTAATAAAAACATACCCATCACTTCCGAGTTTCTTTGTACCACCCTCCTTTTTATGGTAAGAACATTTAAAATTTCTTAAGAGGGTAGATCTCAATGTAAGGATTACTCTTATAAGTAAGCCACCTTTGGTCAATCACTGGGGTTTAACTCTCCCAAGGGAAATCTGTAAACCCTAGTAAGAACTACCACCATGGCAGCAGGGAGGGAGGAGAGATATTAAGAAGCACCTCACTTGCCCAGGGAGACAGATTTTGAAGCTGGGTAAGTAGGTATGGAGTTTTCAGAGAAACCACTAGGGGCACAGGAAGATACCCCTATGCACAGACAGATGAAATAGACTGAGAAATGGACCTTATGATCTGAGCTGGCTCTTGTGTTTGGTACTTAATCCCTTCCCCAGTAACAAAGTATGTGTTATGTACCACTATATTTACTCTTAAAGTATTGGAAGAAGTGTCAGGTGAAGCAGGTATAAGAAAACTGGCGTGTGTGATCCTTACCCACCAATCCCAAGTGGAAATCTCAATGCTTCAGATAAAGGGTAGGGTGGTACAGCAGGTATTGTGGTTCTGTGTATCCTTCCAGAGAGATCATTAGATGGGAAGGATATAAGACCTAGCCTAGTTTTCAACCTCTATACCTCCAAGTGAAATGATGATGACTCATGGCAGCTCCCATTTATTGCTACCTATGCACTAAGTCTTCTGCTATCTATCTGCTTATTGTTTACCATGGACTATCATGCTTAATCCTCACAATAACCTCTGAAACATAGAATGATCACAGCAGCTTGGCCAGGATCACACCACTGGTCAGTGTTAGAGCAGGGTATAACCCTGGTCTGTCTAACTGCAGAGCTAGGGCAACAATGCTAACTTCTCATTCTTCTCTATTTCTCTTAAGCCTGATATGAGGATATGCTGCTCGGCCTGAGATTAAGGGCTTCACCCCTGTTGCATTCAGGACTAAATAGCAGATCTGCTGGCAGCTGATGCTAGATGACAGGGCTTGAGCTGATAATGTCACTATTAGTTCAGAGGCAGTGGAGTGGAAAGTCTAGGAATGGGCCAGCTCAAACAACTGGAACTTTTAAAAAAGAGGTATTTTAGAAAAGCTCCTTGCATTATTTTGAGAGATGGGAAGAAATCACCTCTAAGATCCTTTCCAGTACTCCATTCCCATGAACAACAAAAATAATATGATTATGCATTTTTCCCATGGTCATGTGAATTTTAAACCAGCTATGAAGATAATGAATTCTTAGGCCTCTAGATAAAGACTGCTTACTTGTCTATGTATCAGAAATCAGCTTTGAAATTGTACAGATCTTCCATTACAGGAAGTGCTCAGGTGTAACTCAGGGAGATGATTTTTTGTAAGGTGAACAAGTCAGTACTACCTGATAACATTTTCTTTTCAGAATGACAAGTGACCTCAGTTTACTCATTTTTAAAAATGGGATTAAAATTATTTTAAAATGATTTTTTGAAGATTTAAATAAGATAATATATGTGAAATCTAGTTTATTGATAAACATTTGTATATTATACTTTCTTCAATTCCCCTGATGTGAAGGGCACTAAGAAGAAATGAAAACAGATGACCATTCAGCTTTTTCCTGATCATTGTTTTAAAAATAAAGTTATATTGAATATTCTTCTTTTAAATTATTCAGAACTGAGGTAATTTGAACACAAACCCACTTCAAAGTTATTAACAAAACTAAATCAACTTTTAAAAATCACTTCAAACTGTGGTCTTTAGGACATCTGATTCAATCAATAGGCAGACAACTGATTAACTAGCCTCGTTTTCTAAGCTTGAGATATTTACTGATTTAGTCAAGGCTTTTAATGCTCTGAGGCTCTGAAGATTTTCCAAATAGAAATAACCCATCCTATTCTCAACATTTTGGATAAAGAAACTTATATGACTTAAAACATTCCTTCTATTCTAATGTTCCTTCTATTCAGGTAGATATGCTAGAGAAGATGGAGGAAGGAGAAGGAGATAGGGCTAACAGAACAATTCTAAGACTGAGTGAAAATATTCCTAAACTGTGAGAAAAGCAGGTACCTTTCAATCATTACAGTCCTACAAAATGAAAGACCGCTTTACTGTTGATATTCACAATTATACTTTTTCTTTTTTTATTGTTAAATTTATTGGAGTGACATTGGTTAGTAAAAATTACATAGGTTCCAGGTGTACAATTCTACAATACATTGTCCATGTGTTGTATGGAGTGCTCACTATCAAGTCAGTTCTACTTTTATCATGATGTATTTGACTTCCCCCCATCCTCCTCTTACCCTCAGGTAAGTACTAAACCATTGACTATGTTCATGAGTTTTTGTTTCTTTGTTGCTTTCAGTTTTATATTCCACACAAAAAAAGTTAAGAGTAGAGTTACCATATGACCCAACAATCCCCCTTCTGGGTATCTACCCCCAAAATTTGAATACCTTAACTTGCAAAGATAAATGTACTCCAATGTTCATGGTAGTCATGTTATGGAAACAAGTAAAGTGTCCTTTGATAGATGACTGGGTAAAGAAATTGTGGTATGTATACATAATGGAATATTACTCAACCATAAAAAGGATGAAATACTGCCAATTACACTTTTTCATGAAATTAATAGTATTGGGTAAGTAGCCAAGATTTCTGGAAATGAATTCCTGGTAATAATTACTACATCAGTTCCTGTAAAGAACTGATTTTCTCAGAGCAAAAGGAATGTTTTCCCTTAAAGCAGATTGAAATTAGTACTAGTTTTCAACAAGGCAGTGTTGCTTAAGCACTTTCCTTTAAACAGGAAAGGCCACAACTAGACCCATTTCCAACATTAGAGAATTATATCGCACATAACTGAAGCACTGTGATAAGATGTCATCCACACAGCAGTTTGCAGGAATTTATTGCAAGACCTAGGAAGTGTAAGCCAAAGTTACAGATCACCACAGTGCTGATGGATTGCCACTAAAACTGTCAATCAGAAGATTCCACTGCTGTGTAGTTTTCAGGGTCTCCTCTCAGCAGTAGCAGTAACAACAGTGACAGCAGTAACCACAAGAGCAGCAACATGAATGGCACTAACATTAGTAGTGTAAGCAGCAGAATCTGACTGCCTACTTTTTGTCAAGCCAGTGCCAAATTATTGTGAGGAAATCATTACATACCTTTCACTGACAAGGAACCTGAAGCTTGACAAATTTAGGTAATTTACTCGAGGCTACCCAGCTGGTTAAATACAAAACTAGGGAGTTCCCTGATGGTGTAGTGGCTTAAGGCTTCAGCGCTGGCACTGTCAGTGCTGCGGCCTGGGTTCGATTCCCAGCCAGGGAGCTACCTACATACCAAAAAGCAAATAATAATAATAAAAATAAATAAAATAAATAAATTCTTTAAAAAAAATACAAAACTAGGATTTGAACCTAGGGCTGTCTTACTTTAAGGCTGAACTCCCTTCACAATCCTACACGCTACAGTGGCATGGATAAATATGCATTTTTCACTATGGAGGATTAAAAACAATGGAAGAGATGTATAATATCCTCTCTGAGCTTGTTGATGACAGCAAGCTTTTATAGTGGTCTAAACCCCTATCATTTCCCACCTGAATTAATACAAAAGCCTTCTAGCTGGTCTCACTGATTTTTCCCTTGGTCCTCTGCAGCTTATTTTCAAGATAGCAGTTAGACTGATTTTGTTAAGATTGTATTTAAGGATTTTTGTTTTTTCATTGAGGTATAAAACATTCCTCTATTTGAAATCCACTAATGGCTTACTATCCCAGGATAAAAACCAAATCCTTCACGGCTTTACACTACATGGTCCATACTACCTCTCTGGCCCCATTTTATACTACTCTCCCCTGCCTTCCCCCCAAATCTATTGTTGCCTCATCAGTCTTGTTACTATTTGTTCTTTGAGTCAGACACGATCCTACTTCAGGGCCCTTTTTTCCCTCCTTTCATCATATATTAGGTGTAGATTTTTATTAGGTTAGTTTTAGGAAGTTTCATTCATATTCCTAGTTAGTAAAGGTTTGTTTTTTGTTTTCTTTAGAGGATTCACATACCATGAAATTAACCATTGTGAAGTGAACAATTCAGTGGCATTACTTTCAGCCTTTTGGATAAGATGAAGTGTGGAACAATTCAGTGGCATTTGTACATTCAAAACATTCTGTACCATCACATCTATCTAGTTCCTAAACGTGTTCATCACACTGAAAAGAAAAAACTAAACCCTGTACCCATTATGCAGTCACTCCCCATTCTCCCCTCTCCCCAAACTCAGGCAATCATCAATCTGCTTTCTGTCTCCACTGACTTGTCTATTCTGGGTATTACATATAAATGAAATCATACAATATGTGACCTTTTATGATCATTTTGCTTAGCAATGTTTTTGAAGTCCATCCAAATTAAAGCATACATCACTACTTCAGTACTAATTATGACTAAATATTCCATTGTATGTAAGTACTACAAGTTATTTGTCCCTTCATTTGTTGATGGCATTTGGGCTGTTTCCATTTTTTGGCTACTGTGGACAGTGCTGCTATGCACAACTATCTGAGGCCCTGCTTCCAATTATTTTACATATATAAGTGGAATTACTGGGTCATATGGCAAATCTATGCTTAATTTTCTGAGGAACTGCCATTTACATTTCCACCAGCAATGTATGAGGATTCCAGGTTCTCCTTCAGGGCTTTTGCATTTGCTATTCTCTCTCTCTGGCAGGCTCTTTTGATAGATACCCAAGTAGCTCACTTCCTCACTTCCTTCAGGTATTTACTCATTTGTCATCTCCTCATGGAGGACTACATCAAATTTAAAATGGCAGCTTCCCAATTCCCAACTCCTACTCACTATTGTTCCCTACATTTCTCCATAGTATTGATCAGTATCTAACATACTATATAATTTTCCTTTTTATATTTTTGTGCTTAGATGGTGTACTTATTTCTGGTGGCTGGGAGGCACTGGGGAAAGGACCAAAGCCCCATACCAGCCTACCACTATCACAGGCCTGAGGACTATGAAATGAGGAAGATGTGGCCGGTGCCCTGACTAAGATTATGCTCCCATAGGAGAATGTCCCGTTGAGCTGGTTAGTCTCCGTTTGACCCTTCAGAACCATCATCTACTCTTTTCCTCTCTGCTCGGCACCTGATTTCTACAGAATGGGTCTCCTGGGTTCCCTTACTCTGGCTTCTGTTTGAGTTTGGCCAATAAAAGACACTTGGGTTGCACTCGATGAGGAAATGCAACTCTGGGGTCAACTGTCTTGGAATGTAACTCATGGTGGGGCTGACCTCATACTTTATGTACACTTGCTGGGTCTGCGAATGTGACAAAATTGAAGCCTCTGGAGCAGCGGTTCTCAACCTATGGGTTGTGACCCCTTTGGGGGTCATCTAAGGCCATCGGAAAACACATAATGTACTTATGCAGACCAGTCACACATGTGTAGAGAGCAGTTACCAATAATTTTATGGTTGGGGGTCACCACAACATGAAGAACTATGTATTAAAGGGTTGCGGTGGAAGTTCCCTGATGGTGTAGTGGCTTAAGGCTTTGGTGCTGGCACTGTCAGCGCTGCGGCCTGGGTTCGATTCCCAGCCAGGGAGCTATCCACATAATAAAGGGTTGCGGCATTAGGAAGGTTGAGAACCACACTGTTCTGGAGCATTTCGTAGTGGGATCTCTCATGACTACACATTCTCTAATTTCTCCAAATTTGCTAAAATAGTCTCTAAGGCTATCTGTTGAGGTCTGCCAGCTCAGTACACTGATAAAACATTTTACCGGGGTCATGCTGGGATTTATTGGCACTGCCCCAGGTGTCTTGGCTTCCATATCTGAGCACTCCCCCATGCCTCTACCCCAAAAAAGAGCCCCCCAGAGATTAGAGCACAGCCATGGCCAGATCTGAATCCCGAGATCTCCCGCTCTCCACATCCTGCCCCGGGTTTCTCCGAATCTCCCTGCGAGCATTGGAGCCGGGGCAGCAGAGAGAGATCTCAAACATGGGTTTTGCTTAGCTCAGCCCCGCAGCTTGCACACACCACCCCCTGCCCTCCTCCTCCCCACCCCATCTCCTCCAATTTTCCAGTTTGTCTTCCACAACTGACATGTAACCTCCATGAGGACAGATTTCAGTCTGTTTTCACAGCACCTAGAATAATGTTAGGCACATAGTAAGTGCTCAGTATTTGCTGAACAACAAAGGAGACTCAAAGAGGTGTTTTGGCAAAGTGTGACAAAAAAGAACAGGACAGCAGTAGGGAGACTTGCAAGACAACGACTAGACAGGGGATCATTGAAATCTCTCCTGGAAAATACAAATGAACAAGTAGATTCAACATGGGAATTCCTGAGTGGCATACTCAAAGCTGAGACTTCCATGTATCTCAAGAAAACGCCTGAAGGTCAGAGAGAGGGGAGCGGAAGGGAGAGAAGGAAGGGAGCAGAGCAGAGAGGAGACCTGTGATTATGAACTGGCTGGGCCTGACTGAAGAACTAGGAGGGAGCCAGGGGACACTGGCCTAGGAGCAACTTGATCCTGTGCTGGCAGGACGCCAAGTGGCAACTGGCTGAGTAGTGAGGGCAGCAGGGGTAAGAGCGGCTGCAACCGTATGAAATTGTGGGCAAGTTGGATCGAACAGCAGCATGTTAGGGCCCCAGCAGGAGTGCTGCACCCTGGGTGGGTCAGAGACTTAACAAAGTATCTGAAATGCCCTAGGTGAGGTTACTGCCCCCAGCAGCAGTGTCCTGCCCATGACCAAAGTCTGCTCTCGGTTAGTTTGAAACTGAAAGCCTGCTGCAGTGGAAATGCTAAAACACTGAAACATGTTCCTGGCTGAAACATGGGCCCAGAAGGGAGAAAGGCTGAGTGGTGAGCATTCGGCCTCCTACCAATGTGATTACACCCCACTCCTGGCTTGCACTGCGCAACCCCTCTACCTCGCACCAGGCCTCCCTGATGAACAGACTGGTATTTCAGCTGAGTTAGCAACCAGGGGAGCTACCTCTGGAAACAAAGCTACCAGACCACCCCAAACTCAAGTAAAAACCTGAGAATCTGAGCCTGGCTGCTTCCCCAAACTCTCTACCAAAGCTCGCCCCAAAACACAACCTAGTGCCTGATCTACAGCAAGCTGAAATCAAGAGAAAAATATTGGAAGACACTACAGTGATACCAACTGGGAAGAGAAAGAAAGACCTCTTTATATCTGCCACAGGAAAAGCCCTTATGCTCAGAAAAAGAAACATATCAAATACAATGAATACCTTAGGATTCAAAGCCACTCAAAAGAAGAAAGTAAAACTCTCCAGCAAGGAATGTACAGATCTAGAAATACATGATCTAAGTGACACAGAATACAAGGCTGCAGTTCTTAAAACACTCAGAAATGGAAACACTATTGGCAGAGCACCTTGACTCAGATAAATGATTTCAGAAAGGAAATCCATGAAAAGAATCATTTTATCAAAGAAATTGAAAATATAAAAAAGAATCAAATAGAAATTTGACAGATAAAGAATGTAATAAAAGAACTAAGAAATGAAATAACTACCACAGAAAACAGGGCAACCAGATGGAGGAAAGAATTAGTGCTATTGAAGATTGGAACATGGAAACAACACAGAGAGAAGATAGGAACTCCAGAGTCAAAGGAACTGAAAGAATTCTAAAAGAACTATCTGACACCATTGGAAAAAATAGTATTAGGATAACAGGACTAGCAGAAGGTACAGAACAAAACTCTACAGAGAGCTTAATCAAACGAATAGTAGAAAAGAACTTTCCAAACCTATGGAAAGATCTGGAATCCCAAATTCAAGAAGAAAATTGGTCCCCTAGCTACCTGGACCCAAGCAGATCTTCTCCAAGGCACATTATATTGAAGATGTCAAAAACAAAAGACAAAGAGACAATTCTCAAGGAAGCTGAGTTGGGGGAGGTAATCTATAACCTTTAAAGGAAAGCCCATCAGGCTATCATCACACTTCTCACCAGAAACTCTACCAGACAGGAGGGAGTGGAATAAAACATTCAAAATATTAAAAGAGAAAAACTTTCAGCCAAGAGGAAATTATCCAACAAAATTATCCTTTAGATATGAAGGAATAAAAACCTTTTCAGACATACAGAAGGCTGAGGGAATTCTCCAGCATGAGGTTGGCATTTCATGATAAAATGAAGGAGGCTATTCAACCTAAAACAATCAAAATAAATGGAAGCGTTGGGACAACATAAAATGAAGTAAGGGAGGAAGTAATGGCCATAGGAAATTCTCATATATCAATAATCGCCCTAAATGTAAATGGACTGAACTCACCAATAAAAAGGCAGAGAAGCAGAATGGATTATAAAACAAAACCCATCCATATGCTGTCTACAAGAGACACATTTCATCCATAAGGACAAACACAGACTCAAAGTGAAAGGACGGAAAATAATACTGTAAGCAAACAACATCCAGAGAGAAGCTGAAGTTGATATACTAATACGTGACAAAACAGACTTCAGAATAAAAAAGGTAACAAGAGACAAAGATGGACATTTCATAGTGAGAAAACAGACAATACAAGAACAAGACGACTTGACACTAAGTAATATATATGCCCCCAATCAGGAAGCACCAGAATATACAAAGCAACTACTAACAGATCTGAAAGGAGAAATGAACAAAAACACAATCACAGTAGGGGATTTAAACACCCTCTTAACAGCCATGGACAGATCATCCAAACAGAAAATAAATATCAGCTTTAAATGATATATTACAGCAATCAGACATAATTGACATTTGCAAAACACTTCATCCAACAAGAAAAGACTGTACCTTTTTTTCTAGTGCACACGGAACATTCTCAAGGACAGACCATATCCTGGGACACAAAACTAGCCTCATCAAATTCAAGATTGAAATCATACCAAATGTATTCTCAGGCCACAAAGCTTTAAAATTGGAGATCAGGGGTTCCCTGGTGGTGTAGTGGCTAGGCTTTGGCGCTCTCAACGCCATGGCCTGGGTTCGATTCCTGCCAGGGAGCTCCCACCCCCCCGCAAAAAAAAAAAAAAAAAATTGGGAGATCAACTGAAAAAAGACAGCAGAAAAAAAAATCACATATACATGTAGAGTAAACATCTTATTTAAAAAAAATGACTGGATCAAATAAGAAATAAAAGAAGAGATTAAAAAATAGAAACTAATGACAATGAAAATACAACATATCAAAATTATTGGGACACAGCAAAAGCAGTATTAAGAGGGAAATTTGTATTATAGGCCTATCTTAACAGGAAAAATCACAAGTAAACATCCTAACATCCCATCTTAAAGAACAAGAAAAAGAAGAACAGAAAAAACCCAAAGTCGGCAGAAGGGAAGAAATAAAAAAAAATTAGAGCAAAGCTGAATGAAATTGAGAACAGGAAGATAACAGAAAAAAAAAATATTGCAACAAAGAGCTGGATCTTTGGAAAAAATCAATAAAATTGACAAACCCAAAGAAAGGACACAAAATAGACAAAATTAGAAATGAAAGGGGAGACAGTAGGACATATGACTGAAATACAAAAAAATCATAAAATATTATGAAGTGCTTTATGCTACCAAATTTAACAACCTAGAATGGACAAGTTTCTAGAAACATATACTCTACCTAGACTGAACCAAGAACTGGAAAATCTAAATAGATCAATCAATAGTAAAGAAATTGGAAAGTCATCCAAAACCTCCCCAAAGACAAAAGCCCCGGACAGACGGTCTCACCAAGGAATTTTACAAAGTATTCAAAGAGGAATTAATGCCCATCTTCCTCAGACACTTCCAAAAAACTGAAGATGAGGCAATACTTCCCAACTCATTCTATGAAGCCAACATTATACTAATACCAAAGCCTGGTAAGGACAACACAAAAAAAAGAGAACTATAGACCAGTATCTCTGATGAACAAAGATGCAAAAATCCTAAACAAAATATTAGCAAATAAAATACAACAATTAAAAAGATTATACACCACAATCAAGTGGGATTCATCCCAGGAGCACAAGGATGGTATAACAAACGCAAATCAATGTGATACACTACATAAACAAAATAAAAGCTAACTACCATATGGTCATATCAATTAATGCAGAAAAATAATTTGACAAAGTATAACATCTATTTATGATTAAAACACTGAATAAAATGGGTACAGAAGTATCTCAACATAATAAAGGCCATATAGCACCAATCCTCAGCTACTATCATACTGAATGGGGAAAAGCTGAAGCCCATTCCCCTAAAATCAGGAACAAGACAGCGATGATTCGTCATCGCCACTGCTATTCGATACAGTACTGGAAGATCTAGTTAGAGCAATCAGGCGAGAGAAAGAAATAAAAGGTATCCAAATTGGTAGAGAAGAAGTCAAAGTGTCACTATTTGTAGATGACATGATTCTTTATATATAGAGAGAATTCCAAAGACTCCATCAGAAAACTATTAGAAACAATAAATACAGTAAATTTGCAGAATACAACATCAATGTACAAAAATCAATTGCATTTCTATATACAAACAACAAATCATCAGAAAAAGAAATGAGAGAATCAATACCATCTGCAATCGCAACAAAATGAATAAAATACCTGGGAATTAAGAAAGAACGTGGAGGACTTATACATGGTAAACCATAAGACACTATTAAATGAAATTGAAGAGGAGACAAAGAAATGGAAAGATATTCTGTGTTCATGGATAAGAAGACTTAACATTGTTAAAATGGCCATATTACCCAAAACAATATATGGATTTAATTCAATGCCTACCAAAATCCCACAAACATACCTTCATGAAATAGGTAAAAAAAAAAAAAAAAATATATATATATATATATATATATATAAAATTTGTATGAAACCACAAAAGACCTCGGATCACCAAAGCAATCCTACATAAGAATAAGGCTGGAAGTATCACACTCTCCAATTTCAATTTATACTACACAGTGTCAATAATTCAAAGTAGCTTGCTATGGCAGAAAAACAGACACATAGACCAGTGGAACAGAACTGAAAACTCAGGGAGTTCCCTGGTGGTGCAGTGGCTAGGCTTCGACTCTGTCAATGCTGCAGCCTGGGTTCGATTCCCAGCCAGGGAACTACCACATAAACAACAAACAAACAAAAAACCATAAAAAACTGAAAATTCAGAAATAAATCCACAAATATATGGACAGATAATTTTTTGATAAAGGAGCAAAAAATATACAATAGGGGAAAAGAGAGCCCCTTCGGTAGATGGTGTTGGGAAAACAGGAAAACCACATGCAAAAAAAATAAATCTGAGCTGTGAGCTGTCACCATATAGTAAAATTAATTCAAAATGGATTAAAGACCTCCACATAATACCTGAAACAATAAACTGTATAGAAGAAAATACTGGTACTAAACTTATAGACCTTGGGCTCAAGGAGGACATGAACTTGACCTCAAAGGCAAGAGAAGTAAAAACAAAAATAAAATAATGGCACTGTACCAAACTAAAAAGCTTCTATACAGCAAAAGAAACCATCAAGAAAGCAAAGACAGCCAACCGAATGGGATAAAATATTCGCAAACAATGCCTCTGATAAGGGACTAATAGCTAAAATATATAAAAAACTCATTATGGTTCAACAAGAAACCAACCAACCAACCCATTAAAAAGTGGGCAGAGCACCTGAACACACAGTTTAACCATTAAGACATACAAATGGTCAACAGACATACGAAAAAATGCTGAACTTCACTAGCTATTAGGGAAAAGCAAATCAAAACCACAATGAGATACCACCTTGCACCTGTTAGAATGGCTATTATCAACAAGACGAGGACTAACAAGTGCTGGAAAGACTGTGGAGAAAAAGGAACCCTTGCACACTACTGGAGGGAATTCAAACTGGTACAACTGCTATGGAAGACAATGTGGAAGGTCCTGAGAAAATTGGGAATGGAGTTACCATATGACTTGGCAATCCCTCCTCTGGGTAGCTACACAAAAATTTGAAAATCTTAGTCCACAAAGACTTATGTACCCCCATGTCCATCGCAGCGCTGTTCACAGTGGCCAAGTCATGGAAACAACCAAAGTGCCTTTTAATAGATGCCTGGATAAAGAAGCTGTGGTACATATACACAATGGAATATTACTCAGCTGTAAGAAAAGATGAAATAGTGCCATTTGCAACAAAATGGATGGACCTGGAGATCATCGTGCTAAGTGAAAAAAGCCAGACAGAAAAAAATAAGAACCACATGACTTCGCTCATATGTGGAATATAAAACTGAAAGCAACAAAGAAGAAAAACTCCATGGACACAGTCAATGGTTTAGTGGTTAGGTGAGGGTAAGCGGGGAGGGGGACTCAAATACATGGTCATGAAAAGAGAACTGACTCTGGGTGGTGAACACATAATGCAACACATAGACGATGCACTGTAGAACTGTGTACCTGGAACCTATGTAATTCTTGTTAACCAATGTCACCCCAATAAGTTTAACAATAAAAAAAGAAAGAATAAAAAAGAAGAAACTAAGTTCCTATAGTTTAGGCGTCATTTTTCTAATAATGTTGCTGGATTGAAACTGAGCCAATCAGACCTTTTATTCAGCTATAACCAAAAAGAACACATGTATGAGATGGCTATTTCTGTATCAGGTAAAATCATCACTGTATTTATAATGGATAAAGGATCAGACTGTCAACCAAAACTCATCAGCCCCAATTAAACTCACTCACCAAACTGCCTATAATAAACAAGCTTAGTGCTGATTGTCTGAAAAGTTTTATTTAAAAATGCTATAGGACACAGAACTTTTAAGATTATACTTTAAGAAAAACGAACCTTATACTGTAAGAAATAGAGTCCTATGGAAGAACACAAAGCTGTACTCCTACCCAAAATATTGATACAGCAAGAATGTAATTCATCATATTTTTGAACTGTAACATAAGCAGAGAAAATATCTGTACATAAAAAGAGAACATGTTAAAACTGCAACGAAGTTATTTCTGGACATTTAAAACTTGGTGTAGTTATTGCTACTGAATTGTTCACTTGAAAAGGGTTAAAGTGGCAAATTTTATGTTCCATATTTTTACCTCAGTTTTCTGGGGGAAAAATGGGTAGAAATGTGGTAAATGAAAAAACATCATAGAGATAGAAATGAAAATAAAACAGTAGAATATTACCAAATCCACTATTTAAAAAAACCAAGCAAGCCACTTTTGAAACTTGTGAAGTCATTTACAGGAGAAATCAGTCTGGAAAATTAAAACTAATGGATTCAACTCTTTGCCTATGAATTGCAAGTAGTAGACTATATAATATGTGGTCACTGAAACTGACTCAACATGTTTCTGTTACACATTGAGTACTTGTGCCCCCCATTCATATGTTGAAATCTAATCCCCAGTGTAATGGTATTTGAACATGGGGACTTTGGGAGGTGATTAGGTGATAATGTTGGAGTCCTCACAAATGGGATTAGTGCCTTTATAAAACAGATGCCAGAGAGCGAGCTCACTCCTCCTGTCATGTATGAACACAGTAAGAAGACAATCTATGAATCAAGAAGGTTCTCACCAGACATTGAATCTACCAGTTCCTTAATCATGCACTTCGCAGCTTCCAGAACTATGAGAAATAAATTTATATTGTTTATAATACACTCAATTGATGATACTGTTATAGTAGCCCAAGTGGACTAAGTTTCAAAGTACAATTCAAGAATTTATGATGTTGAGAGGAGGAAAAAACCTCGTGATAGAGTCCAACAATTTCAGAGCCTGCTCACCTTCATGGTTATTAAGATCACAAAGGGCCTCTTGCCAGTCCTTGAAGTTCAAGAAATTAGTAAAGTATAAATTGGGAGCTTTTAAGTGCACTGGAAGAAAAACTGCAAGATGTACTCAGTAGATAAAGCTCTCAGTCTGCTGGCCAAGTAATCAGGCTTCCATGTTAGAATAAAAGCAATGCTTCTAGTTGTATGACAAAATCTATGGCTGTTATTAAAAAGTTATTTGTTAAAAAATAATTCCTGAGGCACTTTAACAATACAAAGTTTTATTAAAAAAATAACATCAAAACTGTTCAGCACATCTATATTCAATGTAACCAAAATAAACAAACACCAAATTAAAAAAAAATATACATCTATATATGGGCAAGAAACAAGTGCATTTTTGGTCCCAATATTTTTGAATATATTATCTTTATGCAAAGGAATTACATTAATGGCTAAGAAGATATTATGTATTAGATGTACAGAAATGTAAGTTTAAAACCTGTTTTAATGTCTGTAGGAAGTGTTGGGTTTTTCTGCCAATTCTTTATGTCTTTGAACTCACAATCACTAAGATAATGTTAGATGGACAGAGGATGTAATGTTTAATGGTCTAAACAATTACCAAATTAAGAAGCCACCAAGACGTTAACTACATGAAATCTGTGTAGAATTCTATGGAATTTCTTTGCATTCTTAACAAAGCAAAACAAACACAAAATAAAAGTTTTAAAGAAAAGAGATAAAAGTGGACATAACAAAACTGACATTAATATATTTGATGAAGAACATAAAACCAAGATAAAATTAAATTAAACTTAAAAATTTAAAAAATATTAGTATTGCTGAAACTCCTAGGGTTAATACTGAATAAAACTTCAAATGACAGTACAAATAACTGTAACTTTGGAACTGTAATTTTAGAAATTTCCTTTCTAAGATCATGAAAGTAACCTTGGTACCCTACATAGTCAGTTTTTATATTTCTTGGACTGCATGCATGCTACAGTCTAAAGGGCAGGAGCCAAAATAATTAAACTTCAACTTGAGTGATAAAGTATTGAACTAATGGGCTTTTCTTGGTCAGAATCAACCCATAGGCTTACGATCAAGAACCAATGTCCCTAGTGGGAAGTTGTGCTTAATTTGGTGGGCCTTGAGGTCATCTCTGGTCAAATTAGCATCAGCCTTATGGGAGACCAGTCATAAAGGAAGACAACTCTCCCCAAGATCTGATTTCCTAAGACCACAAACTAGAGGAGGTCTCACAGTCAAGTAATTCACATTCCTTGGAAAGAGAGAACAGGCATCAGTTGTGTCCAACAAAGGAGGACACTGACCAGGAGTATCCTGGACATTTTTTGAAATTTTTGTTACTTCTACATCTGAAAAATATGAAGACTAGAATAATGACAGGCAAAGAATGAGAGGAAAGATAGCTATCTGACCTAAAAGTGTAAGACTTACAAGAAATAAACAAAGAACCCAAACAGACAAAAAAAGATGACTAGTCATATCATTTGGAATGTAATATTCTGAAGGCAAGTACAACAGAGAAGAACACAAATTATTTTAAGCAAAGCAGGAAAAACCACAGCAAACAAAGGTTATTTTTGGAGCAAGCCAACTGGAGGGAAAAAAAGCATATGTTTAAGATATATTAACCTGATACAAAGATAAGGTGGAATAAGAATCTAATGCCATCTGAAAGCTGAAAAGAGCTGAATAAATGAGAGCTAGTGTCATGAACATTGCTTTTTAACCATTTTTGTGTGATAAAACACTTCAGAACTTTGAATTTAGAAAACTGCTTCTGTGTAACAAAATACTTCAAAACTCCGAATTTAGGAAATTCAAACTTGTCTTGCACCAGGTTGCACGAGTTTCATACAGCAAGGATCTATTTCAACAAGCAGCTTTAAAAAGAAAAACAAAGACAAATTTAGTACTTTTCCTTTCTATTAAAGATATATTAAAAGTATGCAACAACGCTAAAATCCATCAAAGAACAATGCAATTGATGAAAATTAAACTTACTCAGAAGTGGGTTCAGAAGGTGAGGTACTTTTGGGAACTGAAATTAGAAGAGTTTTACATTTAAATAGCATAATTTATGAGTGAGACTACCCATTTAATACAATTAAAAGCCCATACTGTTCCTAACCAAAAAAACAAGAATTTCAGAAATTCAAAGTAACACAATTATACATACATACCATTCTCTATTATAACTTGGCAAGTATGAGTTTTACGTTGACTTAAGTGTTTAGCCATACGATCTAAACCAGAAGAATCAGTTAAGAAATCACACTTAAGGCACACTAGAGTAATGTTCCTATGGAAAAAAAGGAGACAGAAAGAAAAGATTTTTATCTCTTATGAAAATCCATATATAGGTTCAGTTTTTTCCATGTAATAACTCTTGATATGATATTTATGCATCAAGACCACCACTTTTCAATTGTGTTATATAAACTCGATATATCTGAAATGGTACTTTAGAATATGCCATAGAATTTCCTAAGTTATGCTAACATTTAGTGCTTTATAAACTCTTCCCTCTCATAACCAGTTCCTGAAAGATGGGAGTTAAGAGACATAAAGCCCAGTTGTGGCTCCACTAACAACTTGTATAACTTGTGCAATGCACAATCTTTCTGTACCTGTGCCCACCTCCAAAGCAAGAATATTTCATTCATTCATTTATTCTACATTTATTGAGGACCTTCTTTATACATTAGGTACCACTAGGTGTAATACATGTAAGAATGAACAAAACAAGAGTACACTCTGAAGTCTATAATCTAAAATCTTATATAGCAACAAAAATATTTTAAAAATAAACAAATACAGTAAAGTTACAGGGTACAAAAATCAATGTACAAATATCCAATGCATTCCTATGTACTAACAATAAAATTTCAGAAGAAATGAAAAAAACAAAAGAAAACACCACCTTTTTGCAATCGTAAAAACAAAAAAGAAAAAGAATAAAATATCTAGGAATAAACTGAAGGAAGGATGTGAAGGACCTATACACAAAAAACTGTAAGACATTATTAAAAAAAAAATTAAAGACGACACAAGAAAATGGAAAAATATTTCATGTTCATGGATTGAAAGGATCAATAGTTAAAATGGCCATATTACCCAAAGCAATATATAGACTTACTGCAATCTCCATCAAAAAAATCCCAGTGACAATTTTTTGAAGAAATAGTTTAAAAAATCAGATTTCTATGGAATCACAAAAGACCCAATAGACAAAGCAATCCTATCAAAAAAAAAAAAAAAAGAAAAAAAGAACAAGGCTGGAGGCATCACACTCCCCAGCTTCAATTCATACCATAAGCAACAATAATCAAAACAGCATGCTTCTGGCACAAAAACAGGCACAGACCAATGAAATAGAACTGAAAACACACAGACACAAAAACTACATACCAGGTGTGCCAAAAAAGTGTATACACACGTGTATACACACTTAAGAGATGTCAGCTATGTATTATTTTTTGAATTCAACTGTGTAGCAATGAGTAGTATGAGGTTCACTCAAAAGATGGCATTAATCTAGTGAATGCTAGTGCCACCATGCAACAGGCAGGAGAGTCCAAGAAAATGGCAGGAACACAGTTGTAATCTAAGGAGCACAAGACCATTTTGAAGTAGTATTTGAAATCTGAGAAGGTCATTTGAGGTTACCCCACGTTTTGCTGACTTAACACACCCCTTGACTTCTACCTATGGGGGACCTTAAAGGATGTGGTGTACCATAGAAAAACGGTGGTTCTCCAGGAAGAAACTGAAACGACATGTGCAGTGATACAAATGGACACTTTGGTCAACGTTATTCAAACAGTAGTTTGCAGTAATCAGAAGTGTCTGGATACTGATGGTAAACACTTTGAGCAGCTCTTATCATTACAAAGGTCAAATGTAACTTGTGTTCATCTTTTGTTATTAGTATACATCGAGTACACAATTTTACTAGTTTCTTTCCTTTCTTAAAGTGTGTATACATGTTTTTGGCACCCTCTGTATATAGGCAGAAAATTTTTGACAAAGAAGCCAAAACATACAGTGGAGAAAAGAAATAAATAGTACTGGGATAACTGGAAAGCCACATTCAAAAGAATGAATCGAGACTGTGATGTGTCATCATATACTATAATTAACTCAAAATGGATCAAAGACCTACACATAAGACCTGAAACAGTAAAGTGCACAGAAGAAAATATTGGTACTAAACTTAAAAACCTTGGGTACAGGGAGAAATTAATGAGTTTGCAAGGGAAGTAAAAGCAAAAATAAATGTGAGTGGGGGGATTATATCAAACTAAAAAGCTTCTGCACAGCAAAAGAAACCACCAACAAAACAAAGAGGCAACCAATTGAATGGGAGAAGATACTTGCCAACTACACCTCTGATAAGGAGCTAATATCCAAAATATATAAATAACTCATACAACTCAACAACAAAAAAAACCCCAAACAACCCAATTAAAAAAATAGGCAGAGAACCGGAACAGACACATTACCCATGAAGACATACAAATGGCCTACAGATATATGAAAAAATGCTCAACTTCACAATCAATTAGTGAAATGCAAATCAAAAACACAATGAAGCATCACCTCACATCTGTCAGAATGGCTATTATCAACAAGACAAATAATAACAAGTGCTGGAAAGGCTGTGGAGAAAAAAGAACCCTCATACACTGCTGGTAGGAATGTAAATTAATATAGCCACTGTATGGTGGTTTCTCAAAAAATTAAGAATTGAGTTACTGTATCACCCAGAAATCCCTCTTCTGAGTATCTACCCAAAAAACCTGAAAACTTTTGTCAGTAAAGCTATATATACCCTGATGTTCACTTTAGCATTATTTATGGAAGCCACGTCATTGAAACCAAAGTGTCCTTCCATAGCATAGATGACTGTATAAAGAAGATGTGGTACATATACACAATAAAATATTATTTGGCCACAAAAAAGGTGAAATATTGCCATTTGCAACAACATGAATGGATTTTGAGATTATCAAGCTGAACAAAATAAGTCAAAAAGAAAAATTCAAGAAGCAAGTAACTTCACTCATATGTGAGACATAAAACTGAAATCAAAAAAGGAACAAGACAAATGAACAAAGAAACAAAAACTCATGGACATAGACAACACTCTAGTGGTTACCTGAGGGTAAGGGGAAAAGGGTGGTAGAGGAGGGAGGGGGCTCAAATATACAGTGATGGAAGGAGAACTGACTCTGGGTGGTGAGCACACAATGCAATGCAGAGATGATGTATTACTGAATTGTATACTTGAAACCCATATAATTTTACTAACCAATGTCATCCCAATAAATTTAATAATAGAAAAATCTTACTTAAGTGATGATAAAATCAGAAAAAAAACTGGAAGGCTTTAAAATGGAGTAATTAAAATAATGCAATTATTGTTATTATCAGCTTATTAACACAGCATAAATATACCTTTTCAGTTTATTTTAAATAGTTTCAATGTAACTCATCTGTATATGAATGAAAATCTTTACAGAAATAAAAATCTGTAAAAACACTAGACTGACTTCTCTCCTGCAGCTTTAAACGTTTGTTGTGTTATTTACATCGGGCTGTCATGCTAGCACATTATAAATGATCTTCATATAACTGATGTCATGTGCTTTCATTCCTATTCTTGAAAATCATTCCTCCTGAAATGGTATTTCTTATAATGCCATACCCCCAACACAAGGGCTCAAAACTGTATGTATCTCTAGCTCTTTTTCCTTAAAACAGTCAATATTTCAAACATTTCAGAATATTAATTTATTGAGCACTTACTGTCTCAGCCTGAAGGTTTTAGACATACCATCTCATCCTAATCTTATATAACCACCTAAAGAAGTAGGTGTGATAATTATAAATTTTTTTTTAATAGAGCACAGGGTCAGGCTTATTAAACTACTAAGGTCAGGACCAGGTTTGAAACTCAGTTCTTTGATTCCAGAGCCCATGTTCTTGGTCATGATGTAATACCACCTCACCACCTTAACCTGGGTTCTTATTAAATCATTCTTAATTATCACAATAATCTTAGCCAGTCTATGTGCCTCATAATACAGCTCACCTTGTCTACCCCTCCAAAAGGAGCTTTGATCAGTACCCTTGATTCTGCACAAAACACTAATGATTTCCCCAATGTTCTCAAATTAAAATTATGCCTAAATTCCCCAGCCTTTTTCAAATATTCCACAACCTGGATCTAAGCTCAAAATTATCATCCCAGACTTTGATTTCTTTTTTTTTGGGGGGGGGGGTGTCCCTGGCTGGGAATTGAACCCAGGCCACGGCATTCAGAGCGCTGAAGCCTAGCCACTACACCACCAGGGAACCCCTCCAGACTTTGATTTCAATACTGTGTTATGTGAACTTCATGCTGTATCCAAACTGTACTACTTAGTCATTCACTGTGTATGCCAGGGGTGTCCAAACTTTTGGCTTCCCTATGCCACATTGGAAGAACTGTCTTGAGCCATACATAAAATACACTAACACTAACGACAGCTGATAAGCTAAAAAAAAGGTCCATGCACTATTTTCACAATACTTTAAGAAGGTTTATGAAATTGTGCTGGCCCACATTCAACAAAGCTGTCCTGGGCCACAAAGGCCCGCAGGCTGCAGGATGGACAAGCTTGGTGTATGCCTTCCGTTTTTTGCTTTCTGCATTTTTATTCATGCTATTTCTTCCAACTAGAATGCCCCTGTGCCTGTTCCTTGAAGTAGAAATTTCTCCTCCCTTTGAAATCAGTAACTCAAATGGCACTTATTACAAATCTCTTTGTATTACTAAAGCTATTTATGTTCACACCTTATCATAAATTGTACATTTCTTAAAAGCTGGTACTATCCATCTAAATTACTGTCATCTTTACAGGACCTGCTACTGGTACATTGTGTTACACACAATATGTATACAATAAATAGTTAAAGAATGAACATTATTTTAGCAAAACAGCGATTACAAAATTTATTGTTCTATACAGCTATAAATATACTAAATACCACACTTAGAAATTAACTAATTTTCTATTTAAATTTGAGATCCACCCAACTAGAGAAAAAGTATCTCAAGTCTTTAAAATCATACAATTAATTTAAGAACTAAGCACACAATTGAGCTGGCCAACAGTAAGGTAAAAATCAGATTAAAATCTTATCTTTAGAATTAATAAGTCCATTTTCATTTTATACAAATTTTCAGTAAAGGTAATACCTAATATAGCTCACTCTTTTCTAATTCCTTGAAATTAGTAGTATTTTAAAAATAGCACCAATATATTTTCAAAATGTAATCAAACTTTCCTCTGCCTATGAGCTATTGGTCCAACATCATCCACATATATCATTTTCAACATATACATTAATTTACACAACTAATATTTATAGAGTGTCCACCATGTATAAGGCACTATTCAATGACCAGCAAATATCTGGCACTGACAAATACCTGAAGTACATACATTCTAGTGAGAAAGCATAGACAATAAGCAAAACAGTGAAATATATAATATGTCAGATAGCAAAAAGCTGCCACAAAAAAATATAAAGCAAGAAAAAGAGATAGGGTGTGCTGGGATGGGGCCCAGATAAAAGAATGCTATTTTAAATGGAGTGGTCAAGGAAAGCTTCAATTATTGGAGTAGAATCCTGAAGGTGAGGGAGCTAGCCATGCAGATATTTGGGGAAGAATGAGACAGGAGCAGTAATAAATATTAAGGTCCTAAGACATATCCCCTCTTCCACTTTTCCACTAACCCAAAGCATCGAAGCAACTATTGGCTAAACTTAAGTCTATGTCTTAGCATGATGCTACAAAGATCTTGACGTTAATATTTCAAATAACAATGACAACATGAGCTAAATAATTGAACAAAGAAAAATAACACAAAAAGTAATCAGAAGAATGTGGAAAAATGATGTTTAATGGATTCTGAACTAAGTGTGTGTGGTATAACCAATGTTGATTATCAGTACCTTTTCAAAAATGTTAATCAACAATTCCTTCTGTAAACAAATTATATACTTTTATTTCAAAAAGAAAAAAAAAAGAATTTTACAAATTATGAAGCTATATATTGATCAACACCAAAAAAGCGTTAGTTACTTTACTAGGTACCTTAAATGTCTTTTTTTTTAAAAAAATAAATAAGATTTCTTTTGAACTACATTTATTTAACTTAGTTTTTTAAACAACATTATTGACTGTATTCTCTATGCTGTACTTTATATCCTCACAACTATTCTGTAACTACCAATTTATATTCCTTAATCCCTTCACCTTTTTTACCTAATTCCCCAAACCCGTCCACGCTGACAACCATCAGTTTTTTCTATGTATCTATTAGTCTGTTTCTGTTGTTTGCTAAACTTATTTTTTAATATTCAAATACTGTTGGAGAGGCTTATTTGTTATTTTTAATGCAAATTCATTAAAGTTTCATCTTAATGCCTACCACCACTGAAACAAAGTTCATCCAAAGAATATAGGCTATTCCTTCTTTGCTCTAAAGATATTATGGATAGAAACCTCCATATTGACTAGAACTCTATTATGTTCAGTAGCAATCATTTCATTTTTGAAACTAGGCACTCCAGCATCAGGTTAAAAAACAGTTACAATTTTTCAATAGAGAGAATGGAAAAAGATAAATTAGTTACCTGAGAGTTCCACAATGCTTCTTAAAAATATAAAATCGTTTACTTGGAGGGTTGCTGTGAGAGCTGGAGAGATAAGAGGCAAATGAGATTTAAGTCATATTAATTTTATGATCATACAGGGTCTGGAACAATAGCACCCCTTTTTTATGGACACATGTTCATAAAACCTGGAACATAAAGGTTACTAAGACACCACATCCGTTTATAATATACTGCTTTTAAAAAGGGCGTTACTTCTGCTGGACCCTTGTATTTCAAGATTGTGCTTAGTTTCTTAGTTTTAAATAAAATATCCTGATCTAAATTATAAAATTCTATTAGCCATCTCTGTTTAATTCAAGATTTTTGCCTTACATTTCACTTTACCTGTGGATTTTCTAACGACTTATTTCCCTAAGAATATTCTTAAATGATCAGTACCTGACCATTACATTAAAAAACAAAAACAACCTAGAGTTAAAAATGCAGAGAATGAAATTAAAATTTTCAACTACTAAGAGTTGAAAACAATCCAAAAGGTATTTTCTAATAATGTATTTCACTTCAATATAAATTGTTATGAATAATACTTTTTATTAGCTTCTATTCTTAATATACTTAGTGAATGGGAAGAATCTGAATGATCCACAAAGTAAATGCTACTTGGGCCATCAGTCATGTGAAACATTTAAAAAATATTCTGCAATTACTAGGAGAGCTTTTAAAAACAGCCAATTAAAGGAAGAGTTTAGGAGTTAAAACATTATTTCCTCTATGTACATAGCAGAAAACCACTAACCAAGATTTACAGCCAATGGTAACAGCTTTTATATCCCCTTTTAAACTGATAAGGAAAGCTCTCCTGTATTAGAATGCCAGGCAGGGATTAGCCAGGATTAACATAGCACAGTAGTATTACTCAAAGTGTGCTCCATGGACCAGCAGTGCCTGCATCACCTTGGAGCTTATTATAAATACAAACTCTCAGGTTCCACTCCAAACCTACTGAATTAATCTCTGACAATAAGGTCCAGAAATTAATTTCAACATGTTTTTCAGGTGATTATTATGCAAGCTAAAATTTAAGAAGCACTAGCTCTAGTTTGTACTGACATACTCAGTCAACACACCAAGTCAGCAGTTGCCTTTAGACACAAGTCAACTATCATAAGCATACCATGTGTGCACAGGAAAAGATTCTGGCTAGTTATAATTCCAAAAAGAAGTGTAATGGTGAATACAAATAACTGCTCTCTCAGGTAGATGAGACAGACATATATTTAACATGAAGAACTCAAAAGAAAGGAATGATTACTATGAGTGGCTGCAGTAATCAGATACTGCGCGGGAAGAAGGTAAACTAAGGGGTCTTCCAAGAAGTAACAGAGAGTACGAAAAAGCTACTAGATATTGCATGTGGAATAAACTACATGTTGGGGAAGTTTAATTAATTTGGGGGACCTGAATTGTGGTTAGAGTTGATATAGACTGGGAATAAAGTTACCCTATCTCTGAGAAAATAAAGTTGTTGTATGTACAGAGTTCAAATATATGACAATGCATACAGAGTTCAAGTGTATGACAAAAATCCAAATTGAGACAGAATGAGGGTGGTACCATTCCGGGGGAGGTACCTGAGGCAACAAGGGAAGCAAAAACAATAGAAGTGGGGGAAATGCAGGGACACCTATAAGGCCCTTAGAAGAGTAGAAGTGAAAGTCAGTTCTATATAAGGCTAACGATGATTAAGTACTCAGTGTATAATGACAACGCAGTGATGGGCTGAGGTTCAGTGGAAATTAAAAGGTTATAAAGGGCCTATTGGGAGTACTTAGGGATAGAATGGGGCTGGAGGTCCTAGAAGACAGTTGAGAAGCCTATAGAAAATGAGAAAAGGGACAAAATGACCCATGAGGTTAAGAAACACCAAAAGTATTTTCCAATTTAATCTTCTATAAATGAAGGACAGAATTAAAGCCTTGTTGGGGCTTTAACTCATCGTTAATGGGTTCCGGGAGGTGCAACGGGTACCAAAAATGATGAGCACCAAATTTTTGAATAATGCAGTAGTACCTTGGTACCTGTCGTTAATTTGTTCTGGGAGGTGCAACAAGTACCAAAGGGAGAGAGTTCCCTGGTGGTGGAGTGGCTAGGCTTCGCCGCTGTCAACGCTGCGGCCTGGGTTCCTTTCCCAGCCAGGGAACTACCCACATTATAAAAAAGTACCAAAGGAACAACAAGTACCGGGACAATGTTTACCCATAAAAATGTGTCAGTACCAAAACTGACAAGTTTCAAAGCAGTTGAGTACCAAGGTATGACTGTACTGAGAGAAATGTTAGCTGGGGCCTAATTTAGAGCAACTGAGTTATGGGTGCAAAACCACTGCAGAAGTTGAGAGCAGAGTGGTAAATTGCATAAAGTGGACTCTTAGGAAGCCATAATGAATGGTGGAAGACCAAGAGAACTCCACAGGCTTCAGAAATTTAAAGAGCATTAATTCTACTGATGCTCCATGTTTATGTAAATGATGCCTTAAGACAGACCTTAAAGGGTACTGGGTGATAGTAATTTTTATCCTAAACAAATAATAATGTTTCTGGCTTGTGTTCTTTATAGATGCCAGTGAATCAAAGGTGAAACTATCAAATAGTTAAAGACAAAGAGTTGGATCTCAGGAAAACCCAGCATTGAATTTGGAGGATTTAGAGTTGAAAGTAAAACGTGAAACTCTGAAAATGGTTAAAATACCAAGAAAGGAAATGTAAAGAAGCCAAAAGAGCTGAAGAAAGAAAGGTAATGAAATAGAGGAACAGCCAAATAGGAAATTTAAAAAAGGTGGTAATACTTTAAGAGAAGCTGAGAAGAGTTCCAAAAGCAAGTGATCAAAACTATCAAATACTCTAAAGAAGGTAGAGAGGTAAGAACTGAAAAATAGTGAGCACAATTTAGTAATTAGAATATGACTGATAACTGCTAAGGGACAGCTTTAACTGAAGGTTGGGGTGATACTCAGATTACAAATGGTAAAGAAATGACAAAATAATAAAGGATACTCTACAAATGTTGACAATAAAAGGAAAATATGCAAAGTAAAAGCAAATCTCTCTCTTAAAAAATGTCTGGATGAAGGGAAAAACCTGAAGTAGAGAAAAGTTATTCTTTGGAAAAATTTGAAGGATGACCACTAAGTAATTAGTAGGCAAGGGTAACAACCGAGAGACTAGAATAAAATCTTGAGGGTATTGAAAAGGATTTAAACAGAATTTCTAAATAAAATGAAGAGTTATTTTTAAAAGACAGGACCAAATTAAAGGTAAAGATCATGGGATGGTGGTAAGGAAGGGGGTACTGTATGTCAGAGGTAGATGTGAAGTGCTGGAATTAAATGAAGATACCATGAGGTCAGGCTGATCATCAAGGGGGGAAAGAAAAACATGTAAGCCAAGTGCCAAAGTCATTAAAAAATGTGGGCAAATCCTTCAAAGTGGTAGCTAACTATGCCCAGAAAGTAACATAGACCATCTTATTATGATTTACAAAAATCCCACATTGGTTATATCTTATTTCTGACTAAAAAGGAATGGAACTACATTAATTTGTATAAGCAACTTAGTATATTTGTATCTGTACAATTTTTATCTATTAAAAACATCCATCCTGAAGGAAGTGCCTACAAATGAGCTCCAAATGAAAGCAGGGTGGGCTCTAAAGTCTTTCTGTATCATAAAGTATATGGTAGGTACTCAATAATGTAAACTGAATTGATGTATGAAAAGACGTTCCAACAGTAGCATCGTGACTGGAATATTCCTATAGTCTCTCATATCCCATTTCACTGAATGAATGCAAAGACTGATGGCTTGAAAAGTGATGAGAAGGGTGGAGGGGAGGGAGGGAGAGGCAGGGAGGGACAGAACAGAGAGCATGCATATGTGAGTGCCAATAATGTTCTTAGCATCTTTGACAAATCTAGAGTCTCTCAAAGTGACTGCTGATGTGTTTACATGAAATTATTTGATAAGTATTTTGAGAACATTTAAAATTTATGTATGGAAATAACTACTTTTTTGAAAAACTCAGAAAAACAAATTTCCCTAATGAACCCATTTTAATTTCATTAGTCTAGTTAAAAAAAAAAAAAAAGATTTGATTTCATGAGTTATTTTGCTGGAAAATAGTATTGGTTGATATCATAGAAGTTCCCTATTGCTAGATACTTTTAGCTCCTTGATGTGACAAACTGGCTTCTAATAGGACAAATTTGTTAAAAAACAAACAAACAAACAAAAAACAACTTTTTTTTGTGGAGGGGTGGGGCAGGGGTTGTAGTTCCCTGGCTGGGAATTGAACCCAGGTCACAGCGTTGAGAGCGCCGAAGCCTAGCCACTACACCACCAGGGAACCCACACCTCAAAAAAATCTTGAATGGCAGTTTTGATTGACAGTGTATGTGTTGAACTTACCTCACCATATGATTTATAAAGGCTTTGTTACAGTTAGTGTTGTATTTGCAAAAATTACAGTGGATATATATTGAAAAGTGGCTTGCAAAATCTTTTATTTTGGAGTGACACTCAATGCACTTGTGAACTCCTCGACGACACCTGATGGAGACAGAAAAAATTGATAAAAATATGTTGTAAAACAAAAATAATAAGGTAAAACCTTCTTGACATTTTATTAATTGAAGCTAAGGTGTTTAAATTGACATTTTTAAATACAGACAAAATTTGAAAATTTGTTCTCAAACAATAAGCTAGGATAAGTGTAAAAAAATCTAACACCAGTTAACTTTTTCCTAGAATAAAAAGGACCCTATTAACCAATTAAATTACCACAAGATATACACAGAAAATATAAGATTAGTATAAAAAAATGACAACTATACAATAAACACGGTAATTCAAATTCTGGCTAGTAGTTGCACAAAGTACCTTTTTATTATCTGCTTGGCCTTTATGCTACAGAAGTGATTATCACGTACACATGTAAGAGAGTTTCATGATATGGCAAATTATATTAAAACAAACCTTTACTATTTATTAAACTGATATTGTAAATCAGGAATAAAAGATATTACCTTAAGTTCTTCAAAGCTATGCTGATTTTGTTCTTCCTGTTACGTTGTCTCTTCTGCTTGTGAGAGGTTTTTGCTTTGTATTTAGATGTACCTCTACCTTGCTTACTTGCATTAGTTTTACTTGCAGTGGATACAGCTACACGAGTCTTACGTGTCTTAGGTTTACTTGTATTAGATTTTGTGGGATTTTTAGCAGTTGTATTTTTAGACTTTGGAGGTGAGACCTGAAGAGAAGAAGTGCTTGGAGTACTGCTGGAAGATGCAGTCGATGGCTTTGAATGGAGAGGTCCAAATGAAGCTCGAATAGTAACCTATAAAAATGAAGGCAATAAATATTTTTAGAAAATGAATCAACACACTAATATTAAAAAGATCACTGCAAGCCCTTATATTATGTTCAATTAGTTTTTGATAAGGTGCCAAAACAATTCAGTAGGAGAAACAGCAGCATTATCAGCAAATGGTTCTGGGATAACTGGATATTTACATGCAAAATAATTCATTTGGATCCCTCCCTCATACTAGATACAGAAATTAACTCATAATATATCAAAGACCAAATTGTAAGAGGTAAAACTGTAAAAGTCTTAGAAAAAATGTAGAAGTAAATCTAAGTGACCTTAGGATAGGCAATATGATGTGATTAAAAAATACAGTGAATGTTTAAATTAAAAAAAAACAAACTATTACAGTAAAAGATAAATTGCCATTAATCTCCCTCAAAATACTCCCCCTCACTTTGAACACACTTATTCCATAGTCCCTGCCACATTCTGAAGCAGTTCTGGAAGTCCTCTTTCACGAGTATCTTTAATTGTGCTGTCACGGTTGCCTCAATGTCCTGAATGGAGGATTCAAAACGTTTACCTTTCACAGTCATTTTGACTTTAGGGAAGAGCCAGAGGTTGCACAGTGCCAGATTCAGTGAGTAAGGTGAATGAGGACTCACCGTATTGTTTTTATTTGACAGAAATTTGTTAATATGTTGTTTGTGATCCATGATTTACAGACACTTTAAAACACACCATCTCTTGATCACAGCTCACAACACACTAACAGCACTGAACAAGTTAGTTGAAATTTGTCACCCAGTTACTAAGGTTTGATAAGCTGCTTGCTGTATTAAAGATCCCTGCCTTTGCTTTCGATGTCACTCAGCAGCAGCATTCACCATCACCATATTTTTAAAAATCACACCTCGTGATTTCTTAAATATGACACCAAAGGCACAAGCAACCAAATAAACAAACAAATAAATAGGACTTCATAAAAATTTAAAACTTTTGTGCTTCAAAGGAAATCATTAAGAAAGTGAAAAGACAACCACAGAATGATAGGATATATTTGCATATCATATCTTTAATAAGGGATTTGTATGTAGAATATATAAAGAACTCTTACAACTCAATATAAAGACAACCCAATTTAAAAATGAGCAAGTGATCTCAATAGGCATCTCTTCAAAGATATACAAATAGCCAATAAATACATAAATAGATGCTCAACATCATTGTCATTAAGGAAATACAATCAAAACTCCAATGAGATATCACACTTCAAGCCAACTAGAATTGCTGTAATAAAAAAGGCAGATGATAACTAATGTTGTAAAAGATGTGGAGAAATTGCAAGCCTTGTATATTGCTTATGGGCATGTATAATGGTGCAGTAACTTTGGAAAACAGTTTGGTAGTTCTTCAAAATGTCATAACCCAGCAATTCCACTCCTTGGTGTTCTATTTTAGTAATTCCACCCAAGAGAAAAGAAAAACTACGGTCACATTAAGTTTCACAGAAGCACTGTTCATACAGCCCAAAGCTGGAAACAACCCAAATGCCCACCAACTGATGAATGGATAAATAAAATATGGTATATCCCTACAATGGAATAATATTCAGCTATAAAAATGGATGAAAGTCTTTATACATAACTACTGGTACACAGTACTGATACAGCCATAAAAAAGAAGGGAGTACTGATAGAAGCTACAATATGTACAAACCTCAAAAACATTACGATAAATGATGTCAATCATAAAATATCACATATTATATGATTCCATTTATATGAAGCTTGTCCAACTCATGGCCCTTGAGCTGCATGTGGCCCAGGACAGCTCTGAATGTGGCCAAACACAAACTAGTAAAACAGAGTAATCAGAGTATGTTATGTCCACAAATACTGGAATATTATCCTTAATTCGCATTAAAAGCACAAACAGTTGGGACAGATGAGATGAAAACCATTAAAATTAATAAAACAAGAGTTCAGCCAGAAGAAACAAAAACAGCTAAAATTAACTAATAAAATAAAAAACAAGAGAATTCTGTTGCACTGTTGCATAAAATGAATTGTGACAAAGAATTCAAGTGTCTATTCTGTACTAGGCATAACGCCAACCTAGCTGTACACTCTATTTGTATGCATACATGGCTTCTGTTGTATGGTGGTGTGCAGCTTCAAGTGTGTTATCTTCCAAGTGCAGAGAGTTGATTTGACACCATCAGACATTACATGTACTTGTGGTGACTTGGCCAGTAAAACACAGCAACTTCCGGTAATATTTCAACCTACCTTTGTAAACAGCAGGCATTTATTATTATTTAGAAGACATATAAGTATTCTTATTTGATTATTAAACCTTTACTTTCCATTTCCTGGTCTATTAATTTTCATAACAAAAGTAAATATAGTTGCTTATCTATTATTATTTTTTTAATTCCAGCATGGCTTCCCCAAGATCTCAAAAGAAAATAGAACTCAAAAAAAGAAAAATTACAAATGAAGGAAAACTATTCAATGAAAAGTGGACAGATGACTACTTTTTTGTTGAGGAAAATAGTAAGGCACTATGCTTAATTTGTATGGAATTTGCACTAGTTTTCAAAGACTATAATTTGAAAAGGCATTATATGCAAAAACATGCTGCCAAGTCTGGTATGTATCAAGGAAAGGTGTCGTAAGCACAAACTATCAGAACTGGAAAAAAAAAAAAATCTGTCTTCTCAAAACAAAAACAGTTACAACTCAAACCGACTCTATTGTAAAAGTTAGTTATGTGGTAGCAAATTTAAACTCACCACTTACTGATGGTGAGTTTATTAAGCAATGTATCAAAGGAATGGCAGATATAATTTGCCCCAATATAAAAGTGGGTATTTCTAAAATCAGTTTGTCTCACCAGACTATAGCCAGGCAAACTGAAGAAACTGGAAAATCTATCAAAAGAAGTTTGGAGAGTAAAGCTGCTAATTTTAAATTTTATGCTTTAGCGATGGATGAAATAACTAATGCTACAGATAAAGCACAACTTGCCATTTTTATCAGTGGTATTGATGTCGAACATAATGTCACTGAAGAAATGGCTTTAGTGCCATTAAAAGACACAACTAAATCAAGAGATTTCTATGAAGCAATAAAAAATACATTAAAACGATATTATCCATTGTGAATATATTTGGTATAGTTACTGATGGTGCCACGGCAATGACAGGTAAAAGAGAGGGACTTGTAAAATTAATAAAAGACGGTGCAATTGCCACCCAAAACTCACGTTTGATGAAGTATTGCAAAGTACATCAAGAAAATGTATGTGCAAAAGCTTTAAAAATGGGTAATGTCATACGAATTGTCATCAAGTCTGTAAGTTTCCTAAGGGCCAAGTGACTGAATCATCACCAATTCTGGGAATTCCTTAGAAGTACGGATGCTGAGTATGGCGACGTAATTCACTTTTCAGAAGATGGCTAAGTCAAAGCAACATGTTGAAAAGATTTTATAATTTGCAACATGAAATTAAGTTGCTTATGGTATCAAAAACAAAATTTGTGCCAGAACTTGACGATGAAAACTGGCTTACAGATTTATCATTTTCATTGGATCTGACCACTCATTTAAATGAGTTAAACATGCGTTTTCAAGGTGAAAACTAACTTATGAATATAATGTTTCAAACCCTAACAGTGTTCCAAATGAAACTGAAATTATGGGAAGCTCAAATTAAGGCAAAAAATTTTATGCATTTTGACATGTTAGCTAAACATGGTTCTACAAACAGTGAAAAATATGCAACCTTGTTTTTCAATTTGACACAGGCATTTGAAAACATGTTTTAAAATTTCTGTAAAAGTAATCAATATTTTGGTATATCTGTGACTCCATTTTCAGTTGACATAAATGTTACCTACCAATTTTCAAATGGAATGCATACAGCTGCAATCTGACACTCAACTTAAAGAAAAATTTGATCATGTCTCTTTACTGGACTTTTATAAGACCTCTTTCCCCAGAGACAAATATCCCTCACTTTACAATCACGCCTTATCCATGTCATTGCTTTTTAGCAGAACCATCATTTTCAAGGATGAAGCACACAAGAGTAAAATTAGAACCAAAATATGTGATGAGCACCTTGAGAACTCACTGAGAATTGCAACTACTTCTGTCAAACCAGATATTGATGAATCAGTTTCTCAAAAACAATGTCAAATATTCCACTAGTTTTATGTTACCTTCTTTATCTTTATAATAAAATATATAAAAAATTAATGAAGTTTTATTACTTAAACATGTACATTTTCAATGCAAATTGGGAACTTCTTGATGATTTTAAAACACTCTCCAAACGGGGTGGCACATAATTAGGATTATTATGTAAGGACTTTTTGCTTATCTGTGGTGGTGGATATCATGAAAATTATGCATGGACATTTTTGTTTTAATCTCATGAGCCACTGTTAGTGTATTTTATGTGTAGCCCAAGACAGTTCTCCCAATGTGGCCCAGGGAAGCCAAAAGGTTGGATACCCCTGATTTATATAAAAAGTCCAGCATAGGAAAATCCATAGGGACAGTTAAAGTTTCACAACTGTGTTTGGTCCTCCTGTATATTCTGGTTTGATGCCAGTGCTGTGCCTGGAGCTACTCAGAAGTCACAGATTCAAGTTTGCCTGGAGCTGGTGGGGGGCAAATAGGGAGTCACTGCCAGTGGGTACACAATTTCTTTTAGGGGGGATGAAAATGTTCTAAAATGAATTGTATTGATGTTTGAACAACTGTGAATGTGCTAAATAACACTGAAGTGTATGCTTTGAAATGGGTAAATAGTATGGTATATGAATTATATATCATTAAGCCTGTTATAAAAAACATTGCAATATTAATGTTGAACATCATTACCTTGAAAACGGCAGGTGTAAGCTACAATTACTAAAGTCTTCCATTTATTGTAAATGGTCATACCAATTAAGTAAAATTTACTTTGTAATACTGTCTGGTGGTGATGAACTCCTTTAGCCTTTTGTCTGAGAAGCTCTTTTATTTGTCCTTCAAATTTGAATGATAGCCTTGCTGGGTAGAGTAATTTTGGTTGTACGTCCTTGCTTTTTATCACATTAAATATTTTCTGCCAGTCCCTTCTGGCTTACAAAGTTTCCATTAAGAAATCAGCTGACAGTCATATGGGATAACTAGCTGCTTTTCTCTCGCTGCTTTTAGTATTCCCTCTTTGTCTTTAACCTTTGCCATTTAATTATAGAGTGTCTTGGTGTGGACCTATTTGGGTTTATCTTGTTTGGGACTCTCTGTGCTTCCTGGGCTTGTATGTCTGTTTCCTTCACCAGTTTAGGAAAGTTTTCAGTCATAAATTCTTCAAATAGATTCTCAATTCCTTGCTTTCTCTCTTATCCTTCTGATACTCCTATCTATGGTAAGAATGTTGTTGCGCTTGATGTTTTTGCTGTTGTGACTGGATGTTTTCTGCTACCGTGTCTTCCAATTCACTGATTCAATCCCCTGCTCCATCTAGTCTGCTGGTGATTCCTTCTATTGCATTCTGAATTTCAGCTTTAGTATTCTTCATTTCTGACTAGTCCCTTTTTATGGTTTCTATGTCCTTTATGCTTGCTATCTTTTCAAGTTTTCATTAAGTTCCTTGAACATTCTTAAAATAATCATTTTAAGCTCTGTATCTGGTAAGTTGCTTGCATCCATCTTAGTTCTTCTTCTAGAAGTTTCTGCTGCTCTTTTATTTGAGACATTTTTTGTTTCCTCATTTTGAATGCCTGTCTGTATTTGTTTCTATGTATTAGGTAGATCTGCTACATCTCCCAGTATTGCTGGATAGCTTGATATAGTAGGTGCCATGTGGGGCCCTGGCACTAACTCCCTGACACCTGTGTTTAGTCCTCCTGTATATTCTGGTTTGATGCCAGTGCTGTGCCTGGAGCTACTCAGAAGTCACAGAGCACACCAATGCTGGTTGGTTCACACAAGCTAGAGGCCTGCTGACTTAAATAGTTTTCCAAGGAAGCCTACAATGCAGGTGGGGCTCGCTGCCCACAGGAGAAAGTGTTTGACTTCTGGCTTTGGTGGTGTTGGGTGAGGTGGATTCCCAATGAGTTAGCCAGGTGGAGTGAGTAAAGTTCAATAGACCAATCAGTTTCAGATTTGGCCATGTGGGGCCAGGCCAACACAGGAAAGATGGCACCCACCAGCTGGCTGCATCAGAGGAGGGCGCACCCAGGAAAAATGGCAACTGTCCTCTAGCCCTCGCTCCAAAACCATACACCTCAGTCTGCCCCCCACCATGCTGCCAACATCCTGAGTCACCGGCCCTCTGCTGGAGCCCAGGATGAGTACTTGCGAGTGACTGGTATGTGTGGGCACTTTCAGAGGACATCTGGATTTCCTGGAGCCTTCCATCCCAACCAGACAGTCAGAGTCCCCACTGTTTTTCATAGTCAGATATTGTGGGGCTCTAATGGGGCTGGGGTCCCTCACTCCTCTGGGGGGAGCCTCTGTGGCTGAGATATTCCTCCTGATTCTCTATCACCACCAGAGGTTTGGTTCCTTTTGCATCTGTGCCCCTCCTTGCAGTCTCATTATAGCCTTCTATTTTGTGTATCCTTAGTTATAAAGCTTCTGTTCACCTAGACTTCAGATTTTTCTCCATGATGGTTGTTCAATATTTAGGTGTAATTTTAATATGTTCACAGAACAAAGCAGGCAGTGTTTACCTACTCCACCATCTTGGATCTCTTGCCTATATTAGTTTTATATTGACAATATTTATGTTAACATGGATATTAATGGATAATGAGGAGTTAGTGCAAATCTTAGGACTACGAAAAGAGCACATTCCATGTCTATTTTATGCTGATGTAACTAAACAGCTTTCACACATACAGAGGTCAAAATTTAAATCTCGAGGCCTGAAATAACAACTCTGGAAAGGCCGATATTACTCTTTGGTAACTATAAAATATATATCCAGTAAATGTGACCTGCTTTCTGGGGTCTCACTGGGCAGGATTTATGTTCCAAAGGTTACTGTGGAAGTCACATCAATTCAACATATAGCATGGAGAGTTTCATAATATTCAAACTTTCCTTAAAGTGAGATAATATAAAATTAATCATTTAGTATTCAGAAAAAGAAAATGTTTAAGTATACCCATTGGTAAGTACTACTCACATGCTCTTTAATTATTTGGCTATAATATCTCCATGTAATTGAGAGGCAGTCAATGAGGAAGTCATATGTAATAAATATGACTTGGTATCATACAAAAAGCATTGAACCAGGACTCAAAAGATCCGAGGTTAAATCTCAATACTACCCCCTCCTAGCCATGTGACCTTGAGAAAACAACATATCCTATCTAATTCTCCTCATCTATAATATGGAAACGATAACTGCCTTGCCTACCTCACTGAATTGTTACCCGAATTAAATAACAGAATGTATGCAAAAGCACACTGAAAGCTTAATTCTAAAGTACTAGTACCAATCATTATGATTAATACTATAATATTGTAATAACATACTAATTATTACTACTAAGAAGGAAAGATATGAGAGAGGACTGCACTGCTTATACTAGTATTCTGCATGTCTAATCCCAGCATGGAATAAATGGATCATATGTAAGGATATGGGATAGTTTCTCTTGTTCTACGTTTTCAGACCATCACTTTGTATCGTTCTAGTTAATTCAAATAGTAGACACTCATTCAAAGATGGGTACCCAAAGCCAAATATAAATGTTTGGGAATTATTTCACTTTGGATCATGCATCTATCCACTGGAAGCATAATCAAAAGCCGGTATTACATAAAATCAGAGAAAAGAGATACACATAAGGCAAACAGGGAAAAGGAAATTGGCAGCTAGATGTTTCTGCTCACTTAAAAAAGCAATGCTATTGAAGAGCAGAACTTGCTTCTCTGAAAGTAAACTTAATAATACCAATTTCAACTATGGCATTCAAGGCACTATGACAGATGCTGGAGACCTAAAGATAAATTAAGCATGATTCCTGACTTTATAGTCTAGCAGCTGAAGCAGATATGTATTCGTATGCTGCCAAATGGAATAGCTCAAAAACACCTTATAGAATATAGAAACAACATGTTGACTCAGCCTACAATTGATCTAGCTGCACTTGCTCCAATATAGCATGTCAATCAATTTAGAAAAAAAGTGGACAGAAGTTTTTCTTCACAAATATTAGAATCTAAAATTAAAATCATAATGACAATCAAAAGTCGATTTTTAATATTATATTCAGTAGATAAAACCAGGCAGGGCTTCATTTCAATACCAAATAAAATGTTAAAATACAACATATTTAAAACTTACTTTTGTGCCAGGAGGCAATCCCTCTAGCTCTTTAGGCTTTATAAATGTCCGATGCTGGGTCTTATGATCCAGTTTCTCCTTGCAGGTCAAAAACTGTAGTCTGCATTTTGTACAGCGATGAACTCCTTTTTTCTGTTTACAAATAATATTAGAAATAATATAAGAAATAATTTCTACTGCCACAAATTCTGGGACCTGAAATTGCTCTTAATTCTAATAGTTAAATAATTTAAAAATCAGTATTTTACCATATCCCATCATAAATAACCATCATAATTAACACCAAAATACTATTTGACTTTTAAAAACACTTCTTACATTAGTATTTGGGTTTCAATTTGTTACTATATAGGCAATTGACATGAAAATTATATCAATTAGGTTCCAATGGGACAAGTTCTATACCATCTGTAGGGTGAAAGCTTCTTAAATTTAAATTTGAAGTATAAACTATTCAAACAACTGATACTATGAAAATGAGCTATACTATATTTTTATCCTTGAAAAGAGCAAATTCTTTTTAATTATCATTATTTCCATGTGTTTCACAAGCTGGTAAAATAAATCAAACTTTCTAAAACCAAACAAATTTAACCCGACTCTCCCAAGACAGTTAAGTTATAGAAATGGTTGCACAATGCAGTGCTGTCCCACAGAATGTTCTATCGTGATAATATCCTACAGGTGCATTGACCAATATGGTGTCCACCAGCCACATGTAGTTATTGAGCACTTGAAATGTGACAAGTGAATAAAGGAACTGATTTTTAAATTTTATTTAAGTTTAGTTAATTTAAATTTAAGACACATGAGGCTAGTGGCTATGCTATTATACAGCATGGGTATAGAAGCATAATCAGAATTGATCCCAATCTACTGTTTGAGAACCCCCTGACTGTCCCTTCTCAAACGTAGTCCTATTATATTATTTTTCCAATAGGAAATGGGATCCAAGATTGAGCTAAGTCACTTGCTCAGAGCTAGCTAGTGTTCTTTCTACTATATATTATCAAACGCAATCTTTTATTTTTACAAAGTAGGACAATTAATTTCGTGAACTCATCCTAGAAAAAGTGCTACATACCTCACTGCTGACTATCACTATGATCAACTTTGAAGAATTCCCCTTAGGAAGCTAGGCACTGATGCCAGCGCCTAGTCTACCCTTCAAAGCAATTTTGGAACTCTTTTTCTGGAATGGCCATTAGAGCTGTTGTAGTCCCTAAAATCTGACAAGTTTGTGAATGTGCCACCGTGCACTTCTGTTGGCAGCACTGTACAAGCTACTTGCCAAAGTTCTGACACCTTACCAAGTTGTGTGGAAATTAATTGTCCGACCTTGTAGGCTCTCATTAAAAATACATTTTATGTTCCTATGTAAATTCAGAACAACATACAAATACAAAACTATGTTTTCTCTAAAGCTGTATCTCTACAGACCCATTACTACTTTTATTTAAAACACAAATAATCATTTAGAAAAATCAAACGAGGTAACATATATGAAAGTAGCACTTTCTGGTACACAGCAAGCATTTGATAAATTAAAGTTCTTTACCAAGTTCAAAGCAATATATAAATACAATGTGTTTGTATTACTATTTTAGATTCATCTTAAAACTATTTTAGAAGTACTATTTCTATTTTGGATCTTATCATAGGTACAGTCAAAGTAAACAGATACACCTGTATGTGCTCAAGAGCGAGAGAGGGAAAGAGGAGGAAAAAAATCTCAGTTGAGAAACAGCAAGATAACAGGACAAACAGAAAGTTCCCCAGAGTTTAGTTTCCATAAATTTTCTATACCTGTACCTATACTTCATCTACTTTTATGATTTAAAATAGCATCCACTCAACTGCCTACTTGACATCATCACTTGATAGCTAATATGCATTTTAAATCAACACAAACAAAATTAAACTTTAGACTTTCTCCCATCAACCCTGCAAAAAAGAAAAAAAAATCTGTTCCTTTAATCTTTCCAATTATCTCAGTATATGGGGACACCATTCTGCTCAGGACAAAAAAAGATGGTCACTTTCAACTCTTCTCTTTCTCTGATATCCCACATCCAACTCATTAATAAAATCTATCAGCTCTACCTTTAAAAACATAATCTTCCAAACACTGCCATCATACCAGTCCAAGTCACTCACCTAAACTCTTGCAATAGCCTCCAACCTTCTTGTTTCCACTCTTTCCTCCCAATACTCCATTCTCTCTGCAGCTGCCAGAGCCATTTCTCACGTTTAAACCCTCCGATGGCTTCCCATAATTCTCGAAAATCCTGATTCTGGTTTATGAGGCTCCACACCATCTGCACTGCATTCTATTATTACAACCTAATTTTCTACTACTCTTCCTCCCACTTGTTTTACTGTGCTCCAGCAACATTAGCCTCCTTGCTTCTCCTTGAACATCTAAATCTATGCTCATTTTACTGCCTACTTATTCCCCTCTGCCTGGAGCATTCTCTTCCAGATATCCATATGGCTTCCTTTCTTATTGTTTTTGGGGAGGCTTTATTTGACCACCCCAGATAAAAATATAGACTACTTCACCTTCTAAGCCTTGGCACCCCATATATTCCTGTATTTTCTTCCCTTGGTACTTATCACCAGCTGGCATACGTATACGTTCAGTCTCAGTCTCTTTTTCTCCATCCCTCACCTTTCCCGTGATGTAAATCCCAGAGCGCACAAACTTTGTTCTGTTCACTTCTATAAAACAGTCCTTGGCATATATTAGCCACTCAATAAATATTTGTTAAATAAATCGGGAGGCAGACAGTTGAGAGACTGACTGAGAGTGCATATGAGAAGGCACAATTTAACTAGTTAAAAATGTCTGCCATTCCATTCAATGAACATTTGCCCAGAGTCCTGAGATAAGCTAGACATTAATCTACTCTTTCTTTAGTTGGACTCAAGTCTTCTCCGGACAGCACACTTGGGATGTGCTAAGGATAATAATAAAGTGGATTTTTAAATAACATGGCATGTTCAACCAAAAACAACAGTGACGTGTTCTGTGGATAGAGAAAAAATTTGTGTTAAAATTTTCGACAAGCATGCTACACTGTTTGGATGATTTGAGGAATTTTCAAGGCTAATTCTGACTATCTGTAAATCTGCCTATAGACTTCATGTCAGTGAAGGATATGACTGTGGAAAAGGCTTGGGCTGTAAATCAATTTGTGGCTCTGCCATTTATTAGAGAATGTGAAACTGGGCAAGTTATTCCCTATTAAGCTTTGTTTCCTCATCTATGAAATAAAAATGATCACATAACTGCTTTGCAGAGTGGCTGTGAGGACTAAACAAGGTAATTCAAGGAGAAGCACTAGTGACTGTCATATGGTGATTAGTATATAGTAACTGCTTGCTATCATTATAAAGATATAACAAAGCTATTTAACACATATGAAGTCTTTATGCTTTTAGAGAAGTTGTACAAACTGTACTTTTAGCTCTAAAATCACTCAGGACATAATAACATATTCTTTTAAAGAAAAGGTTACATCCAAAGCCATCAAAGAGAATAAAATTTGCCATATATTCAACAATTTGTATTGTCTAAAAATCACACTACTATCATCTCAATTACAAGCTTATAATCCAGCTATGGTTTTCAAGTCTTTTGTAAACAATTATACAAATTGCAAATACTTCGAAGAATGCCTGATGATCTTCTTTATTAAGAATCTTTCCCCTATTGACTACTGACTGCCTACTTCCTGGGTACTCTAAACTTATAAAAAAAGGGCACTCTAGGACTGTCAGTAGTCCCCAACACTACTCCTAGGTTTGATGATTCAGTAACATCACTTACATGACTTAGAAGTTGTTATACCCTCAGCTCTGATTTATTATACAATGAAAGGATAAAGTGTAGGATTAATACAGGAAAATATTAAGTGCATTGGGTGGATTCTGGAGGATACTGGTGCCAATTTCCAAGAGTCTTCTCCAAATGGAGTTATATAGGATACACTTAATCAATCCCCCAGAACACATATGAAGTATCTATCTATCTAATCTCTCTCTGTCTCTCTCGATCAGGAAAGCTCTCTTGAGTGTAAAAGCACAGGTTTTATTATGGGGTTCAGTCACCAAATCTTTAGACTCCAAGAAGAAAAGCAAACGTTCACCATAATCATATTTTTTGCACAAATAATCTAGAAAAGCTGATATAACATGGCTCAAGGTTTTAGGCATGTAAAACACTCACCAGTTAATAACAAAGTTCAGTTTCCAGGCATTAACCAAGGACCAATTACACAAGCAGACCCTTCTGAAAATGTACATGATTTGAGCAACTCATACTTGCTGAGTTAACTTTTTCCTATACAAGGACTGTCTGGAAAAAAATCCTGCCATAAATGCCTCTATTTCTCTATTACATGGCTGGATACTTTCCGGACAGCCCTTATATACACAACATGGTAAGAAATATAACTCAGGGTATGAAGAACAACTATAGGTCAGATAAACCTCTTGAGAGAGACAGTCCACTTGACAGGCTCATGCATCTCTTTCTTACATTTCTAAGCATATATTATTCTTGTCACATCTACACCTCATTCTGAAACTTAGCAAAGCATGGGAAAAAGAATTATATTAAAAGATTCATAATGAAATAGTCACTGCTTTACACCTCCTACTTCCTTCCAAAATCAAAGGTCAAAATATTAAATACAGAGCACCAAGACATGTTTCCCAAACTCTATTCCACTATTGAACCCTTTTATTTGCTCATTAACATTTCTTAAGGAATAAAGAAATGTTAATGAACAAATAAAAGGGTTCAATAGTCAAATAAGTTTTGGGAACAATATGTAGCATCCAGCAGAAGTAATGCTCAAATTTGAGTTATGATTTTATTATGTATACTTATGACTTTGTAATAAAAGGTATGGTATAGATTACCAGCTCATAAAAAAGGGGTGTTATTTATGCCGGGGCTTGTATACAATATCCCTTGCTTGGAGATTTATTATTTTTTTAGCATATTAATAGCTCTGAAAAGTCTTATTTAAAAGGAAATAACAAAAACTTAAATTTTATGAATCTAGTCATTTACCGAATTTCTTTTTCCAGGAACAATTTTAGAGCAGAACATCTATTAATTTCGGATGGAACACTGGCAGGAAAACCCTAGAAAGAATCTGCCAGAAGTTCTTAAGGGTGAGGTGTACTAGGATAAAAAAAAAAATTAAGCATGTTTGTACCATCCTGGTGATAATGTAGGTGATGCTGATGAATGTATTTGCACATTCTATTTTTATGATTTTTTTCCAATTAACAACTACAAGTTGATTTTATGATTATCCAATGACTGGAACTGAAAGCAATGTTAGCAGCAGCGATGAATACACTGGCCATGACAATGCAATCAATAATAATAATATGCAATGTGCTGATCAGTGAGGAGACAAAACTTGATTACATAATCAGATTCAGTGAATTCACTCACTGCCAATTTTGGCAAAGGTACCAAATGGTTCATTTAACTTTGAAATACTCAAGAATAGTTTTACTCTTTCATCCAAGTTTTCAGCCCCAATAAAGGATGATGGTCTAGTGTCAGGAAAACAAGCAAGCAAGCATAAAATGAGAATTCAAGGTAAAGGTATAGCACTAATACTGGTATCTCAGAAATTACATAGGAGAACTGCAAAAGTAATGCAGAAAACAAGTTATAACCTAAATATAATACTCTGAAATAGTTCGCATATCTAGAAATAAGTATCATTGTGGTTTCCTCTGTCACTGGCTGCTACGAAAGACTATTCTGGGTCACTGATGAGAACTACATGTATTCTCATAATAAAAAGTGGGCTAGAAATTGGAAATAAAGTTTGAAGAGAAAAAAGAAAAACAGAAGATTATGAGTCCTCATTCTTATGTTCCTCAGTTCATGCTTATCATTTTCTTGCTCCTGATTAATAACCTTCAAAATCATTCCCATTCTTACTACTCTTAGACCGCTGAACAATTACACAAATTGAAATATTCACCCTAAATACTCCACTCATACTTCCTCTTCCCCTCCACTGTAGGGCTCCTATTTTTACCTATCTTTCAAATTTTCACTATTTGCAGGCCTCAGCATCACCAGAAAGCAGCCAAGAAGACGAAGTGGAAGTTTTACGAGTAATTCACAATAAATTATAAATTAATTGTGTCTTCTGGAACAATTCTGCTTTCCTTCTAGAACAAATCTAACCAGTGTTCTAAGACACACACACACACACACACACACACAATCTTTTCACTAAAACAAAATAAACAAGTAAGAACTGCTCAATCTCACCTGATGTTTCATGTAATGATTCATGTAGGGTGTTGCCATTCTACTAACTTTGAGGCAAAATGGACAGAGTAAGTTCTTAGTGTTTTCATGGGATGCTCTAAAATGAGTTTCTACATCAGAAAATGTTGATGATCTAAATTGGCAAACCTAGAAATATAAAGAAGGTTTAGTTTTACTAGAAAATTTATAACTGATATGCAATTAATATTAAAATAGCAACAGCCAGTCACTTGTTTAGGTATATATTCTTAAACATAACTAAATTACCTTATTTTCAGATTTACTACCCCGATCTTGACTTGAATTTTCAAATTCTGACACCTCGTCTTATAAAGTTTTTTCCTGCTATATATAATGGAGTGTTATTTTCGTTGGGTTTTAAATACTCATAGCATCCAGAATATAACAGAGGCAATTTATCTTTATCTTGCCATCTTATTGGGAACCGCTTCAATTTCTGGAAAAATAGCAGTCCCAAAATATTGAGTTCCCCATTAATTAACATATTTCCTAGTTCTCTGGCATGTTTGTATTCTTCCCTGCTTCGCAAGAATGTCCATTTGTCTTTCTCCAGCAGGGTACAGTTTTTTGTCTAGTACAGGGTCACCAAACTATGACCTTTGGGTCAAATCTAACCTACTACCCTGATATATTTGAGTTAAACCAAGGGAGTTTCCACTATTAAAGAGTCTTCAGTTTTAGTAACTTGTTTTATTTAAATGATTTTAAAAAATCATACCAACAATACTGTTTCATGGCACATTAAATTTAAACAAGCACCTAAGTAAAAAGTACCTGGCAAATATATGGCATTTCACCGGGTTTATGAGTGTCCTTCATATGTTGTAAAAGATTATGCTCTGTTTCAAATGATAATTCACAGATTTTACAAATAGCTGAAAGCAGAAAAAACACATTATACTATTTTAAAGAGGTATATAAACAAAAGGTTCATTTTGTACATCCGTTAATAGGCATGGTGGTTCCAACAATTCTGTCGTTGTTAATTCTGTTAATGCTGTTCTAAAGACTTAGCTTACTTAATAATTCTCATCCCATCACTGAGAGAGGTACTGCTATTTTAGCCCCGTTTTTCAGATGAGGAACCTGAGGCACAGAAAGATTAAGTAACTTGCCTGAGATATTGCATCTATATTAAGAGGCAGAGCTAGAATTTGAATTCAAGCTGTCTAAACTCCATACTCTGCGATTTTAAATTATCATTGCAGTTATTTTTCTTATTAAACACCATTGATTTCTTATTTGCAAACTACATAAAATGCCTGAGTAATGCCAAGGAAGTTTCTATTTATAAGAGGGACTTCAAATTTAGTAATTTTATTAAAAAGTTTCTACAAGTGAAAACTTGTTTTTCAACTTTGCCCTCAAATGACACAGTCTATTTATGTATTTCTATCAGAGTTCTTAAAGATTTCTCATAGTTTGGATAATCAAATTCATTAATGTTCAGGACTTTAATGAAATTGGGACTTACTAGAAAACTCGTGAGGTGTGTGTGTACTTTCAATGTGACACTGCAGCTGGAATGGTGTGGGATACTGACGGTAACAATGTTGGCAGGTGGTGTGGCTTTCCCAGCTCTCACTGTTCTGCTTCTCAAATTCCAAATGATGTTTCATGTGGTTCATAAACCTATAAACAATTGTCAACAGGTGCAAATATTCAGATTTATAACCAAAGAAAAACCTCACAACTAAGTATCTGAACCTAAATGTTAAAAACAGTTCTATCACTCAAAATGGTATCCCCAAACCTTGAAGTCCTCTAGAAAGTATACACTTTAATCACTTTCATCAAGTGGCTCAGTAAATAATTCCCTTTCCATCTTTGTTTCAAAGTCATTCATTAAAAATTAACATGAAATATCACTAATTTACTGTAACTCTTCATCATGACTTCAGATTAAATTTTTTTGTGTGAAGAAAAAAAGCAGGCTTAACTTTCCATACATGAAATACCATTTGTATTTTAAAATAAAACACTTGAAGGAAAGCATATCACCAAAAGCAGCTAGAGAATTATAAAAGAAATCTTTTGAAGGCCTTAAAGATAAGCAATAGTTTTCAGCTACTTCAAAGACAAATTATTAGTATTCTTATTTATGTCTTGGTTTCTAAACGCATATAATAGCAATTTTAATACCAATAATTACAAGAACCTTTTGTTTTATTTAATGGTACTGGTGTACTGTTAGCACAATGCTTCATTTTAACTTGCAGACTCAGATCATATCAGCGCTGTCCATTTAGTTCTATATTCTACAATGTCAGATGCCCAGAAAGGTTTCTTGCCCAAAGAAGGAACCTATAACCTACAATGGCAGAGAGTACAATATAAACAGGCATATCTATGTCAAAGGGCTCACCAAAACTTTTCAAAGTAAAATAATTCAATCAAGATAACCATTTTAAGACTGGGCCAAATATTAAGTTATTCACTATGAGTTCCTAAAGGAAATGATCTTAAAATAAAGTGATAATATCATCAACGTAGATAGCAATCATCATGAAGTTGTTAATATTTGTATTTTCACATATCCAAAATACTACTTCTCTTTAGAGCTTCTTATGGTACATGGTGAAACATCTTTTCTCCTCTTTTCAGTTTAACATTACCTCTATTAAAACCTATTTTTAAAAATTTAGTCTTGCCTAAATATTTACATATAAAGCTCATGAGCCATTAAACTTTCAGCTTATAACATTGATATGTCAAAAATGCTACAAAATTCCTAGATATTACAAAATACTGTTAGCTTAAAATTCCTAGTATTCTAATAATCTAGAAATCTGTAACAAGTCTTTTGATATGAAAAGCCAAAAAGCTATTGCTGAACTTCTAATATTTTATGCATACTTAAGTAAAATAGGTAACTTAACCAGTGAACGATTTTTCTATACACGTCCTACCAAATTTTCTCACATATTATGATGAATTATTAAAAACATAAATCTATGGAAGGGGGTAACAGAGTTCTATTGTAAAATAGTTTCAGTGTTACATACATCTCAAAGAACAATTTTTCTTCTGTTAAGCTACTGGGATTGTTAGCAATTGATGGCTGCTAGGCTTCGATAAAAAGGCAATATCCCCCTTCTGGGGATCTACTCAAAAAACTTGAAAATATTTGTCCGCAAAGACTTATGTACCCCAATGTTCATTGCAGCACTGTTCACCGTGTCCAAAACACGGAAACAACCAAAGTGCCCTGCGACGGATGACTGGATAAAGAAGCTGTGGTACATATACACAATGGAATATTACTCAGCTATAAGAAAATATGAAATATTGCCATTTGCAACAAAATGGATGGACCTGGACATCATCATGCTTAGTGAAATAAGCCAGACAGAAAAAAACAAAGAACTGTATGACTTCACTCATATGCGGAATATAAAACTGAAGGCAACAAAGAAAAAAGAAATGAACAACAAAAAAAGGCAGTAAAAAAGTATGAAAACTAATGAATATTTGAAAGATCTTTGAAAACTATAAAGCACTACACCTTGAAAGTACCATTTATAATTTAATTTTAGGCTTATATTAAAGTACATTTTAGGCTTTTTCTATGTATTTCATTCTGAACCCAAGAATTCGCCGGTAAATAAAATAAATGCTGGGTTTGGAAATGACCTGTATAATGCTTAAGAATGTTATTTAACAAATGATGGTTATCAAAGGTAAATATTTTTAAAAGTCTGTATGTATGTCACAACATAGCTACATTATACATACATACATATGTATGTATGTACCTATATGTATGTTTATCACCTACGGGACATGCACTGATGTTTGCAATTTACTTTAAAAAGTATTAGAAGAATCAAATGGGTCTATGGATGAATAAATATGTAGTAATACAAATATAGTAAAACGTTAATGGTAGAATTGAAGTGGTAAGTATATAGATATTCACTGTAAAATTTTTCCAACATAGTATGTTGAAAAAACAATGTCAGGCTATAAAAGCAGCAGTGTCCAACCTTTTGGCTTCCCCAGGCACTTGGAAGAATTTTCTTGGGCCACACATAAACTATATTAACACTAATGACAGTTGATGAGCCAAAAAAAAAAAAAAAGGTCATAAAGAAATCTCAATGTTTTAAGAATCTGTGTTAGGCCAGATTCAAAGGTGTCCTGGGCCACAGGTTGGATGTGCCTGCTATATAGTATAAACAATGGAAAATACCAATCAATGTGTCTTTCTACTTTGTTTTTGTTACTATCTCACTTAGGATGATAGATATGTATAATATGCCATGTAACTCAAAGATTGCAGGGTACAATTTTGTAAAATTTAAAGCATGCATGTATAAACCTTTACAATTCTATGGAGAATTAAATCCCTAGTTTTAAAATGTGCTAAATTATAAAATCAAAGCAGGTATGTTCCATTAAACTGGTATTCAAAAGAAAATCACCCCAAAAAGATCACTTTCTCTGTAATACTAAAAATTATAAATATAAATTAAAAAATTAGAACATTAAATACAAGTGATATGGAGGAGGTCAAACTGGACAAAAATGGTTCTTCATGAGATAGGAAAACTAAGATTCAAAAGTAGCTAAAAATTAAAATGTCTCATGCAAACTTCTAGTTCAAAGATAAAAACAGAAAACAAAAACAAACAACCCCCCCCTGATTTCCCCCCAGGTTAAAATAAATATTGTCCTTTCTTAAGTTATATATGAAAGAAATACAACTCAGAGTCTCCAAGTGTCAAACTCCTAAAATACAAGGAAAAAAGCTTTCAACATTGATAATTTGCCTTAGTTCTTTATGCAGTGTTAAAATTGCTTATCTAGCATGGCATAGAAAACTAAAGATAAAATATTTACATCAGTTGCACCCTAATTTTTAAACATAAACACAAATACATACATACCTAATATTATTCTTAAGAATTTTCAAGCAACTAAAGCACTTAAAAGTTGTGTAAGTCTTCTGTTCGTCGTCAATAGCTCCTTCATGTCTTCCATAGTAAAAATCACTAACTAACATGATCAATTTTCCTTTCTCTGCAATAGTCTTATCTTTATTTCCAGTACTTGAAATTTCTACTTTAATCATTTCCAAAAATGTGTTTAGCATGTCTGGACAACAATGCTGAAAGAGAAAAAAGGCATATATAAGCTTTATCTATGTCTTTATTTTTTTATTACATATTTAAAAAATGACTCTGTGTTTATAACTAGGGCTAGCTCAAGTAAAACTATGCTTACAATGTATCTGGAAAGATATTCACCAAAATACTGGGGTCATATTTTATATAGTCTAAAAATTTCAAATAACAGAAACTTATTATCTTAATAAAGAAATAACTTCAAAAACAAATAAAAAACTTTAAGATCAGAGATGGCTATATATCAACCTTTTCCCTTGCATTTAAACTTTTCAGATGTAAATATTTAAAAGTAAGTTCTTCCTTGGCTAGAAATCATTATCTTTCATATCTGTATCACGATACAGATTAAAACGCAGTTTTAGATGCCACTCTGTATTTGCTTAAGTATCAAATAACATACTCGTATTTCAGTAAAGCCTGGCTGGAACTGTACTTTGAGCACAGGTAACCTGCCATTTCCCAGACTCAAGGTGCTAAAAAATATATGGGACACAAAGAAAGGATTACTTACATCTTAAAAACCTCTATAACATTCTAGGACCAACAAAATGGCAATGTGAGAGGGACCTCTGAAAAACTCCCTGGGAGATTACAACTAATAAAACTTCTGTAACTCAAATAAAGATTCTCTATACAACATACAATCAGAGCTAAGAAACATGCCCATTGCACTAAGGTACTTGCAGGTAAGCAGAGGGTTAAACGAAGGAGAAATAAAAGGGGAAGGGCAGAGACTCCCAAGTGCAGGTCCCTGCTTGGAACTCTACAGCTTGGAGGAAGGGGGAGGAAAAGGTGGAGGGTAGGCATTCTAGACCTCACTTGGTCCGTGGGACAGAGAAAAGGAGGCTCAAAGGTGGGGATGTGTGAGATACTGCAACCAGGTCTATTAGCCCCCAAAAGGTGCAGACCAGTCCACAAGATGCAGTGGGCCCACTTCACTCCAGTTCCAAAATGAGGGGAGCAAGCGGGGTGAGATGCCTCAGCATGATTGCTTGTGATGGGAAGGACAGGGGGCTGTACGCATGTTTTATCAGCCTACAACCAGTATGGTCCGAGAGACCAGCATACAGCACAGCTGACCCGTGGGCTCAGGGCAGAGTCCTTGGGGCAAAGAACAGAAAGGCATAATTACAGCCAAACTACCAGTGCAGCCCTGCAACCCCAAGAAGAAGTCAAAGGCTCAAACCTCTCTCTCCCACAGACCTCTGACCACCCAGTATCAGCAGTGAACACCAAAGAAGCTGCAGCAGCAAGTGTCAAGTTAAGGAGTAGAATATCTACAGAGAGGCTGCCTGAATGAGAAATCACAGAAAGGAAGCTCTAAATAAATCTGAAAAACAGACAAAATAATAAAAAAAATGGGCACAGATGACCCATCAGAAGCAAAGCTCAGAGAAATTATTATAAAAATGCTCATGGAACTTAAAGATAACTTCAACAGAGATAGCAAACATAAAGGAAGACATACAAACCATTATAAAGGACCAGACAGAGACAATGATTACATTAACTGAAATAAAGAATGGAATAAAACTCACCAAACTAGATGAAGTAGAAGTGCAAAGCAGTGATTTGCAAGAAAAGCCAGTAGAAAACACCCAATGAGAACAATAGAAAAAAAGAGTATGAAAAAATGAAAATGGTTTGAGAGTCTTCTGGGATAATATTAAGTGCAAAAATATTTGCATCATAGGCCAACCAGAAGCTGCAGATCAAGAAATTATTTGGATAAATAATGACTGAAAATTTTCCTACACTGGCGAAGGAAATAGACATACAAGCCCAGGAAACACAGAGTCCCAAACAAGATGATCCCAAAGAGGAACATGCCAAGACACATCATAATTAAAATGTCAAAGGTTAAAGAAAGAGAGAAAATTCTAAAAAACAGCAAGAGAAATGCAAGTAGTAACTTAAAAGGGGACACCCATTCAAATCTCAGCTGATTTCTCACCAGAAACTTTATAGGTCAGAAGGAATTGGCAGAAAATATTCAATGTGATGAAAATCAAGAATCTACAACCAAGAGTAATGTACCCAGCAAGGCTAGCATTCAAAATTGAAGGACAGATAAAAAGCTTCTCAGGTAAGAAAAAGCCAAAGGAATTCATCACCACCAAACCAGTACTACAAAGAATGTCAGAGGGACTTCTTTAAGATGGGAGGAGGGATGGGAGAGTGGGTAAAATAAGGGAAATGGATGGAGAAATTTAGTTTGAATTGTTACAAGGCAATAATTAAGGAGATATAGTATCGAACATGGGAATACAGTCAAGAAGTTTGTAACTGTGTGTGGTGTTAGATGGGTACTAGATTTTTTGGGGTGATGGGAAGAGAGCTGGAGGGGTGGAAAAAAAGGGGAAGAAATCAAGACATACAAAATTCATAGCCACAGATATAAAGTGTAGCATGAAGTATACGGTCAACAACACTGTAGTAACTATGTATAGCATTACAGGGGAACCAGATGTTTTGGAATGAGAATTTAGTAAGTTATATAAATGACTCACCACTGTGCCACACACCTGAAACTGCTAATATTGTAGGTAAAATGTAATAAAAATATTAAAAATAATTTGAGGGAGTTCCCTGGTGGTGTAGTGGCTTAAGGCTTCAGCGCTGTCAACACTGCGGCCTGGGTTCGATTCTCAGCCAGGGAACTACCCACATATCTGTAATAATAATGATAATAATAATAATAATAATAATTTGAATTAAAAATTACAAAAAGAGGGTTCCCTGGTGTAGTGGCTAGGCTTTGTGGCTCTCAAGGTCGCAGCCTGGGTTTGATTTCCAGCCAGGGAAACATAAAAAAAAAAAAAAATTATTAACAAAAAAAACACTAAAACCTATTACACCAATTAAATCTATCTTATCAACAAATACAAAAGTTTAACTCAATCATTGAAGAAAAGAAATTTAATGTAGTATTATAAAAGAAAAAAAAAGACTGCTAAAAGCAAGAAACATACTAATAACAAAGTAATTTGGAAGGGTTTGAAAAAAAGTAAAGAATGTAACAGGCAAATGAACATAAGAAAGCAAGGACTGTGAGCCAGATATCACACAAAATAGAATCCAGTGCAAAAAAGGAGTACTTTATGAAAATGCTAAAGGGTACATTCACAATCAAATTAAGAGACAGATCCACTTATATCCTAAATAGCAACAGCCATAAAACAGAAACGGAAGATATTCAAGAAAATTGTGGTAATGTGAGACTTTGAGACCTTTCTCCCATCCAAGTACTAAGTAGGCCTGACCCTCCTTAACTTCTGAGATCAGACAAGATTGGGCATGTTCAGGGTGCTACAGTCATTCTCAAATCACAATAGAACAAGTAGACAAATATAAGTGAAGATATAGGAACCTAAATAACATATTGGTATAGTAGCTCTGATTGATAACTATCAAATTCCATAACCTGTAACAAAAAAAACCTTATTTTAGAGTCTCCATGTAACACTTAAAAAAGCCCATACAATTTTCAAAATGGGGAGAAAAGAGTAAGAACTTGGGCGTTGCTGTCAAAGAGACTGAAGTATGAATTTCAGCTATGCTAAGTAATCGGCTATACAACAATGAGAAAAAAAGATCTATCCTAAAGAATTTTCTAAGGATTAAGAAAAATATTTTAAAGCTTAGTACTGTGTCTTAGATCAACAGGTGGTTTGATTTACACTCTAAATATTTTTCCTTTGGAAGAAAACGTTACCTCTGTAATCAACTTCTAACAGCAAAACATCATTCCTAATCTGAAATTCACGTTTTTTTCAAAATGGAAATTCCTACTATAATATTATAAAAATTTAACTGACATAAAATACATAAACTAAAATGTTAAAAGTCTCCCATAATTTTAATCACGAGCAATGCTGCAATAAATAAAAGCTACGTTAGAGAATGTTTGCCACTATTTCCAGATGCAGAAGGATGAATGAGGGCTGCCCAGAAACTATCCAGACATGTATTATGAAAAATAGAGGCATTTATGGCTGGATTTGTTCTGGACAGCCCTCATACATATAACATGCTATGATTTGTGTATAAAATGAATGGAAAATAAGAACATTCATGTATGCCCATATATGCAGAAAATCAAAGTGGATATAAACAAATTAATAAAAATTTTCTTTGCGAGTCATATTGGGAATAAGGCCAATAAGGAGACAGGGTGAAATTTTTCACTGTATACTTTCTTATACTTTTTGAATCACGTGATTATAATAGTCCCCAAATTAAATAAACTAAAAATAACTAAAAAAACCTGAGCCTTATCTCTTCTTTTTCCACCTACAGTACAAAACCTAAAAATCATCAAGTATCTCTATACAATATTACATAGAAGGAAAACTAAAAGCACTTGTAGAAGAACTTACATAAAACCAAAACACAAATTCCAGTTAACAGGAGTCACACTGGGGAAGTTGGAAATAGTGATAGGTGAAATACAGTTTCACCCGAGAAAAGAGATTGTATTTAGACTTTTAGGATGCTCCTTTCCTTTCTACTTTTTATGTAAAACTCTGAATTTCAGTGAAAAATCTGTCAATCTATGAAACAGAGAGGAGTAACTTTTCCTAAGTTGCTTGTACGTCTTGGCCTCTTCTTATCACTTCTCTCCTGCATATAATCTAAATTGCGTTTTTTCTTGTCTCCTCTTCCCCTTCTTGCCATTTACACTGGGCATACAAGAATAAAGACTATCTTTTCAGACACAACACTGTAGTAGCTACTACAATATTTTTCAGTGGCGTGATAACTAAACTTCGCACTTAATATTCGAAAATTACGTAAAACCCAATTTCAAGAACTTCCTACATCAATACAAAGCCAGAATTAATTTAAAACAAGTATAACAAAGTACATTCTGGACTGAGTTAAAATTATTATTTAGTATGAAATGATGTCCCCTTACAAGTTTATGTCTGAGTGTTGAAAATTAAAATGCAAGGCTAAGATATTCATTAAGTAATGTGACATTTGTATGTCATCATGGACAAAAAATAAGGTAAAAACAGGAATTTTAAAATTACATGAAAGATTAAGTATCTAATATTCTCATCAATGCATTATCTTCATTAAAAATTAAAATATAACATGCACATACTGTAGTATATATAATCTTAATTTTTAAAACTTGATGCTTGAGAAGTATTTTTAAATCTTGTATGAAGATAATCATGAATATCAATTTTTACTTAATTATATGAAAGTACCAATAGAAGCTTTCTTATGTAAGTATCTGGACATTATAGCATTTACTATATATCAATCCTTAATATTTTCAGAGATTTGTGAATAGTTTTAATATTCAAATTTTGAAAAATTTACCTTCATGTGATATTTCATAGCATCCAAAAGATTGAACTGAACATTGCACTTTGGACAAGATCTTTGAAAAGGTGTTTCAGTTTTATGTTCAGTTGATGAGGTATCTGTACCTAAAATAAATTAAGGAATCAATTTTTTTAAACCATCAACAAACTGTAATAATAGTTTTAAAATTTATCACAATTTCTACAATTGATGTATAAATAATATAATTTCCTTTTTATATGCCAGATTCACATTTACCTTTTGATGCCATAACAAGGGTGGATGTCACTGAAGGAGAGTTGACTAAAGACAAAGAAGCACAAGAATTTTTTTCAGAAACATCTTCATTGATCTTTGGCTTTTTTGGATTAACTCTGTTTACTTTAGAAGTAGAAGGACGTTTTATTATGGGCAGAGTTTGATCCAGAGCTGTAATAATTTAAATAGTGAAAAAGATATTTGTAACTACTTTCGTATAGAACATTGATTACAAACGCAACTAAAATGCCCTTACCTTTAAAATTAGGTAAAAATACTTTGAGGCTAAAGTAAAGATAATAGAACTCAATTACCACACCATAAAAATGACTACAAAGAACGATAAAAATTTTATACAATCAATAGGTATAAAGAAATTACACGAACAGCTTCATGGACTACACATATTTGAACAACTCATGAAATAAACTTTTTATTGGGAGTTCCCTGATGGTGTAGTGGCTTAAGGCTTCGGCGCTGGCGCTGTCAGCACTGAGGCCTGGGTTCGATTCCCGGTCAGGGAGCTACCCACATACCAAAAAGCAATAAATAAATAAATAAATAAATAAACTTTTTATTCAAGAAAATTCTAAAGATGCTTTCAAATAAAGAAATATATAAATAGGTACCATGATAAAAGCCAGGCAAAAAAAAAAGGATCCCAAGAAAAAAAATATTAATGGAGGGAATACGCTTCTCTCAGTCTCAAAATTTGAATTTATCTTTATATGCTTAAATACATTTGAGTTTGTAAACAAAAGGATTTTCTATTCTACAAATTTAGAGAAACATTTTAAGATACTTAAAAAATGGGATTTCCCTGGTGGTATAGTGGTTAGGCTTCAGCGCTCTCAACGCTGCAGACTGGGTTTGATTCCCAGCCAGGGAACTACCAAAAAAAAATAAGATACTTAAAAAGTAGAACTTACGTTGTTTAATGGAAAACTCAAGTTGATTCTTTTACCACTTAACAACCTGACAGGTAGTTTAAATTATCTGTTTATTCCTTATGTACAAAATAGGAATAACTAATCTTGACTGGTAATCCCTCACTCATACATATGAAAATTCTCACTATGTTCCCTGAGTCTAATGGTTCTGTGTTAGAGAATATAATGGGTATGTCAGATAGAGAAACTCCCCTTTTACCTTGTTTTCAAAGATTAGACTTTTAAATAAAATTTTGTTTGAATAGAGATTTCATTACTAAAAAATTTTGAGTTTGAAAACAATCACCTTAAAGGCTGAAGGATTATGTAATTCAGGGCATTTGCAGAAGTGGGGCTATTTAGGCTATAACCAGACTCAGCAAAAGTCCTTTTGAAAATAACACACAGTTGTACTTAGTGATAAAGATTTTAAAACTCACATCATATTTTAATGCTCTCAACTGTACACTAATAGGGGAACAGTAGAATAAATACATCCCAGTAAAATAAGAATATTACATTAGTTGGATACTCTGTCAAATCTGTATATTCATTCTTCGAGATAATGTAGAAGTGATTTTTCCACCTTTCAGCACATGATTACTGACAGCTACACTGCAGGTATTTGGGACTGATTTCTGTGTAACCACACTAACATTCTTCTCAGAAGTTTAGGATACTTGAACTGCTGGTATTTTGGACTAGACAAGTGATTACGTAGCAGACTGTATAGTAAAAATAGATTTTTATTTATAAATGTTTAAAGCATGAATAAATCTCCAAGTTAAAGAAAATCACTCTGAGCTTAAGAGTTTTAAATTCTGACTCTATCTTGTTACCTGTTGCCTTTGGCTTATGCTGTTCAATACCCTCACAGTGCCAATAAAAACCTTATTTTCATTCTTCAAAATATAGCACAAATTCAACCTTCTCCACGAACCTTCTATGATTATCCCTAGACAGAAGTCCATTAATCATTCTTCTGAACATATAGCATATATCAGCATTCATTATCATATTAACAACTCTTTACTCCAATTTCTTTAGGTTGTAATGCATTTCTCACTTCTCACTTACCTCCCTTACCTCATGTGAGCCTCAAAAAAAGCTCTGAGATAAGTAGGACAAGAATAAAATTAGTTTTCCAAACGATAACTTCAGGTCTGAAGAATGAACGCATTATGTGAGAAAAATAAAAGCATCTATTTTAATAATATGAGAATTAGGTTAAAGAAGTTAGGTGACTTGATAAAAACCACAAATATCTTTAATATTTGTGTTGCTGAAGTGAGCACCACAAAAATCTTTAGAATAGAGGCTGAAACCTTATTTCCTTGATCAATTATATCCTATTTACCATTAGCACAAAGTTCTCCCCATAGTACTACAACTTCATATGGAGAGAGTAGAAGTCACTGTCTTTACCTCAGAGAAAAGGCATGTCCAACCTGTGGTCCAGAATGGATGTGGCCCAACACAAATTCTTTAAACATTATAAAATTTTTTGTGACTTTTTTTTTAAGCTCATCAGCTGTCATTACGGTTAGTGTATTTTATGTGTGGCCCAAGACAATTCTTCTTCCAATGTGGCTCAGGGAAGCCAAAAAGTTAGACACCACTGTCCTATAAGCTTCAAGAATTCTGACTTTTTTCTATGAATAAAGCCCATGTGCTTTATATTAGCAGATTTCAGACAATTATTTTATCTCCTTGTTAATTGTGGTTCCTGGCTATTTTACTAACTATAGAAATGGCACCTAGAAAAATGAGTATCAAACTATATATTATCAAAATGGGAAAATATTTTTGGTATACATATTACTATAAATTTCTTACTATTTTCGTTTGGCAAATATTTACTCGTTAGTAAACAACATAAACATACAAAAAAATGCTTGTGTACCTCTCTCCATTTAGTGAAATATTAGGTTGGCACAAAAAGTAATTGCAGTTTTTGCATTGTTGAAATTTACTGTTTGATATTAGAATACATTCTTAAATAAATGTTATATAGCATTTTAATATGCATTTCTTTTTTTTTGCTAATGACTTATTACTTGCTGTTTATTTTATATATATTTTAGACTATGGAAATGATGTGAGAGAAAAAGCAAATATAAGTGATTTTCTTATTCAAGTTCAAAATGGGTCATAAAACAGAGGCAACAACTCGCAACATCAACAACACGTGTGGCTCAGGAACTGCTAATGAACTACAGTGCAGTGGTGGTTCAAGAAGTTTTGCAAGGAGACAAGAACCTTAAAGATAAGGAGTAGAGTGGCTGGCCATCAGAAGTTGACAACGACCAATTGAGCGATCATGGAAGCTGATCCTCCTACAACAACAGGAGAAGTTGCTGAAGAACACAAAGTCAATCATTCCATGGTCATTTGGCATTTGAAGCAAACTGGAAGGGTAATGAAGCTCAGTGAGTGAGTGGCTTGTGAGCTGACCGGAAATAAGAAGAAAAAATTGTCGTTCTTAAGTGTCATCTTCTCTTATTCTAAGCAACAACAATGAACCATTTCTTGAATGGATTGTGCTGTGTGATGAAAAGTGGATTTTATATGACAAATGGCAATGGTGACGACTCAGTGGCTGGACCAAGAGACTACAAAGCACTTCCCACAGCTAAACTTGCACCAAAAAAAGGTCATGGTCACTGCTAGTCTGATCCACTATAATTTTCTGAATCCTGGCAAAACCATTACATCTGAGAAGTATGCTCAGTAATCAGTATGAGATGCACTGAAAACTGCAATGCCTGCAGCTGGCATTGGTCGACGGAAGGGGCTCAATTCTTCTCCAGGCTAATGCCCGATCGTAGGTCGCACAACCAAACTTTCAAAAGTTGAACAAGTTTTGCCTCATCCACCATATTTACCTGACCTACTGTTAAACAACTACCACTTCCTTCAAGCATCTCAACAACTTTTTGCAGGGAAAATGCTTCCACAACCAGCAGGATGCAGAAAATTCAATTCAAAAGTTTGTCAAATCCTGAAGCACCGATTTTTATGCTACAGGAATGGACAAACCTATTTCTCATTGGCAAAAATGTACTGATTGTAATGGTTCCTATACTGATTAATAAAGAAGTATTTGAGCCTAGTTATAAAGATTTAAAATTCACCGTCCAAAACCACAATTACTTTTGCACCAACCTAACACATGAAATTTACTAATAAAAAGTAGTAATTACTTTAATTATAGAAAATGTTCAACTAGATAAAATTCCTTCAAGGCATACTAATTTATTTTATAATAATGAAAAACTTTATTATGGTATACAATCAAAGAATTGTAATTTTTAATTGGAAATTTTCATTATTCCTTTAATGGATATTTAATGAGTACTTACTGTGTGTGAATTGCTATTTCTTTAGTACTGTCATTTTATAATACTCTATAATGGTTTAACTATCACATCATTGATTCGGATAGAAAGACAATAACAAGCCTATTCAGAAATCAACAAAAACCATGCATTTCTTCTCATACTAATAATCTTCCAAAAAAGTAGTATTTATTAAAAACAAAACAAAACAAAACAAAAAACAACCCATAATATTAGGGCATCAAGGGACTTCCCTGACTCACAGAAACTATATTAAGATTTTTCATCCTGTGGTGGTTCCAAGTGAGAATGAGCTCAAAGAATACATGTTAGCCAACTTAATAGAAAGAAATACAATATTCTATCATTAAGTACAATTTTATATAAAAATCATCCAAAAAAGGCATTCAGGAACTCTTAGTTTACAACTTACAATACATGAAAATCTTAACATGAAGGTATGGGCTTCAAAATACAAATCCATTCCATATGTTTATTCACCAATTCTCTTTTTATCATGTTTATAAAAAATACTAAACCAAACCTTCTGTATGAACTGTTGATCCCTCTTGGGACAGTGGTATTGTATCCTGGGTCAGGTCAAATAGTAAATCTGAAGAATCATCCGATTCAATTTGTGATGAATTCTTTGTAAAATCCTGTAAAAAATTGTAATTATTTTGTGTAATCAACTTTTGTAAAGTTAAATTTAACTGTACATCAATGCTATAACCATAATGATTCAATTACTAATAAGTTATAATACAGAAAGATAATGATTACTCTGTCAAAATTAGGGTAAGGAAATATATGGGAAATCTCTGGATTATTACTACAATTTTTCTGAAAACATAAAATTAGTTTGAAATAAAAAATTAAAACTAAAACATAACTATTTTATTACTGGCAGAGTAGAGGTTACTTTTTGGTAAACTTTCCCACAAAAAAATTTTGGCAGCCTCTATCAAAAGCTTTAAAAAGTTGATCCAATTATTTCAAAAATTTCATTTATAAGAATTC
>PVJL010000824.1:303934-334897 GCA_004026885.1 Lyroderma lyra
TATTCCATTGGTCTCTATTTCTGTTCTTCTGCCAGTACCAAGCTGTTTTGACTATTGATGCTTTGTAATATAAATAGAAGTCAGGAAGTGTAATGCCTCCAGCCTTATTCTTTTTATGTAGTATTGCTTTGGCAATTCGAGGTCTTTTATGGTTCCATATAAATCTAATAATTCTTTTATCTATTTCACGAAAGTATGACTGTGGGATTTTGATGGGTATTGCATTAAATGTGTAGATTGCTTTGGGCAGAATGGCCATTTTAACAATGTTAAGTCTTCCTATCCATGAACAGGGGATATTTTTCCACCTCTTAAAGTCTGTTTCAATTTCTTTCAAAAGTGTTTTATAGTTCTCTGTGTATAAGTCTGTCACTTTCTTTGTTAAGTTAATTCCCAGGTATTTCATTCTTTTTGTTGTGATAGCAAAAGGAAGTGACTCCCTCATTTCTTTTGCTGTGGATTCATTGTTTGTATAAAGGAATGCTGTTGATTTTTGTACATCGATTTTGTATCCTGCAACTTTACAATATTCGTTAATTGTTTCTAATAGTTTCCTTGTGGGAGAAAGGGGAGGGGGTGGGAGAGGAAGGGGGGAAGCTAAATATAAGGTGATGGAAAGAGAAGTCACATTAGGTGGTGAACTTATTATACATCAAGTTGACAATGCACTGTAGAATTGTATGCCTGAAACCTATGTAATCCTTGCTAACAGATGTCACCCCAATAAGTCTAAAAATGAATTAAAAAAAAAAAAAAAAAGAATTCATGCTGGGAGTTCGCTGGTGGTTTAGTGGCTAGGCTCCGGCACTGTCAACACTGTGGCCTGGGTTCGATTCCCAGCCAGGGAACTACCCACATTAAAAAAAAAAAAAAATCATGCTAAGGAAATGAAAATATTTAATGGAGAATTATTTATTACAGCAAAAAAATGAAAACCTGTATATCCAACAATGGAGAAATGGTCAAACAAATTAAGTGACAGAAGGTCATGCAATATCATGTTTTTGAGAAATATTCACTAACATAAAAAAATGTTTCCAACATAAATTTCGATGAAAAAAGAGGAACAAATATCTGTATACAGAATATAGTCCTGATTGATTTATTCTATATACCACACTAACCATCTGCAGAAAACAAATAAAAATACTATGCATTTTCCTCCACTTTTTTTTTTGAGGGGGGGAGGGTGGTTCCCTGGCTGGGAATTGAACCCAGGCCATGGTGTTCAGAGTGCCGAAGTCTAGCCAGTACACCACCAGGGAACCGCCTTCTCTGTTTCTTTTCTATCCCTCCATATGTATTACATTTCTATTGGGGCTATAAGAATCTTGTTTCAGTGTTTTGTGTTAAAAGTTGAAAAAACAGTTAGGTTTTAAGAATTTTACTTTGCTACTAAGTTTTCTGTTGACATGGGTTTGTTAAAAAGTTATGGAGGTAGAAAGTGAAGTGACCCAAATCATTCCACTCCTAGAATTTGGGGTATATCACGCAGATTTCTTCATTTTAGCCTTAATGTATATTATATAAAATCAGTAATGGCTATATGATTTAATGGTAACCAAGCAGAATCTTACTTCAAGGTTAAGTATTTTCTCCAAATATTTGCCCTTTAAAAATGGGAAATATTCACTAGCCATGTCCAAAATATTTCTTTAACAGAAGTTCCTCCTAATAAAGTCAGTAATTTAAATCCTTTCCTAAGTTATAACTCTGGTCAACTAAATACCACCATTTCACAGACACATTATTCAACAAATAAGATGTTAAAATAATTCCTCAATTGGGAATTTTTTATATCTTATAAAACACTTCAGAAAGACACCAATTATAATGGTAAGGTACAATAGGCAATAGACTGGGATTCAGAAGACCTGTCCATGAACTATGAAACCTTGGACAAGTCATTTCTGAGATTCAAGTTATTCATCTTTCCAAATAAAATAAGAGCTACCAATTACTGTTCATTTAAAATGTACTTGCCTTGGCAAAAGGGATCCAAAATGGCAGAGTAGGTAAACACTGTGCTTTGCTGCACGAACACATTAAAATTACAACTAAATTATAGAGCAACCAACATGGAGAACCATGTGAAGTCAAGCTGAACTTACGTTTTATAACAAAGGATTCAAAGAAGAGGAGGCCAAATCGAGATTGGGAAGGGGGGCACAGATGTGAAAGGAGCCAAACCTCCAGTGGCAATAGAGTCAGGAGTGATATCTCAGCCACAGAGGTACTCCCTGGAAAAGCGAGGAACCCCATCTCCATAGCAAGCTTTCCAGTTGGAGCACCGGTGCTGGTAAGAGGAGCCCCACAACATTGACTGTGAAAACAGTGGGGACTTTGACCCTCTGGTTGGGATGAGAGGCTGCAGGAAAACCAAGGATCCTCTTAAAGTGCCTGTACAGACTTAAGTCACTTGCAGCTACACACCCTGGGCTAAGGCAGAGGGGTGGTGACTCAGGGATCATTGGAGGCATACAGGGGCAGACAGATGTGTGTGGTTTTGAGACAAGGGCTGGAGGGCAGTAGCCATTTTTCATGGGTGAGTCCTCCTCCCAGGCAGCTGGCTAGTGGGTGCTATCTTTCCTATGTTGTGCCTGCCCCAATCTGAACCTGATTAGTCTGGTAAGCTCCACTTACTCAACCCTGCAGTTTCACTGGGTCCCCACCCCACCAAACTCCTCCAATGTCAAAGGCACTTTCTCCAGTGAGCAGCCAGCCCCACTCATATTGCAATCTTCCTTGGAAAACTATCAAAGCCCGCAGGCCCCAGGCTGGCAGCCATCAGCATCAGTGTACATCTGAGACTTTTGCCGAGTAGCTCCAGGCACAGCACTGGCATCAAACCAGAATATACAGGAGCACACAGTGTAGGTGACCAAGGAGATGGTGTGAGGGCCCCACAGGGCACCTACTACATAAGACTATCCAGCAACACTGGGAGATGAAGCAGATCTACATAATAAATTGAAACAAACAGAGAGAGGTATCCAAACCAAAATGAGGAAATAAAGAAACACATCTCAAATAAAGGAAGAGCAGAAAATTTCAGAATGAGATGAAGGCTCTAAACGATGGTTGTAAGGATGCTCAAGGAACTCAGTGAAAACTCAACAGACAGATAGCAAGCATAAAGGACATAGAAACCATAAAAAAGAACCAGTCAGAAATGAAGAATGCAGTAACTGAAATTCAGAATACAAAAGAAGGAATCACCAGCAGACTAAATGGAGCAGAGGATCAAATCAGCAATTTGAAAGACAAGGTAGCAGAAAACATCCAATCAGAACAGCAAAAACAAGAATTTAAAAAAATGATAGTTCAAGGGACCGCTGAGACAACATCAAGTGTAATAACCTTTGCATCATAGGTGTACTAGAAGGCAATGAGAGAAAGCAAGGAATTAAGAACCTATTTGAAGAATTTATGACTGAAAACTTCCCTAAACTGGCGAAGGAAACACATATACAAGCCCAGGAAGCACAGAGTCCTAAACAAGATAAACCCAAACAAGTCCACACCAAGACATACTATAATTAAATGGCAAAGGTTAAAGGCAGAGAGAATACTAAAAGCAGCAAGAGAAAAGCAACTATTAACTTATAAGGGATCTCCCTTAAGACTGTGATCTGATATCTCAACAGAAAATTTTCAGGCCATAAGAGAGTGGCAGAAAATACCAAGGGTGCCAAAAAATGTTCATACATTTTAAGAGATATTATCTATGTATTAAGTACTTTTCGAAGTTGAATTGAATTATGGTTGTATGTGTAGTATGATGTTTGCTCAGAAGATGCCGTTAATCCAATGAATGCTAGAGTCACCATGCAACAGGCAGGGCAGTCAAAGAAAATGGTAGAAGTGTGGCTGTTGTTTGAGGAGCGTAAGACCATTCTGAAGTAGTTTTTGAAATTGGAGAATGTTGTTTGAGTTTCCCTCACATTCTCCTGACTTAACACCCCATGGCTTCTACCTATGGGGGACCTTAAAGGATGTGGTGTACCATAGAAAACTAGCTGCATTGGCAGTTCTCTGGAAAGAAATTAAAATGGCATGCACAGTGATACAAGTGGACACTTTGGTCAACATTGCTCAAGCAGTAGTTTGCTGTAATCAGAAGTGTCTGGACACTGAGAGTAACCACTGAGAGAACCTCTTGTAATTGCAGTCAAATCTTTTGTTATCAGTGTATTCTGAGTATTAAAATTTTATTAGTTTTTTTCCTTTCCTAAAATATGTATCCTTTTTATTTTGGCTGTGTGTGTGTGTGTGTGTGTGTATCCTTCTCAACCACAGCTTCACTTTAGTCACTTGGAGAGCTTTTAAAAAAATCTATCATGCCCAGGCCTCACCCCACACCAATTGACAAAAATTTCTACTTTTTTAAAGGCTCTATTTTTTAAAAGCAGGATTGGAAACTTGACTGAAGAGCTTTGATTAAACCACCACGTTCACAGAAACAAAAAATATGAGTTTGAATGAGCTCTATTTTCTAACTTTTCTGACATGTAAGATACCACCCCTCCCACCGTGTTATTCTTTCTCCATATGTGCAATGTAGCAATGATTTTCACTTATCTGCTTCTGTATGATATATCCTTTTGTTTTTTTCCCTCACATGACAAACAGCTTTATGATCCTGTGAGGAAAACCAGTTAATCTGATTCCAGTTAAAATCAAGTTAATTTTTGCCTTTCTGCTGGCCTGCCATCTTCAAATATACTTTATAAGTTAAAAAAAAAAAAAAAAAAACAACATTAAAAAGAGGCCAGAGATGCTTAGAGGATCTTAGAATTTGAGAGCCGTTAGTCTGGGTTAAGGTTCTGATTTCAGAAATGAAGAAAGTGAGGCCCAGAGATGTTGTGACAATGCTTTAGTTAGAATCCAAGACTGAATTAGCACTCAAGTCTCTAATTTACAATTCAGATCTCTTAAACTATTTGTTCAGGGCTCATATTATTACTCATAAGTGTTTCAGAATGCAGAGAAAAATTTACCAAAATTCTAATTTTTGCTTGAAAGCTCAAATGTTGTCATTGGCAAAAATACTATAAGTGATTTTCTGAGACAGGCACACTCCATACATTTTTGAAGACTGAAAAACTGTGTAGCAGACAGCTCTAAAGATGGCCCTCATAACTCCTTCCTATTTACACCCTTGTGTAATCTCCCCTTGAGTATGTGTGGTACCTTGGATTGCTTCTTAGCAAAAGAACATGGTAAAAGTGATGAGACGTACATGACTGATACACAGTCCATCTTGTGAGGACTCTCTTTCCCTTGCTGGTTTTGAAGAAGCAACTAGTCATGTTAGGAAGGTCTACATAAAAAGGGAACTGAGGGCCATTTCTGGCTGACAACTGCAAGAAAAAGAGCCTCAATCTGACAACCTACGAAGAACTGGATACCACCAACAACGAAGTGAGCTTGGAAGCAGTATTAAATGATACCCTAGCTCTGGCCAACATTTTGACTGCAGCCTCATGAGACCTTGAAGCATAGTATCCAGTCAAGCCAAGCCCTAACTCCTGACTCATAGAAACCATGAAATAATAAGTATATATTGCTTTAAGCTGCTAAGTTTGTGGTACTATTGTTATGCAGCAATAAATAATTAATACATGTTGTTTTGTACAGTAAAAAATGATTATTTCATTAAAAAAGGCAGTGAGTTCAATTTGTAATTCAATCATACAAGTGCTTTTTCTCAAAAAAAACTTTTATACTGCAGATGAAGAAATGTTTTATGCATACTACCCATTTCACCACACTGAGTATTTATAAAGAAGTGTATTCAAGGGTTGAGAGTTAATATTTGTAAAAAAAAATTACATCTTCAAGGATATTATGATGTAAAAGTCTAAATTTTTCACTGTGAGTGCTTGGGGGTCACCAATTAAAAACCACACTAGATAATTTGGTTCTATTGCCTTGATTCATATTAAGGTACCAGCAGTTTTATCCTCCATTGCTTTTATATCAACAGTGTAAATGATGACAAAGTGAAAAGGACAAATGTCTTAGTGTTACTATGACAACAGTTTTAACCTTATGGACCTTGAAAGAATCTCAGAGAACCCCAAGTCTGTGAACTATACCTTTGCCCTAAGGCAATGCTTGTTTTTAAGTTTATACAATGGATGTATAGATGTGTATATGTGCAATTTTAAAAACTGTGGGCTAACCTGAATTGAAATCCCAGAAAATTTTGTTTCATAAACTTTTATAAAGTTAAATTCAACTGTATAAACATAACCTTAATGATTATTTACCAGCTGTGTGGCCTTGAATGAATTATTTAGCCTGAGCCTCAGTTTCTTTAACTATAAAATGGGGATAATTATTGTACCTACCTCATAGGAAGTCGTAAGAATTAAATGAGATTAGTTTATGCACAGCATTTAGAAAAAAAAGTCCCATATTAACAGTCTAAGAAATGTTGACTATTACCATTATCTACTACTTCTATTTAAAAGTTTTAGAACTAAATGAAGAAAGTATGTTTTCAGAATAAACAGCAACAATGACCTTGGAAGAATCTTCCAATTAGGAATACCTGGTTCAATTTACTATTTTAAGAATTTTGCCATTATGCAGTACTCATTACTGATTATACTTTTTTACTCACCTTTAGAAAGCACAGGTATCAATATTATCTTTATTTAAATTAAACTGAATAGAATTACCTAATTCATTTTCAGATCAGTCAGTTCCTATAGTTATTACTCTGGGTACTGGATGAGCTATCATCAAGATGGTGATATATTCTTATAGTGATTATGATTCTACTAAAATACTGACTAGCTAAGATAGTCCACAATTCTAACTGTGTATTATAAAAGCCAATGTATCCTTGAGCTAATTGTGTATTTTCAGAAAAAAACTTACAGGTTTAGACACGTTCTGAACAGTAATGGAGCTATGTGAAGATTTAGATTCAGGATGAAATCTAGGTAGGGTAGCCACTGGATTTGATGCTGGGTCTTTGTAGTGTTGGCTTGTAGGCTTGAATGCATCAGTAACACCTGTATTTTAAAATTATACAATATTTTGAAGATTTTACTATACAACCAATTTTGACAAAATATTTCACTTTAAAATTAAAATAGTAAAATAATACTGTACCTTGATTTAGTGTCTCACTCTTTATTCCCTTTGAAGATGTGCTGGAGTTACCTCTGTTCAAAATATCTATAAAATTATATTTATTTTAAAATTTATCTGATGAAGTATATAGTTAATAGAAAAAAAACTTACCAAAAAATATATCCAAAAATATATACAATCTGTAATTGAAGTATAGTCCTTTCTCTTAATGGTGACAGCAATGTATATAGACATGGATTCCTGTGACTCAAGCACTTCCTCAATCCCCATGCCATATTCATAACCCTTAAAAGCCTGGACATTTCATTATGGGCAAGCTGATTGAATAATCTGTACCATTACCCTTGAGTTCTGAAAGGAACACTATCAGAGACTGCATATTAAATTGAACCTAGAGTTTAACAGAGTATCTCAAATCTACTACTATACCAAATTTAAATTTGAGCTTAACATGATCCTCCGGGTCAGTTAATCTTGTGAACCCATAATTTTTGGTTATCGAGGAATCAAATGAAAATTTGTAAGAGTAGAGATTTGCCTAAAATTTCTAATCAGAAAAGTTACAAAACATTAAAAAACCCCGTAAAACCTCAAAAATTTCCTTTGTTCCCTCCTAAAAGAAAAGAACCAGATTTCATAAAATAATTCTATAAAGTAAAGGGTCACAAAAATAGGTCTGTTTTATGATAATGGAAATGCAGTGCTCTGTAATTAAGCACTATAGAAATTTTCTAAGAGAAAAATCTACTCATTTAAACAATTCATATTGTTTTTACGCAGAAATTCAAGGTAAGTGTTTACTTAAGCCATTAAAGAGCTATTCCTATAGTACTTTTTGGTGACAGTAGTCTATCAAACAAAAGCTTTTAACAGCCCCCATGGTGATTCTATACAAATATTTATCTCAGGTTCCATATGGTAAAAATGTTATGGCAGACACATACAACATCAACAAAATTATTTAAATTCTGAGTTAATTTAGAAAAGAAATTTCACTGGAGTCCAATTTTTGATAGAATAATTTAAAACTAATACACATTATTCTAGTTAAGTACTGTTAAGAGTTATCTATAATTTTCATAAATCCAACTTGAATTGTCATGCTTTCAATAACATGATTTGAATAACAATTTTGAAATATGGTAATATTTCAGCATAAAAATAATCAGACTAGGAAACAATAATTGAGAATATAATATTCTGTTCCACTATCAACAAACATGCTAACATGCCTAGTTCATTTTATAATTGAAGTAGCTTTACTCAGCACCTCTCAATTTACCATAAGAAATAATAATGAAACTTAAATTAAAATAAACTATTCTACCTTTGATCAAGATGAACAGAAGAGCTATCCCAAGTTTAGAGTCAGGAGAAGCAAGAACTAGGCTTTCAGAAAATTAGAAACTTGTCTCTTAATCACACTATTATGCGCTGCCATAGTTAAGTAAGAAAACACTGGTTATGCTGGCTACATTCTTTGGTAAATTCTCTTTGCTTTAAAACAAGTAAATATAATGGCAAAGAATGTTTCCTTTTTCTCCTCTGAAATTTACTATGTTGTTCCTCTGCACTTTACACATCTTCAATGGACATTTTAACACATTGCGGACCGCATAGAAATCTCTAAGACACACACCAGGGACTGCAAGTTTTTGGGCAAACTGCACATTAATCATCATTTAAATCATCATAACTACAGATCATAATGCACTTTAGGTGTTGTTTTTCAATAATTATAGCATTCTTATTTACAAAAACAATTAAACAACTAATTAATCAATTAAAGTTCCTAGTACTTTTGTAACGTATGGTACTGCGTAAAACATTTTCCTCTATGAAGAGGGACCAAACAAAATTTACATAAGTATCTAGATTCACTCCTTTTTCCATGGGCGGCACAAACTCTGCAGGCTCTCGTAGGAAAATTTTTCCTTTCCACTCGCTGGATTACACGTAGGTTCAAGCTGCTTCGTATCACCTTACAACCTTTCGGTGGATCTTTACGAGGTGTTCTCCTTGCACCCCCAGGGGAAGGGCTAGACAGATTTGTCTCTGGTTCCAGAGAGCCTTCATTGTTGTCATTCATTATCCAGTCTCTTGCCACCGATAGCAGAAACTGTTTATACTTCATTTTTGCTTGTGGATTGAGGACACTGTACACTCCAAATGAACTGAAAAGTCCACAGTTTATAAGGTTCAGCACTACTTTTTTTGTCCATTTCATTGTTTTCCTTAGAATGGAACAACATGAAAGGAATTGATCCGCATGGTCAATGCCTTTCATGTGGGCATTGTATTCCTTGATGCAGGCAGGTTTTAAAATATTCTCTCCTGTTTTTCTATTTTTTTTTCCTGTTGTTGAGACAGAAGTGTCATGTATCGTTGATATCATTTGGACAACCCGCTTGTCTTTCCATGCTAGGAGAAGAATATCGCCTTTTCTAGAAAATATTATGTCACCTTTCTTCATTCTTGATGTTTTCATTTTCAAATTTGGCGGTAAACCTCTACTCTCCCTAATAGTCCCACTACAGGACTCTAGTTTTGTCCTGTAGCAGCAATTCAGCAGTAGATGTAGCATTGTAATAATTATCCTGGTAAATAAGGTGCCATATGCCAAGATAGGGTCTAAGGACTGAAAGAACAGCTTCTTGCAATTTCTTTCCTTCAGCAGTGTATATCTCCATATTGCAGATATAGCCGGTGTCACTCTCGCACACCATCCGAACAAGTAAACCGTATTTTGTTATTTTCGCTGGGTTGTATGTGTGAAATTTTAAACGTCCTCTCCATGGAATCATTCCCTCGTCCAAAGACAACTGTTGCTTCGGTTTGTATATTGTTCGAAATTTATGCAGGAAATAATCCAGCACAGGTTGGATCTTAAAAAGTCTCCCTGAGTGACTGTCCATTTTGGCATTATCACTGAAATGCCAGAATGTCCATATTTGCTCAAATATATGGCAACTCATTGTCTGTGGAAATATAGGGGTACATATCAAAGAATCTGTTGGCCAATAGTCTTGCAAACTATCTTTTCTTGTGTGACCCATCAGAATAATTAGGCCAAGGAATTTCTTGATGTCCTTCTGTGTAACCGGAGACCTTCAGTGTTCTAGATGGTGTTTTGCATTTCATTGCAGTTTGATCGTGATAGTTGGACAGCTCTTGGCATAATATCTCAAACAATTCATCACCAAAAAAGCGATTGGTCACAGAGGGTACAGAGTCGCACTGCGACGGAAATGTAGTGACCCCAGCATGACCTTCAAACATTTGTAAGTGTGGTGGTGTGTCAATTTCAGACCAACAGTTATCAGTAGCTTCGTCAATGTCGGAATCACTTGAAAGCACCACCACCTTGTGCTTCCTTACTGGTCTAATCATTTCACTGTCAGTAGAATCAGTAGAATCGTCTCCGGAATTGTCAAAACAGTCATCCGCATCTTCGATCTCACTAGGAATATCTGATAAATTATCATTAATACTTACGGAAGTGTATCAGTTTCGCTGGTTTCCTTCCTTTTTCTGAGAGAGGGCATTTCTAAAAGCACCAGGAACGAAGATGAAGACTATTCAAATGACCAAAATACAGTGTAACTGCAATGCTTTATGGGTTTGTGCAATTATATAGTCTTTTGTAGATTGACCTTCACGGTTTCCACCAATGAGACCGCTTCATTTGATGTGGACAAGACAGTGTGTTGACAATTAAGGTCCATAACAGATGGCGTGAGAAACACGAGAAAACTCGTGAGTGGTATGCTATGTGTTAATGTGTATCATCAGTATTTGCACTTTAACACTATAACAATGTTAAGTCTAATTACTCTAAAATCTAATGATCCACAAAAGCACTGGTCATGTTCTGCTAGAAAGCCATGAGGATTAAGTGTGCTGACTGCCTGCATCCTCCAAGTACAGAGCTGAAGACCAGGCTCTCCTCCTTCCTGAATATAATCAGGAATTACTGGAAGATTGATGTGGCCAGAATCACAGCCCACGTTGGAGACCAGAGACTGTATAATCATACACCTGTTCACTTCGTAGCTGTGAATTACGATGTCACACTGTGATGAAGCAGTTGCTTAGAGAAACCCCTCTGAGACTAACACAAACTTATTTAGTATCCTGGTACTTTAAGCAAAGCATTCCAAACATTTCCTTTTCTAGGTACATTTAGGCTTAAGGGAGAAAAATAAATATTACCAAATAAACAGGTAAATAGGCTAGTTGGCTCCACTAAAAATTATTATTTAAATTTCATAAGATGTAAAATGCTGTTAGGTAATTTTAACTTTTAGTTAACTTAGTGAACATTTCCCTTTTCACTAATATTTTAACCTCTCACCTCCTTACTCAAGTCCTCAACCACATTCTCCCTCTGATTCTCAAAGATTCTCATTTATCTCTATGCTCCTTCTCACCTTACATAGTAACAAGGACATATACAACAGCCCACAGGTTTTCCATTAGAAGTAACATCTTATAAAATTTTATTTAACTGAAAGTAAATGCTTACTTGAAATGGCTGGTTTTGAACTTGATATCTCTCCAACAAAGATCAGCTCATCATCATCTTCATCTTGAATTTCTTCTACTTTCTTCTGCCAGGGTTCCAGTTCCTCTTCTTCACATTCCATAAAGAGTTCTGCCATTTTTGAATTATCTAGTTTTCCAAAGGAGAGAAGCAAATCTTATTTTTAAATACATTTTTGCAATATATGAGGAGTGATAAAAAAAATAGTGATGGTGAATGCTGCTGCTAAGTGCCATCCAACAAAAAGGCTGGAATCTTCCATATAGGAAGGGGCATGTTGAACCTTAGTAACAGTGTATGACAAGTTTCAACTTGTTCAGTGCAGTCAGTCAGCTGTGAGCTACGGTTGAAAGAAGGTGTGTTTTTAAGTGTGCTGTAAATCCTGGATCGCAAACAATGCATTAACATAAATTTCTGTCAAATAAAAACATCATGATGTGTCCTCATCCACCTTATTGACCAGACCTGGCACCGTGCAACTTCTGGCTCTTCCTCAAAGTAAAAATGACCACAAAAGGTAAACATTTTGAATCGATTCAGGACATTAAGACAGCCACAACAGCACAACTAAAGACACCTGCAAAAGAGGACTTCCAGAACTGCTTCAGAAAGTGGCAATAACCATGTGATAAGTGTGTTAGAAGTGAGGGGGAGTATTTGAGGGGGATTAATGGCAATGTGTCTTTTACTGTAATACATTTTTTAATTTAAAATTCACCATATTTTTTATTACACCTTGCATGTATGTCTAAATCCAAAGTAAACTCCTTGAGAGTGAAGAACATATTTTCTTCTTCCTATTCCCTCCTACGCACAGTAGTCTACTGGATATGCAGTAGGCACTTAAAATACGATAATCAATGGGCTAAGAAACCAGGCAAAGTAAGGCAATGCCAACTTAAAAAAATGAGGGAGACCCATGTATACTGATAATAATAAAATCATCTCTATCTATGTTATTATCATGGCCTTGATACCATATTGGTCTTCCTCATTCTTTTTAAGTAGGCACTGCCACTGTCAATATATTTCCAGATAGATTGAGTAAAAATTTAAAGAAACTTAATAGCACATATGAGCTGACAATTTTTCTTTTAAATAAACAGTATTTATAAGCAGCATACATTTCAACAAAAAAGTTGGGGATACAGATTTGGTTATTTAGATTATTAAAAATATTTATTATAAGCAGACTTCCTTTCCCATATTAAAAAGAGAATGCATAATTGGAAACAAGAGACTGGAAACTGGGTTAAATCAATCCTCACGTCCTTATCAAATAAGGTATCAACTGGAACTTAAAATTAGGGAAAGGTGTACACAATTTAAGTGGGAGGAAAGAGAAAAAACAAACCAATACAAATAATTTCTTGCACTCATCCTAGAAATAGTGCTACATACCTCACTGCTGAATGTCATTATGGTCATAACCTTCAAAGTACTCCCTTGGGAAGCTATATACTGATGCCAGTGCCTAGTCCAGTCTTCAAAGCAATTTTGGTATTCTTTTTATAGAACCACCACCAGAGATGCCATGGTCCCCAAAATCTGACAGTTAATTTCGCGAACTTGCCACCATGGGCTTATGTTGGCAGCACTATACTCACAACTCAGTAAGGTGTCATAACTTTGACAAGTTGTTTGTACAGTGCTACCAATGTAAGTGCATGGTGGCAAGTGAGCTTAACTGTCAGATTTTGGGGACAATGAGAGCTCTGATGGCCATTCCAGAAAAAGAATTCCAAAACTGCTTTGGAGAGCGGATTAGGCGCTGGCATCAGTGCATAGCTTCCCAAGGGGAGTTCTTCAAAGGTGATCATAGTGATATTCAGTAGTGAGGTATGCAGCACTTTTTCCAGGATGAGTTCATGAAATTAACTGTCCAACCTCATATAGTATGATTTTATTTAGAATATTTTGTCTATGCATAAAAACAAGTTTGATTATGTATACCAAAACGAAAATAGCAATTATCTCTGGCAATAAGGAAGAAACACTTCATTTCTACTTTACTAACATTTTTATTGTATAATACTCTTTCTTACTATGAGTATGTATTACATTAATAATTATTTTTTAATGTGCCCACCTCTACCTTTCTCACCTTTTCTCATGAAGCCGCACATACTATTTTCTCAAAAGCCACACATACTATTATTACTTGCAGTAGCAGTACTTACTTTTTGGTTGAAAAGGTTTGTTGTTGTCCATCAAGTTGCAGAGTCACCTAAGCACCAACATACGACACCAATCAATTTTATGAGTCTTTTTAACACCAAATATTAAAGCATGAAACTCGAGATTCATAAATCTTTGAGTCTGATTTTGATCTCCAGTAAACTCACCATGTGACTCCAGAAAAGGTAGCAAATTAGGTCTTAGTTTTCTGTCCTAAAAAAAAATACCTACTATTAGGGTGGATTTGCTAAATTAAATCCTCTGAAAAGCTTACCTTTTGAGTTTGACATGTTTGATATACACATGCTACTCTCTTTCCATAACTGGTTCATTACTGAATGAATTCAAATTTAGTAAATAGAATGCTGAATTAAAATTTATTACTTGAAGAAGTATGATGAATTATTAAATTAAAAAAAAATCTTTGAAAGGTGTTCTTATGTAAAAATGAGTAATCACTCTGTAAGGTATGTTTTAGGTAAATCTGAATTTTGAATGCTTACTGACATTAATCTTTAACTGTTAATTCTTTACGTCAGAAATAAATGCAATTATTCATAACAGGAATGTGTAACCTTTTGGCTTCCCAAGGCCAAATTGGAAGAATTGTCTTGGCCACACATAAAATACACTAACACTAACAATAGCTGATGAGCTAAAAAACGGTCCACGCATAATTTTCATAATGTTTTAAGAAAGTTTACAAATTTGTGTTGGGTCAAATTCAAAGCCATCCTGGGATGCAGGACGGACAAGCTTAATTTAGAACGTGTAAGAAAATACATTCAAAGAAATTTTTAATTTATGTTTTTTTGTTTCTTAAGAAACAGAAAATTAGTTGAATAGATTTCATCATAGATTAATTCACTAAAAATAATTACTTATTGCCTTCTATGATCAAGGTAATATGCTCAGTTCTAGGGAAAATTTAAGATGAATAAATCATAGTCCTTGCCTTGAGGTTTACAATCTTATATGTCTATGGTTCTTTGGGCTTTTAAAAAAGCTGTTACATTAAACATAAATCCATTTACTTTCTTTAAACAGGAATTTGCATTCTGAATTCTCATGCACATACCATATTTTTCCATACAAAACAAACATACTTTAAAAAAAACTGTTATTAAAAAAAAAGTAAAAAAGAAAAAAACTGGTCATCAGAAGTCTGCAGTATTAGGATAAACAGCTAAGTCTTCATATTTATTTTTATCCTTAGATGGCCAGCAAGCTTTCCTATTTTGTTTTGTTTTTTCAGCTCCGAATTATTTAGATTGAATTAGACCAAACCTGGGGAAAAACTACTTTAACTCCAGAAGAAGTTGCTGCTATATGTGAATTACTATTACAAGAATCTCTAGGGAATTCAGTATTTAAGTAAGTTTCCCTAATTCTGAAGTTTAACTATTCAAATCTCTTTTATTTGAATAATTATCACTTTTCTTGCAACTAGAATTAAGGTAATGCATTTGTCAAGTAGATAAATACATGACAATTGTTGCTCAGCATTAAGGACCCACTGCTGCCAAGAATACATTATTATTTTAGAGTTCCAACTGCATAGCTTGTAAGACTCATAGAACACATTTATTAAATGCTTATATAAAATATTTGTCATGAATACTATAAAATATTAAATGTATAAATGCATAATGCCCTCAAGATCCATCCATGCTGTTGCAAATGACAGATTTTCCATTTTTTAATGACTCAATGTTCCACCTATCCATCTATCTCACATTTTCTCTATTCATTCATTCCTTGACAATGCTTCGGTTGTTTCCATGTCTTGGCTATTGTAAATAATGCTGCAATAAACATGGGGGTGCAGATAGCTTTTCAAGTTAAGTGTTTTTGCTTCCTTTGGATAAATATCCAGAAGTGGAACTGCTGGATCTATCAGTACTCATGTTTTTGTCTGTATTTACTACTGCATTGCCATAAAGAACTATAACTTTTACTGCCGCTGGCTAATAATAAAAAAAAAAAAGATTACAGGGAGATAGTATCTAAATGATGCATTTATACTAAATGAAGGGCAAATGCCAATATGCTTAGCCATAGAAATAAAGGCACCGAAAAGGTTCAAATAGAAAAATCTTGCTATTGTTTAGTTAAATATGAATTATAGGTATGAAAAGCTCAATAAAAATAGGCAATAACTTTGTTTCATCAAAATACATTATTCAACCAATGTATTAAAGTTGATTCAAATAGCACTGATTTTGCAGTTTTGATTATTTTTTTTTTTATGGTTGTGTAAGCGCTCTAATATTTTAAACATTTTAAGTAGGAGGGTGTCTGTGAAAATGTTTTTCTTATAACAGGAATTAACTGGTACAGCACTCAAATCCAAGAAATGCTGGATTATACACCTTTGTTCCTGAGACAATTTCAATGGCACTTAAGTAATTCAAACTCTCAAACTATGCTGTGAGAACAAATCACATAATTTATAAGTAAAACATAAGCTCACCATTTTTTTTTTTTGTCCAAGAAGTTTTTGCATTGTGGGAATTACTTATTTTTTTAAAAGCCTGAACATATGAATTCCAGATATATTTTGAGAAGTTATCTTTAACATTTTTTCTCATTTTTATCTTTCAATTACATTTGACAAACAGTATTATATTTGTTTCAGGTGTACATCATAATGATGAGATATTTATATAACTTACAAAATCCGTATTCCGATACATCTGGTTCCCATCTGACTCCAAGATACGGTTAGTACAATGTTATTGACTGTATGCCCTATGGTGCACTTTACATCCACGTGACTTTGAATTTGTACTTCTTGGTGTCTTCCCCTTTTTCACCACTCCTCCCACGCTCATCCCAAAATCCGAAGAAATATAGAACCCAGAGAAGGTATTCTTTTAGTAACTATTATTTTGCCCCTAATTTTATTTAGGTTTTCAACTTTGGTCCCTATTATAGCATAATACTTTGCAAAGATTGCCTATTATTTTAAAACAAATTCTTTTACATTAGTTTTTGGGATGGGGCACTTTAGTTAATCTTACTTTTTGCGAAGTAATTTTATATGACACGCAGGCTAAATATTTTATCTGTAAGAATATGCTTTTATTATAATTCATATGTAAAAGAACCTGGACAAAAAACTAATGCATAATGAGCTTCAAAGACAAACAATATTATAAAAATTTCATAAGATATTTTATTACTAATTCTTAATTAGTAATAAACCTCAGGAATTGTGTATTATTAATTAATTCACACCTTATGGGGGTAATTTTATCTACTAGGGAAAATATAAAGTGAAAATGTGGAGTATAATGATGGGAATATTGGACAAAGGGACTGAATAACTGACTGGTAATTTGGAGTCTACTACTTTCTGGTTGCCAAACCTGTAGAATGTTTAATCATCCTCTTTGAGCTTAGTTCTTCTATATGTAAAATGAAAACAGTAGTATCTTCCTTTAAGCACTACTGAGAAAATAAAGCACGTGAAAACTTACTGTACAGTACTTTGCACTAGAAATAAAATAAAATTCTAGTTCATGTAAAATATTGCCACAAGTACAGTACACCAGATCAGTAGTTCTCAAATATTTTGGTCTCAGGAACTCTTCATTCTTAAAATTCATTAAGGACCACAATGAGCTTTTAATTTATGTGAATTATACCTATTGAAACTTACCCTATTAAAAACTGAAACTGTTAAAAATTAAGATTGTATTAATTTATTTAAAGCAATAAAAGCCTAATACAGGACCATATAGTTTTAATGAAAACTATTTTCTAAAACAAAAAATTTAAAGAGAAAAGTGGCACTGATTATATTTTTGTAAATGTCTTTAATATTTAATAAAAGACAGTTGGATTCTTTTATTAGCTTTTGAAATGTATATTTTATTCTTCTAACTATATGCAGTGGTGTACACTAAATCCTTATTAAATAACTAATAAAGTTGGTTTCACTATTTCTTTCTTCTTAGGTAAGTTATTTGTTAAATGAGTTAAAATATGAAATATAAAATAAAAATATTCCATGGGACCCAAATGGAACATAGCAATGACTATTTTTCCTGACCTACTCAGGATTAATAAAAACACTACTTAAGAGACAAATGGCTTGCAAAGAATTTTAAAAAAAGTCTGGACATATATTTTGATAGAAATTACTGCATAATCCAAGTCTTCTTGAGTTATTATTTAAAACAACCTGACTGAAAACCAAAGATTTTTAAGTTGCTCTTGTTGCAGGAAGACAGAAAAAAAAATCAGTTATATATTTAATTAGTGTATAGGTCATAAATGTTTCTGATATTTGAAAAGTCACTTTTGAAATAACAAAATATGTTCTCAATATAAGTTTACAATATCTTATATGTAACTAAAACTGGATTTCTATGTACAAAATTTTTATTCATTAAGGTATTGCCACTGTCTAATTAGTATAACAAGAGCAACAAAAAATATTTCAGTATAGTTCTCAATGTCCTCCTGAGTAAAGAGAACAAATGGGAAAGAAGAGGAGGTATAGAATTATATATAAAATTATATACCCTTTTCCCCTTACTTACCTCTTCAACTAAAAAAGCTGATTCTGAGTAGTAAAACACTGCACTGAAGAAACTGGACTTGACTAGAAAACTTAAGAAAATAATGCTGAAAAGGGGAAGCTGAAATTTGGAGTCCTTCAACATTACAAATTTTCTCAACTTTTCAAGGTGCTTGGAAATAGTAATAACAATATTACTTAAATACTAAAAAGTTAAAAATATATGAAAGCTTGAAAATAAAAATATAAAGGAAAGGGGAATTGAATAACATTTCTTATGTTTCTTAGGTAAGCCTCCTTGTTTATTCTTCTTGATTACCTCACTTCCATAAAAAGTGGGGCACAATACGATAAACTGAATATTGGGTGAAGAGTTAGAAGACCTAGGATTAAGAACCAGTTCTATCAATTCTTGGCCATCATAACCTCGGTAAAGTCATAGCCTTGAAACTGTTTCCTCACCTCCTAAACCAAGCTTGTCCACCTCAGGACAGCTCTAAATGCGGCCCAGCACAAATTCATAAACTTTCTTAAAACATTATGAAAATTATGCACAGACCTTTTCTTTAGCTCATCAGCTACCCTCAGTGTTAGTGTATTTTATGTGTGGCCCAAGACAATTCTTCTTCCAATGAGGCCCAGGGAAGCCAAAAGTTTGGACACCCCTGCTCTAAACGGTTCTACAAACACCCCACAGCACACCTCAAAATGGGCGATATCAAAAAATATATACAAATGCAAAATACAAATATACAAATGAAACTACAGAATTTGTACCGATGTTAAAACATCAAGGGGATATAGCCCTAATTTAATTGTATAAGCAAACCAGTATCTTTATAGTCTGGTAAAATATATTAAGGAGATAGTTTGAGTTTTCACTCTCAAAGCAAGACATCTCATAAATGCTGGGACTGTGCAGTTTAAAACTCTATTTCTTAGTTTCAATTTTATGTTTAATGGCACTAAAAGACATTAAAACTCACAGTCCAAACTGAAAACTTTTAAGAAGGCAAAATTTAAGTTCACATATTTAAAAAAGAAAACTAAAATATCTTTGAAAACAAAGCGAATCCTTTGGATTAAGTATCTCCCATGCTTGCAGAAGCTGGTGCATTTGACATTTCCTTCTGATTTCTCCTTAATACCAGCATAAAAACTTGAGATAAGAGGAACTCTCTCCGTGTCTAGAGGATAAAACCTGAGAATTTTCCCCCCTTTAAGTAAAACCTACAAATCTAAATGTTAAAAAAAATTGTGTATATAACTCCACGTTTCCCCTCATGGCTCTTCTCAAGACAATAATGGAATGAAGCACGATTTCTATGACGGAGGAGATTAAGCCCCTTTGGCAAGAACAAGGATGTGAGCTCTCCGTGACCAGTAACCTGGGTGGGGGAACCTGGACAGAAAGGATGGGCTTCCAAGGGCCCTTGAAGCCTTAAAATTCGTAACCCTCTGTGGTCTCTTTTCCTAGACTTCAGAGACTTGGGGGTGGGCGGGTCTCGCCAAACGTCGGTATCAAATGTACAAAAGACCAAAGAGAGTTGTCTCCATAATGAAAAGCCAAAACCAGTCTGGAGACAGACGTACAGGCCCGGGGAGATGAGAAGGCAGAGTCCGCAGCTTACGCAGCCATGGCCTCAGCTGCCCGCCAAACCCTGCTGAGGAGTTTACGGAGATCCCTTCACCGCCAGAGCTGGCGCAAAATGGTGGCCCACCCGGCACCGCGCCACCGCGCCCGTCCCCTCCCCCGCGTCCTGGGAGACCCGGCGACCTACGCAGGCATCCAGACCCTCAACTTGCCTTCCTCACCGCCAGGCCGCCTGAGTTTCCTCAGAGGAAAGCGGTCGTGGCCGCGCGGGAGAGACTCTGCTTCCGCGAGGCGCGGGCGGGGATAGGGAACACTTACCGTGAGCAGAACAGTTCTGCCTGACTGGGACTCTTAACGAGGAGGAGAAAGAGGATAGGGAGGAGCGCGAAAACGCCAGGCAGCTGCCACAAGCAGAAAAAGGTCCTCGGCTGACTCCCAGCGCGGAATGAGCGTCTCAGACCGCGACAGAAGTATATAACTACGCGCGCGTTGCCTCATGGGTGGAACCCTGCTCCTCCTCCCTCCACGAACCCCTTACATCCGGGTTTCTTTTCTAACAGACTAAGGAGGGCGGGCGAGGACATGTGCAGGACCTTACACATTCTCGAAGGCAGCTGCACTCAGGCTCTGGGCCGCGCGCCAGGGTAAGGGCCCCACGATGACGCCGATCTCTGCAATCCTGCTGTCCAACACGGGTTGCAGTTCCAAAATCCGGCTGCACACAGTATCTGAGAAACATGGAAACGTGAATTCCGGATCCTTTCTGTTTGAAAAGGATAGAGATACCAATGAAAAAAAAAACAAAAACAAAAACAAAAAACCAGAGAGGTGAAGACCTAAACCAGATGAGTACGAAGAATAAAAGTCAGGCTATTTAAATGATTGGTTAATTTTACTAAATTTGTTTTAAACATATGGTTTTGCTTGCATGTGATTCCTGTCATATAATAGTTACTAAAATGTTAAGAAAAATATATGTACAAGAAAAACATTTGCCAAGATAGTGCTTTCACAGACATTTTGTAATCGTGTTCTGAACGGTAAACAAAGTTTCTTCTCCTAATTTTTCTAAAACGTTCTGTGGCAATAGTGGTAGTTCTCTCAAGAGTTAGCCAGACTTAAAACTTTGCCTGAACACACATGCAAGTTCACTCAGCCACTGAATCCTACCAATTCTATTTGAGCTACTTTCTTCTTTCTCATCTACACTTCCCTTAGCTACTATTGGCCCTGACAATAAACTTTACAAGAAAAGACAGTGAATAATCAAAATAACAAACATGGAAAGTTAAAACTTACAAAATTTTGGTGCATTTGTAAATTACCCCACCCCCACTTCTGTATGGACTGAGAAGCCCAGAACCTTCTCCTTTGTTGCAAATCTACAGCCCATGATGGAGAGGGAGCTCTACCTTAGTCCCACGCTCTACAGACAAAAAGTCCCAATGTATTCCTCTTCTTCTCTCAAGCCAAACCAGACCTGTTTGGACCCCCTGATTTCTTATGGGTCCCTTGAGTACTAAAATTTATCTCAGATTCTCTCAGTGTATAGGGTATCAAGAACCTCTACATCTGAACTAAAATTAGGAGGGCAGAGGGTCAAACATGCCTCAGTGAACTGACCAGAACACATTTATAAACAAAATTGAAATTCCAGTCAAATTTATTATTTTTATGAATAATATAATAGTGAAGAAGACCAGAACGCTGGTCAACAAATTTTCTCTCAAAAGGTAATGTATACAAGGAGCCCAATTATAATAAAAAGGATGCCTGGTAAAAATGGATTCCATAGAGGGTTCCCTGGTGGTGTAGTGGCTAGGCTTCAACACTGTCAGTGCTGCAGCATGGGTTGGATTCCCAGCCAGGGAACTAACTCCCACCCCCTGCAAAAAAGAATGGAATCCACAGATGGGAAATTGGATGATTTTTAACTATTTTATCCTTAAAACTCTTCCCCAAGATTCTTAAAAACAAAAACCAAAAAACACTCTTTTGGTTGGTTCTTTTGATTAACTGGCCATGTCTTATTTCGTTTGTTTGTTTGTTTCTTTTAAGACTACCATTAAATCAGGATTTACTTTTGTATAGCCATTTTTGGGTGATTTTTAAAAATTGCGATACCTTCACATACAAATGACCATTTAAAAGTGTACAGTACAGAGGTTTATTCACAACATGTGTTACCATCACCACTATCTAACTCTAGAACATTTCCATCATCACAAAAAAGAAACCCAATACTTGTTAATAGCCACTGCCGATGTCCTCTTACTCACATCCCCTGTCAGCATTTAATCAATTTTGGTTCTCTACAGTTTTGCTTATTCTGGATATTGCACGAGAGTGGGATCATACAATATCTAGCTTCTTTCACGTAGCATAATGTTTTAGAGGTAAATTTATCCCTATAGTATCCTGAAATCAGTACTTTATTCCTTTTTATGGCTTCATAATATTCCAGTGCATCGCTATACCATTTTCGGTTTATCCATTCTTTAGTTGATGCATATTTGGATTATTTTCACTTTTTGGCTATTATGAGCAATGCAGCTATGAATGTTCATGTATAAGACTTTTAAAAATGTCTCTATTAAGATATTATTCATGTACCATACAATTCACTCATTTAAAGTGTGTAATTCAGTTTTTTATTATAATCACAGATATGTATGTCCACCACTGCAGTCAATTTTAGAACATTTTCATCAGCCTCAAAATAAACCCCATACATATTAACTACCATGCCCCTACCCACCCACCCCTCCGTTTACCTCTGTGACCTAGGTTACCACTAGTCTACTTTCTGTTTCTGTAGATTTCCTTATTCTGGATAATTTGTATAAATGAAATTATATAATATGCCATCTTTTGTGACTGGCATCATTCTTTTGTGTGTTTTCAAGGTTTATTCATGTTGTACTTCATTCCTTTTTATGGCCAAATAATATTACATTGCATGGATATATCACATTTGTCCTTTTATCCATATATGCAATGAATAATAAACATATGAAAACTATTGCATTAGGCCAACCAACTAATTTTAAAGATGAGAGGATGAAGACTTAGAAAGGTTACAAGAGTATCACACAATAGACAAGAGAAAAATGACAAATACTGAAGCCTAGGTTTCCTATTTGTACTCAATGGTTCTGAATTAAAATTTTCCTTTCCTTTTTTGGGGGGAGGGGGTTCCCTGCCTGGGAATTGAGCCCAGGCCGTGGCATTGAGAGAGCCGAAGCATAACCACTACACAACCAGGGAATCCCCCTTCCCCTAAAATTTTCCTTTTCTGTCTCTCATCTCATCAAGAACAAAGATGTCAAATAGTACATCTGATAGAGTAACCAAAGTTCCTGGGAATACATGTTTATTATGACTGGACCTTCTACAGGAACTGCCCTGTTAGAACACTTGAGTGAGTGGAAAAAAATGGAATGCAGGAAAGAAAGGAGAAGTAGTAGTAGAGACACTGGGAATCTAGCAATAGTTATAATTGTGGCTAAAAAATTACATAGAGCTTATTATGTGCTAAGCATTGTTCACAGTATTTTATAAATATTATTTCATAAAACTCTATCAGGAAATTATTATTTTAATAATCTCTATTGACAAAGAGATTGTTTGAAATCACACAACAGAAATGATAAAGCCAGGATTTGAGCCTAGGCATTCTGGTTCTGGCATCTGGAATCTTAACCATTGTACAATCTTATCTCTTTAGATATTCAATAAATATATGTTGAGTGAATGGATAAATGAATAAATGTATAGATAGTATCAGAGACTGGGAATTAAAGATTCTTGAGGATGTATCAAATAACAGGAAATATCAAACAATCTTGCCTTCATGTAGAATAGCAGTGTGCAACCTTTTGGCATCCCTGGGCCACATTGGAAGAATAATTGTCTTGGGCCACGCATAAAATACACTAACACTAATGATAGCTGATGAGCTTAAAAAAAAAAGTCAAAATAATCTTATAATGTTTTAAGAATTTGTGTTGGCCCGTGTTCAAAGTCGTTCCCATAGAACAAGTTTGTACAACCCATGTCTCGTGGCCCGCATGCAGCCCAGGATGGCTTTGAATGTTGCCCAACACAAATTTGTAAACTTTCTTAAAACTTTAGGAAAACTATTCATGGACTTTTTATTTATTTTATTTATTTTATTTTTTTTTAGCTCATCAGCTATTTTTAGTGTTAGTGTATTTTATGTGTGGCCCAGGGAAGCCAAAATATTGCATACCCCTCATGCAGAATAAGTGCAATAGAGTAAATAGCTAGTAGAATGAATCTCCCATTAAGAAAAAGTCACTCCTGTCATAAATTTTGGTGGAAAAAAACACATTTAGTCACTTAGGTCTCTAAGATTCCAAGTTAAGGCCTTTCTATGTCCATGACATTTGTAATTAAACCACTTTATCAGCAGAGGGCTCTTGAATAAGTTTCAAGGATGATTCACCCACTTAGGTAATTTCTAGGAAAAGAGAGTTTTCACGCTCCTCTGGTAACTGTAAGGAGAGATTGACTTAGCCCTTCAGAGCTGAAAGGTTTAAATTTTTGTAATCAGTATTTTGCATTATGCTATATTTGGGAGAACAAAGAAGTATACAGCATAGACCATTCTCTTAGGGCATTAACATCTAATTGGCAAAGCTAGGCTCAACAGCCCAGAAATCATTAGTGAGCAATGCAAGAACACGTATAATCAAGTACACTAGCTTTGTGTAGTTCAGACTGTTAAGTGCTGTGATAATTCAGAGAAAGTAGAAATTAGAGCAGATGAAAGTATACACATATGGCCTGGTCTTAAGCTGTGTTTAGACTAAGCAAGGTCTTAAAGAATGAATACAACTTGATAAGGCAAACAAGAGGTATTTAAGGTAAGAGCAGACATGTGAAGGAAAGTAAGGAGACATAAATGAGGATAATAAAAAGACCAGTTTTATTACAGCATATGTTGTGTATTAGGGGTAAGGAACATTGAGTTTGGGTATGCATTCATTTTTTTGTTCATTTACTCATTCATTCATGCAGCAAATTCTTATTGAATACAATTTCAGGTAATGGGAATATTGAAATAAATGGTACCCAGCCCTTGCCTTCAACTTGCTTTTATTCAAGTGGTGGGAACAGTTTCATAAGTACTATAATAGCTTATGTATGCTTCAAGTAGGCTCCTGACTCAGCCTGGGTGTTTCAGGGAAGGCTTCATGGAGGAAGTGATTGGTTGACTGGTGAGAGTCAACCAATTAAAAGTGAGGTGGACAGTGAGAGTGGTAGATAGAACAGCATGGGGAAATACAATAGAGACAGAAGGTTGCAGCAGCCATGGCAATGCCCCATTCAGATCTTCCCATGAGAGAACTTGCTGCAGAGATCATTGATGACTGACAGACTCCAGCTACAGCACCTTTGAATCTACTGCAGTGTTCCTACCAGGTCATGTTTCCCCGCTGGGCAACTCTCAGGCAATGACTAGGCAAGGCAGGGTTACTATTATCAGACAATTCTTGCCTGTTGTGGGATTCTTCTAATAGGCAACTTTTTCTTGGGTACTCCCCATCAGCTTTGTCCAAGACGTTCTTGTTAATAGAACTGCATTGCAGTATGAGTCTCTTTCCACCCAATCCTTTCATCTCTTCTTTCACAAGTACCAGATCTGTATCATGGTTTCAAAGCTCTTCTCATCTATTTCTTCTTTTTCCCCTTTTATCCTTTACAGGTGGCTCTCCCAATAAATATTTTTGCATGTCTAATCCCATCTTAACATCTGTTTCTTCAAGGAACTGTACTGACACAAAGAGCAAAGTATGTGAAGGAGAACAAGAAACCATGCAGTATTATTTGTGTATAAGGGCCAGTAAAGGGAAATGAAATGGAGAGGTAAATGGGGGTGGGAAGACACTGAGGACATTAAATACCTTGCCCAGGAACTTGGACTTTAAGCCTGTGAACATAGCAGCCATTGAAGATTTTGAGGTGGGCAGTGGGAGTGGTGTATAGAACAGTATGAGGAAATACAATAGAGATAGAAGCTTGTAGCAGTCATGGCAATACCCAACTCAGATCGCTCCATGAGAGATGGAAGAATATAGTGCCTATCTGTGGTGTAGTTTAATCTCTCTGGACTCAAAGTGGAAGAGAGACTTGGGGTGTTAAGGATAGATGCAGAAAGACCAATTAGGATCCCTCTGTGGCAGTTTAGAAAGAAATAATAAGGATAGTGACAATAGGAAGGGAGAGGAGGAGGTAGATTTAATTAATATTTAGACAAAAAACTGAAGGGACATGGTGATTGTCTGGCGATGGGGATTAAGGGTGAAGGTGAAAACTAGGATGAAGTCCAGTTCTTCAGCATGGGTTTCTGGTTAGAGGATATGGGAATAATGGTCAGTTTCTAGTTCTATTTAAAACATGTTTAGATTTTTTTTTTTTTTTTTTTTTTTTCCCTATGGTTCATCTATGGGACATTGAGGTGTTTAGCAGGTTGTCACATGAGGTGGGGCCAAAAAATCTGGGATTATCTTTTTTTTTTTCTTTTTGGTATGTGGGTAGCTCCCTGGCTGGGAATCGAACCCTGGCCGCAGCGCTGACAGCGCCAGCGCTGAAGCCTTAAGCCACTACACCATCAGGGAACTCCCCTGGGATTATCTTTTAGAGGGAAGGTCCCTTGTACTATAGGCTTCCCCCTGCTAGTTGAGTGTTCTAGCAACCCATCTGCATCAGTGTACCAGCTGGTGTTGTGTGAGGCTGCATTCAGCTTCAGTGATTTTTTTTAGGAGATTCTTCCAATGTGTTTGCCCATTTCATGATGGGTGGTTTACAGGAATGTCATGAGGCATGACATTGCACCTGTCCATACTGCATTGAGTATTCAGAAGTTTTTGACCAAAAATGACATGACCCCCATGCAGCTAAGGGTCACGCCCCACCACTTATTCACCCAATCCTTCCCTGAGTGACATTTTTTGGTTTCCCCAAATGAAAAACAAGTCTTTAAGGGACACGTTTTGGTGATGTGGAAGAGATGAAATGAAAAACGGGAGAAGCACTAAAAGGCATCAAAATTGATGACTTCAAAAAGTGTTTTGAGCAGTGGGAAAAGCATCTTGATAGGTGTATTGCATCAAATGGAGAGTACTTTGAAGGTACTGAAGTTTAAACATGTAAGAATAAATATACAATTTTTAATAAATTCCAATTTTTGGGTCCCCTTCATGTATGGAAGTCTAGAACCCAAGGGGTAATTCTGAGTTGAAGATAAAGATTTTGTGATAGGTTAGTGTGTGTGTATGTGTGTGTGAACTCACCTATCACTTGAGGGAATATTTTGAGAAGAGGAATGAGCTGAAAGTGGCACCATTGTGTATAAAAATACGTTACACAATACTTCTTGAAGTATATCAAATGGAATCAGTTCAACAGGGGTTTGATATTCACCACTATTCATTTAAAAAATGCCCGGATCAGGGTACTACCCCCCCAAAAAAACTTCCAGGAGACTCAGGCATTCCATTTCTAGACATCTAAGAGCAATGAACATATACATCCACTATGTGATATGTACAAGAATATTCATAATATTTTTTTTAATTTTTTTATTTTGGGGGGGTAGTTCCCTGACTGGGAATTGAACCTAGGCCGCTGTGTTGAGTGCACCGAAGCCTAGTCACTACACCACCAGGGAACCCCCCATAATGTTTTATTTATAATAACCAAACCCTAGATAAATACCAATTGTTTATCAGTAGTAGATCTCTAAAGAGTTTTTATTTATGCAGGTTATTTATAATAACATTTGTCATATTAAAAATTAATACTGGAGTTTCCTGGTGGTGTAGTGGCTTAGGGCTTCGGCGTTGACACTGTCGGTGCTGTGGCCTGGGTTCGATTCCCAGTCAGGGAACTACCGACATGCGAAAAAAAAAAAAAGAAGCTTGCTGCCTAAAAATTAATACTGAAAAATTTGAAAATATTTATACATTAACTTATTTTAATAACAAATCTATTAATGTTAACATACATAACATAGTTTATATGTAGCAATTACAATCATAATTATAGCTGAGAGTTGTTATCAAATACTTTATAGACATTAAAGGGTAATAAAAAATCACTGAGTGACATTATGTCAATAAATTCAATAGCATAGATGAAAAGGACACATTTCTGGAAAAATACAACTTACCAAAATAGACACAACAAGAAAAAAATCTGAATATCTGTCTATCTATTAAATCAATTGAATTTGTTATAAAGAATCTTCTTTAAACATAATTGCAGGGAGTTCCCTGGTGGTGTAGTGGCTAGGCTTTGGCACTGTCAATGCTGCAGCCTGGGTTCAATTCCCAGCCAGGGAACTACCCACATTAAAAAAAAAAAAAAAAAAAAAAAAAAAAAAAAAAAAAAAAAAAAAAAAAAAAAAAAAAAAAAAAAAAAAAAAAAAGATTCTAGAAAAAAAAAATTGCAGACCAGATGGCTTCCCTACTGAATAACACCAACCTTACAATTTTCAGAAAACAGAGGAAGAGGAAACATTTTCTAACCCACTTTATGAGGCCAACATAGCCTTAATATGAGAATATTAGATAAATATAGAAACAGTTACAGATCCATGTTCCTCATGAATATAGAGGTAAGAATCCTTAACAAAATAATATTAGGGGTTCCCAGGTGGTCTAGTGGCTAGGTTTTAGTGCTTTCACCACCACGACCTGGGTTCAATTCCTGATCAAGGAACCAACCAAAAAATAAGTATTATTAAATAAAATAAACAATATATAAAAATAATGCTATTTTAAGACTAAGTGGTTTTACCTCAGAATGCAAGGTTAATTTAACATCTAAAAATCAATCAATGTAATCCACCATATTAACAGGATAAAGGAGAAAACCAATACAATAATTTTGATAGATGCAGAAAAAGCATATGACAAAATCCAGTTTTTCAGAAATAATAAGAAACTCTCTCAAATGAATATAAAACAACTATAGGTAGTATCATTATTTATGGTTAAAGGTTGAATTGATCTTTCCTGAGATGGGAACAAACCAAGGATGCCACTATTACCACTTCTATCCAACATGGTACTGAAGGTCTTAGTCATTGCAAAAAGGAAGGAAAATGAAACTGAAGACATTAAGACAAAAAAAAGGTAAAACAACCCCTATTTTAAATGATATATTATTAGTGTAGAACAGTGGCTCTCAACCTTCCTAATGCTGCGACCTTTTAATACAGTTCCTCATGTTGTGGTGACCCCCATAAAATTATTTTTGTTGCTACTTCGTAACTGTAATTTTGCTACTGTTATGAATCATAATGTAAATACCTGATAGGTGTTTTCTGATGGTCTTAGGTGACCCCTGTGAAAGGGTCGTTCGACCCCCAAAGGGGTCGTGACCCACAGGTTGAGAACCACTGGTGTAGAAAATCCCAGAGGACCTAGAAAAGAAATATTAGAACCAGTAAGTGAATTTAACAAGGTCACAAGATGCAGGGTTAATGTTACAAATTCAATTGTATCCTTATGAACTAACAACAAATAATTGGAAAATGAAACTCAAAAAAATCCTATTTATAATATTAAAATATAAAATATTTATGAAAAAAATTAAATTTCTATACATGGAAACTACAAAACAAAGCTGAGAGAAGTTAAAGAATACCAAAATATAGAAATATATACCATGTTCATGACTGAATATTATTTATGAGATAATTCTTCCCAAATGATCTATAAGTAGGTGGTTCCCTGGTGGTGTGGTGGCTAGGCTTCGGCGCTCTCAACGCCACAGTATGGGTTCAATTCCCAGCCAGGGAACCACAAAAAAAAAAAAAAAAAAAAAAAAAAAAAAAAAAAAAAAAAAAAAAAAAAAAAAAAAAAAAAAAAAAAGAAAAAAAGAGCGATCTATAACAAAAACACAAGAAAAACTCTAGCCCCCCCTTTTTTTAAGATTTAAAATATACTATTGATAACATGAAAATGCAAGCCGGATACTGGGAGAAAAATATTCACAAAACATGTACAAAACAAAGGACTTATATCCAGAATAAAAAGAACAATAACAACACATACACACGGACAATAATAAAACAAAACAACAATGGGCACAAGTTTGAACATACACTTGAACGAAAATCATATATAAATGGCTAATAATATCATGAAAAAATACTTAACATCATTAATGATCAGAGAAATGCAAATTAAAAAGTACAATGAGATACCACTACATACCCATTACAATAGATAAAAATTTAGGAACTGACCATACCAAGTGTAAGCAAGGCTCTGGACCAACTGGAAATCTCATACTCTGCTGGTGGGAATGTACTATGGTACAGTTGGTTTGGAAAACAGTTTGACAATTTCTGAAAATTTTAAACGTAAACCTACTGTATTACCCAGACATTCAGTTTCTATGTACTTACCCACAAAAAATGAAAATATATGTCCACATCAAAATTTGTACACAAATGTTCAGAGCAGTTTCATTTGTAATAGCCCAAACTAGGAACAACCCAAATCTCTATCAACAGATGAATGGATAAAGAAATTGTGATATAAAATGGATTGGTGGTAGAGCCACACATACAGCAATAAAAGGGAACAAATAATTAGTACATGGAACAATATAGATGCATCTTAAAATCATCATGATGAGTGAAAGAAGCCAGAAAAAATGAGTAGATAGTCTGTGAGCCCATTTATATAAAATCCTAGAAATGCAAACTAATCTATGAGGTTGGAGATGGAGGGATAGATGTACAAGTTTGAGGCATAAGAAAACTTTTTTTTTTAAACATTCAATAATTCTTTTTTTTTAAATTCATTTTTATTGTTAGACTTATTGGGGTGACATCTGTTAGCAAGGATTACATAGGTTTCAGGCATACAATTCTACAGTGCATTGTCAACTTGATGTATAATAAGTTCACCACCTAATGTGACTTCTCTTTCCATCACCTTATATTTAGCTTCCCCCCCTCCTCTCCCA